>JADDOH010001523.1:0-168140 GCA_016648135.1 Agrypnia vestita
GCAAATTTGATCTCAAATATCTTCTCTTTGGTTAGGAATTCCAAATCCAAATTTATACATCTATTTACTCATGTATTTGTGTTTTGAAAATTATAATTCATTTGTTTTTTCCTCAATTGTTTTTTTCTTTGCGTCACTCAGTTTTACAAAATGAAAAACTTGAAATATCGCGTTATTTACGAGTACGAGTTCCACCGTGGCACCAGTGCTGCAGAAACGGCTCGAAGGATTAATGATGTGTATGGCGACGGTGCCGCAAAAGAAAACACAGTGCGTTTTTGGTTCCAACGTTTTCTTTCTGGAAATATCGACCTGCAGAACAAGCCCCGTGGACGGCCGGAGACCAAAGTTGATAATGAAGAATTGAAGGCTATTGTGGAAGCGGATCCATCACAAACCACATCCGAGTTAGCTGCAGGCTGCGGTGTTAGTGATAAAACTGTTTTAATCCACTTGAAGCAAAGTGGTAAGGTGAAAAAGCTTGAAAGGTGGGTACCTCACGAATTGAGTGAAGCAAATCAACAAACGCGCGTTGACTGCTGCGTTGCATTACTCAACCGGCACAATAATGAAGGATTTTAAATCGAATCATTACCTGTGATGAAAAGTGGATCCTGTACGATAATCGGAAGCGCTCATCGCAATGGCTGAACCCTGCCGAACCAGCCAAACCATGCCCCAAGCGAAAATTGACTCCAAAAAAGTTACTTGTGAGCGTTTGGTGGACTAGTGCTGGTGTCGTTCACTACAGCTTTCTTAAATCTGGCCAGACGATTACGGCAGATGTCTATTGTCAGCAACTGCAAACCATGATGGAAAAGCTAGCTGCTAAACAACCGAGGCTGGTTAATCGCTCTAGGCCACTGCTGCTTCATGATAACGCTAGACCACACACTGCACAACAGACGGCTACCAAATTAGAGGAGGTTCAATTGGAATGTCCAAGACATCCACCGTACTCTCCGGACCTTGCCCCAACAGATTACCATTTTTTTCGAAATTTGGATAACTTCTTGCAAAGGAAAAAATTCAACTCCCATGGGGCAGTCCAAACCGCCTTCAAAGATTTTATTGATTCCCGTCCGAATGGTTTTTTTAGTAAAGGGATCGATGAACTACCTATGAGATGGCAAAAGTGCATAGATAGCAATGGTACATACTTTGATTAAATAAATATATTATAATAAAAAAAAATCGGCTTTATGTTCCTCCCATACTAAACGTCAATTTCATATGTAAGGACCTAATATAATTTTTGCACTTCAGTTTAAACCTCATCATATTCTCCATGTTTTGAATTTCCTTTGGCAGGCTATCGAAGATTTTTATACCTTTATACATCGTACAATTTTGTGAGGTGTTTTTCTTTTTCTTTGGTAGTCTTATGTTGTCGCTTCCTCTTGTATTGTAGGAATGAAAATCCTTATTCAGCTTCATCCTGTCATCAAAGTATTTGGGTACTAATCCATGTTTAATTTTAAATATTTGCACTATTACATTATATATTATTCTTTGATTTACGGTTTCCAGTCCTAGGGCGTTCAACATATTTGTTATTTTAGTTGTCCTATTACACTTCAGTATTATGCGCATCGCTCTGTTTTGTACTATTTGTAGTTTCTTTAGCATTCCTTCGTTGCTTATAAATAATATACTGGAACAATAATCTATGTGCGGGAGAATCATAGTATTGCATATGAATAAATTTGTATTTTTATTAATATGTCTTCTTATTCTTCCAAGTAAGGACACTTTTTTGCGTTTTTCTTTACCACAAATTCAAAATTATACTATAATTAAATTTTTTTAAACCAAAAGTTAGATCATTTTAATCGTCGCCACGAGTCTGCTTGCGAAGTTTTAACTCGACTAGATCACCGGAAAAGGGTTAAAAATCGATCCAAATTTTTTTCGGCAGACAAGCAGACGCTACGAGTTAAAAGAAAGGGAGTAAAAATATCCATTGTTTCAATACCTAAACAATTCGTTAATTTGAATATTTCAGATTTCTTGGCTACGTGTTGTATCTGCGGAGTGTTCTAAAGCACCAATACATGATTTCCTTTATTTTATGGGTACAACTTATTTAATGTTTTTTTTGTGGTTCAGCTCGTCGCCAAAGAAGCCGCCACTGTGGTAGGTCGGTGGCTCCGAGACCGACTTTTTAACGTTCTCATGATTGACTTTCCAATGAATAAATTCGGTCGCGGGCGGAAGAGGCGAACCCGCAACAGTTTCCCACTGTTTCTGGAAACGCGCACGTTCCGCGTTTAGTGCGGTCCCTCCGCCCGAATCGTATTTGATAATTATGCTTGGCAGTTAAATGGTATCCCAGACATGTTTATTTTATTGTCGTGACCCACCGGTAATATATTGGAAACCAATAAAACGGAGAAGTTACCGGCCTCCTCGATCCGGCGATCGCGAGCCATGGGAGGCGGCCAGGTATTATGTGGAAAATTTATTTTATGGCTTATCAACGGTGTTCAGCATATTACAACGTTATTGATACAGTAAACATAGCCGTGGGTAAGCCTTGGACATTTCATTTTTCTAAGGGATTTATTGACACCGCCAGAATTGTTTGAAATAGACATAGAATACGCAACGCATTTGTGAGAGAAATGTGCAATATCGGTTTCATAAAATTCTCAATTGAATTTTAATTAATTAAAAAAATTGTATAAACCGGTCTCGACACCACTGTATCTTCGTCATGACGGACGCATACTAACTATCCATTACCCATTTTGATGTACTTTTTAAATTTTTATTTTATTTAATTTTCTATTTATTTTCTTTACATTTTGTAATATTTAGTCCCACAAAACGTCTAAAAAGACGTTTGTCTGTAGGTTAATTTTTACAATTGATTGTTTAATAATTATTACTAAATATTATTCGCTTTACAAACAGAAGAGATAAAAGGCGAAAACAATTAATTACAAAAAACAAAAAAAAAAGAAATTTTCAGTACAAAGTTAAAAAGAGAAGGAAAACAATATATTAGGTCCTTACATATGAAATTGGCGTTTTGCCGTACTGCCAAATTTGATCTCAAATATCTTCTCTTTGGTTAGGAATTCCAAATCCAAATTTATACAGCTATTTACTCATGTATTTGTGTTTTGAAAATTATAATTCATTTGTTTTTTCCTCAATTGTTTTTTTCTTTGCGTCACTCAGTTTACAAAATGAAAAACTTGAAATATCGCGTTATTTACGAGTACGAGTTCCACCGTGGCACCAGTGCTGCAGAAACGGCTCGAAGGATTAATGATGTGTATGGCGACGGTGCCGCAAAAGAAAACACAGTGCGTTTTTGGTTCCAACGTTTTCGTTCTGGAAATTTCGACTGGCAGAACAACCCCCGTGGACGGCCGGAGACCAAAGTTGATAATGAAGAATTGAAGGCTATTGTGGAAGCGGATCCATCGCAAACCACATCCGAGTTAGCTGCAGGCTGCGGTGTTAGTGATAAAACTGTTTTAATCCACTTGAAGCAAATTGGTAAGGTGAAAAACTTGAAAGGTGGGTACCTCACGAATTGAGTGAAGCAAATCAACAAACGCGCGTTGACTGCTGCGTTGCATTACTCAACCAGCACAATAATGAAGGGATTTTAAATCTTAAATCTGGCCATATGATTACGGCAGATGTCTATTGTCAGCAACTGCAAACCATGATGGAAAAGATAGCTGCTAAACAACCGAGGCTGGTTAATCGCTCTAGGCCACTGCTGCTTCATGATAACGCTAGACCACACACTGCACAACAGACGGCTACCAAATTAGAGGAGCTTCAATTGGAATGTCTAAGACATCCACCGTACTCTCCGGACCTTGCCCCAACAGATTACCATTTTTTTCGAAATTTGGATAACTTCTTGTAAAGGAAAAAATTCAACTCCGATGGGGCAGTCCAAACCGCCTTCAAAGATTTTATTGATTCCCGTCCGAATAGTTTTTTTAGTAAAGGGATCGATGAACTACCTATGAGATGGCAAAAGTGCATAGATAGCAATGGTACATACTTTGATTAAATAAAAATATTATAATAAAAAAAAATCGGCTTTATGTTCCTCCCATACTAAACGCCAATTTCATATGTAAGGACCTAATATATGCATAGCAAATTAAAAAAATGAGCAATAAATAAAGGTTAATTATTGACACAGTTATGGTGGGGGTAACTGACAAGTAGACGCTGAAATGAGAAATACATCGAACAATGAATTATTCGTGAAATTCAACATCTTATTCTTCTTCCTTGCACTGTCCCAACACATTGCCTAGGTAGGCTGTTGGGGTCGGCTCTTCTAGTTCTCAGGCTGTATCTCTTCGGTTTCATCCAGGCCGTTTCTCTGCAGGATTTTGGAACATTGAGTCATTTTACGAGTTCTTTTTATGACTGTCGATGAAGCTCCGTAGGCATTGCCTGCTTCACCGTGTGGTCTGGTGGTCCCCGTCTTTTGTGCTCGTACCATTTCAGTTTTCCAGCTTACTTCCAGTTTATTTCCGCGACACAGGCTACCATGAATACGTGAAATTTTAATCCTATCTTTTAGCCGACCATCTAAGCATTCGCATTTTTGCTCTTTCATGTTGCTTAGAGTAGTAGTTGTACATTGTCCAGTATTCGGAGCCATACATTATTATACATTATTCGTGAAATTCAACTGTTTATAAATTATATTAGCTTTAGTTGTTCAGGCATGTCTTGATTTCTAAAAAATTTCTAAGTTATCCAATCTAAGACCTCTTTTATTCATATGGAGAATCTCAATATCATCATATTTTTTAAATGAATGGCCTGTTTCCAAAAGGTGGTTCAAGAATTCTGAGAAGTTATTATTATTAATCATTTTGTCCAACCACAAAGTTTACGCTATAAACATCAAAAATAAAAAGAGCAAAGGTGTTAAAAGTTATTATGTATAATTCTTCTGTTATATAGATATTAAGTAAAGTAATGTTTGACGTCCTGTTACACCAGCGTGCATTTGCTGCCCGGAAAGATTTTTTCCATTTTTATTCTTATTTTTTTTATTATATTTGTAATTAATCGTTTCTCCGTGTCTAAAATATAAATGTAAATAAATGAAATTAAAAAAAATCAAAATGATTGGTGGTTGGTTGGCCGTGCTTGATAATAGGCGTAATTATCTGCCTTTTAATTATTGGTGTTGGTACCGCAATGTTTCTTTGATCAGATCCGCTTCCTAGTCTGAGCATATGGTCTCCATGGTGCGCCTCCAGCTTCAACGCCGTCGGCCGCCAGCCTTCTGCTCTTGTCCCCGGTCATCCTAGAAAGAGCATGGACTGCGGATGGCTTCGTAAAAAATATTTTAGAGGTGGCGTGTACCGAGCCCGGTAACTCTCGCATGGTTAGAGAGCTATCTGCCATCTTAGCTACGCCCACCCCGTTGACTTTAATGATTTTTTTTGTATAAAAATATAATGCTGATGTCACCTATGAATCTATCCTCACCTATCCACCTAATAGTCGATTATTATGTTTGACGTTTAATTACATAATTCTTTATTAGGGTTAGGAAATTCAACTGCGCATTGAAAATAACACATATGCTTTACCACTTCGAGAAAGGGTGGAAGTCATTTCGCGATCTCAACGCTTTTTTCGGCGAAGAAGTAGGAGTGGTCATCATCGACGTCAATTACTGCTTCTCATTTTCTTGGAAAACGATCAATTCCTTGGGCAAAGGCTGTCCAGTGTCCAGTGTTCTAATGGTGCAGTTTTCGTCTCTTCCACAGCCGCCTGAAGACCCTGGCTTGTCGTCTAAACGGGACTATATCGCACCTCCGCTCAAATAGTGTCACTATATAGTGGTTAGGACACCCGCCTCGTGATCCAAAGGTCGCGGGTTCGAACCTCACTCCAGACTAGCAAGTTAGTCCTATTTTCATAGCACAAGCGTTTAGATTAGTTTGAAAATGGTAAGAATATTGATGTGACACGTATTCCGTGTTCACATCTCTATTTTAAAAAAAAAAAAAAAAAAATTCAAAATAAAAAATCAATTTTATTGTACAATTAGATTCAAAATACTTCAAAATCTTGTCTCAGAAAGTGTCATGTCCATATAGTTCAATTATTTGTTCCTAGAGGGCACCAGCGTCATTTTAATGTTAACCGAAATTATAAACATACTTAGAGACACTAATAGGATAATGAGTACATGATACTCTAATAATAAAACATTATAAATGAAGACTATGTCCATTAACCTAATTACAAGTGTTTTCGGCACGCTTTAGCAACATGTATTTTTACATTTATGTAAATTTTACATGTACATTTATGTGTATTATATATTTAGTGTTTGAATGTAGAGTGATCATATAAGAATACGTAAATAAATAATTGATTTAATGTATCTATAGGTTCAGGTCGTCGTTTAGAAAATGAATGTTATGTATGAGTGAATTTTTGGACGATGATAAGGTATCTGCAAGAATATCAGCATCAGTGTTAGTGTTAGGGAGACAGAGAGATGTGCTCTCAAGTGATTTTCGGCACTGAAACATTTCCTGATATTGTGCTTCTAGTGTTTCTGAATTCAGATAGTGTATATGATAGAGTTTTTTTTTTAATATAGTATTGAATTGGTGTATATCGTGTTGTGTCAAGCACTTGAAGGTCCCTGGGTAGGTCTTCAGAGTTATATCTAAATGGTTTCCACCATTTCTAAGACTTTATTGAAGAGTCTAATGTAGTTGGGGCCGCACCAACCCATGCACACTTAGCGTAGCTGAAAATTGGTATACTACGGAGTGCGTAGTATACCATTTTTGGAAGGCTGAGATTGATGAAGCTGTGTGGACTTTCGAATGTTTGTATCGGTTTTCTAACTTTGAAGCTTGAACATTCGATGTGTGGAGCTTATATGTAGTCTAATATGTAGTCTTTCTTGTGTTTAAAATTTAAAAAAAAAACTGTACAGGTAGTTGTTTCAGAACAGACCTGTCTAGTGAAGCAACTACCTTCATTTATATGTATAAATTTACACGAAATAAATAAATAAAATAGTCAATATTGACACGACACCAGGAGAAGAGAAGTTCGTACGTTAGGCGAGTTCCGTTACATATTTTTTGGTGAATGCAGAAGAATGCGATTTTCGTTGTTAATTTTTTGTACGACCGCGCGGTACTCGCCTAGCCGCGTGTAACTCGAGAGCGCCCCTCACGGCCGGCCGGCCTCCCGTCGGCAGATGTATTGATTGATTTAATTATTGTTATTATCCGCGGTGCGGGGCCCGCCATTGCAGCGCGGACATTACGGAATTTCGGCCGCACTTTCACGTCGTAAACTTGCCCATACACCGAGAGAATGGTTCCCGATCGCGCCGAGATGAAGACTCGTGTGTGTGCGTCTTCAGCTAGAATTACTAAATCGTGATACAATTATTGGAGTTTTATGTTTTTTTGTTGCTGCTTCCAATTTCTCCGTTAATGTGCAGTGCGGGGAATGTAGATGGGTTTTAACTGATACTTATGTTTGTGAATTTATGTGTAGGTTTGTATATACATATATATGAAATTTATAACACCCGAATGGCAGATTGACTTTGATGTCTACATTCAGTTTTCGCTCAAAATAAGGTCAAATCGTCTGTGTAGTTTTTATGATGATAAAAATGTTAGACTGGCGATTTTCATTTTTTTGGCGTTTCTTTATATACGAGATAAGGGGAATGTTTATATACCTATGTACTGTATATATTCTACGTCTAAAGGTACTGATACACATGCTCATTTGCATGCTCAAAACTAGCATGCTCTAACAACTGTACACACTTGCTTATTTTAAGCGTGCTCATGAATGAGCATGCTCAAAGGTAACAATCGAACATACATGATTATTATTAGTATGCCCTTGTAATAGAATAGAGACGCTCTTGTTCAAAATGGAAACTTTGAAAACTGAAATAGGAAATTCGAGTGAACCAATAAATCAAAACAATACCCGAGTTTCCAGCCGCACATTTTTGAATTTAGTTTTTATCATTTTTATTGTAAGATTTGAATCATTTATGTCTTATAATATAAAATTGAAATTTCGTAAAAGTCGCCGATAAGAAGTGTGAGACCACGTGATCAGCATGTTTTTCGTCTGGAGCCGAGTACGACGTATTTTATGCACGCTGTTATGTATATATAATATGTAATATATCTAACAAAAACTTACATTTCTCAACAAAAGCTTGCGGTTATATGATTTCATTTTATTAAATCATATTTAAAATAAAAGATATGAAGTAAATCTCTCGAAAAACGGTTAAGCAAATGAAATTTCCTACTGGGTCTAAAATGACCCACCACCGCCGGTCTTGTTTCGACCGTTCTGGCTTTAGGTGTAAATTAAGCAATATTATTTTGATGCATACTAGTGTTTCATAGTTCATAGCAAAATCTTTACAGGTGGATTCCTGTCATGATAATGAGTTGAAAATGTTCAAGCTACCCTGATCTCAATAGTTATGGAGATATACTATATCAAAGTTTGCATTATTTTTTCAATATTTCCGACTTATTCTTGAAATGTTGAACCCTCATTACAGTAACTTATATCCATTATGAAAAATACGTTCGTTTTATTACATGGCAAATAAAATGATAAAAACCTTGAAAAAATGAAAATAGAATTTTTTGACCATTTTATTTGAGTTGTATTGAAACGAATGAATTTTTAGTAATTGATATAAATTACTGTAATGATAGTTCAACTTTTAGCAAAAAATAAGTCAGAAATGTTGAAAAAATAATGCAAACTTTGATATGGCATATCTCCGTAACTATTGATATACGGTTATGGTTATCTGAACATTTTCGAGTCATTATCAGTCCAGGAATCAACCTGTTAAGTTTTTGCTACTGAAACACCTGCGTATGATATTTTTCAGATTTTTTTTTTTTAATAGAGTTATAAATATGTGCATTAAATAACATCGTTGAACTCCCACGAGGTCGTGAGTCGACAGTTCCGTCTATGAACAACTTGGAAAAGCTCATCCGTAAGTGCAGGTGACGCATACGTTATTCAAACGATGTAAACAGCCGACGATTTGATATGTAAAAATAGATAAAAAGGATATTGTCACGTCTGCATTGTGCAGGCGTGGCGGCGGTAAATCATGGTCCGCGGGCTCGCGTCCCGGGGGTCCGGCTGGATCACGAACCTGTGACTGCACCGCTGCGAGTGCCTGCCACGTACCAGCTGCAGGAATTTTATGCTCATTTTCATTTCATGCACTCGGCGTTGTCTTCACCTCGTTTACAAAGTCCTCTACACTTCTCTTGTCAGACCTCAGGTTGAAAATAACTCGATCATTTGGTCGCCTCACTAAGCTAATCATTCAACGGCAGTTGAAGGAATCCAAAAAAATTCTTAAGATTTATTAATTACAAGTTAAGTATACGCTTGGAAGATATCAATTATGAATATCTCCTTAGTTATTTACAACTATTAAGCTTGTTTAAGAGACGTACTGCGACAGACCTAATATTTCTTTATAGGATCATAAACAGCGTGTTTGATTGCCCCCAGATTGTTAGTCTGATCAACTTATATGCCCCCTTGAGGTCATCAAGACACAGTGCATTATTCTATTATAGTGGAAATGTCAGAACTAATGCATTAGCAAACTCTGTAATTCCCAGATTACACTCATTAGGGAATGAACATGCAGAGGCGGCTGACATTTTTGCTGATAGTATAACTATGTTAGGACAAAGCTGATACAATTCTTTACATCTCAACGAAATGGATAATAAATTTTTCTGTATTATTATTTTACCTTTTAACTATTATTATTTTATCTGTCTTACGATATTTCTTTTTAAATTTATATTCTGTATTTTTGTAAAAGCCCATAAGGGCGTTAAATAAATAAATAAATAAATTTACTTATGATTCATACGGCTGTATTCTGAAAATATCAATATTGCTATTGGATCGACGAAGGTATACGTGAAATAGTGCGCTGGAATGTTCAACTAGAATGCGACCACTATAAATTGGCGTGCGAGGGAGGGCGTCCCTGTCGCGTAACAGAAGTTGCCAGGGTGTAAATTTATTATACAACAACATTATGTACAGGATGTCCGGTGACCGGTTTCATAGCCTTTAACAGAAATTTGGTCGGGCAGCACTAAAGAAACCAAGCCGTTATGGCGGCCGTTCTATCTGTCAAACTGTCAAACGGTAATCATCATCATCATTCTTGGCACTAAAACCCTTGGTGTGAAAATATGAATAAAATATATATTTAAAAGAAATTTTAACTGTCGGGGGGTGGGGGGAGGTAATTTAAGTAGTTAATGTTAAATTAAATATAAAAATTCAAAAAACACAATGTTTTTTATAAGAGTTCAATATTTGATTAGTCTCTTACAGGACGATCGTTTCGGCTGTTTAGGCCGTTATCAATTGATCAGTTGATAATGGCCTAAACAGCCGAAACGATCGTCCTTTAAGAGACTAATAAAATATTGAACTCTCATAAAAAACATTGTGTTTTTTGAATTTTTATATTTAAAATAATGGAGTTCTTTGCAATAAATAACGTCAGTGTTCAAAAAATTAAAACATCTAATGTTAAATTGTTATCAAAATGAATTTGCTTATCGTCAGGAAAATATTATGTAGATAAAAACTGCATTTTACACAACATTTTTTTGTTTGATTTTTCACTTATAGTCTCATAGAGTTTGATACTCTTATAGTCTCAAACTGAAATTCACGCTGGCGAAGCTGCGGGCACAGCCAATATGATATATAGTAGAAGGCAGCGTTCGTAAAAATCGCATCGCTCGACCATTTTCAAAATGTCTATCTACAATGTGGTTGAAATAATTGAAAAAAAAGAGAAAAACAGGAAAAAAACTAACCCATAAAAACCAATTTTTAATTATACTCCCTTTCTCATTTACTAGTGGAAACTGGTTTGGCGCTTAACGTACGCGTTGGGCTTCGATCATGCGACGCTACGAAAGAGAGTAATAAAAAATTTCCGAAAATCCAAAATTATACTATAATTATTAATTTTTTAACGAAAATTTGATAGATCTCTTTGATCGTCGCCACTAGTCTGCTTGCAAAGTTTCAGCTCGATTAGATCACGGAAAAAGGATTAAAAATGGATCCAAAGTTTTTTCTTTTTTCGTCAAGCAAGCAAGCAGACGCTACGAGTTAAAAGAAAGGGAGTAAAAATATAGCCTACGTCCATCCTGAAAGACCATTCTAAATATGGGTGAAAGAATTTTTGAAATCGGATGAGTAGTTTCGGAGATTACCTCCTACATCCAAACTTACAAACTTTACCTCTTTACATATTATTATAAATACCTACGCGAGTGCGAAATCTGCGATGTTATTGGACTTTTGAGATGTCTGCACGTGAGCATCTATCTACCTGTCACCCGCTCCCAGTCGCACGGTCAACAACCTAAATTGACGAACAGATCCACAATCGAGGTATGTACACACGTACATGACGTTATTAGTTGTGTTGAAAGAGGCGGTATGTACTCGGGTATGTGCCTAATCAATACATGGAACAGGAAATCACATCCATTAGGTACCTCCACCAATCTCCGAAACACTCGATCCGTTCGTATCTTAGCCGTGCGTGAATGCTGACTATATCGGATGCGTGCTATCATCCATTTTAATTTTATTCATTTATCGTGAACTTAAATAAATAAAATTAAAAGAAATGATTCGATATACTGGGTCTAACAGAGCCGGTCCACAATACTTAACAGATAGATTCCTGCTTTAATTATGAAACGAAAATGTTGAAGCAACCACGAACTGATATCAATAGTTATGGAGTGATGCTTTTTTTTTCAATATTTCTGACTTAATTTTTTTACAAAACGTTGAACTATCATTACACTAACTTATATCGATTACGAAAAATGATAAACTAAAATGATAAAAACCCTGCAGAAATTCCAATTGCACTGTTTTCCAATTTTTACTTCCTTTCTTTTAACTCGTGGTGTCTGCTTGCTTGTTTTCTTGACGAAAAAACTTTGGATCGATTTTTAACCCTTTTCCGGTGATCAAATCGAGCTGAAACTTTGCAAGCAGACTCGTGGCGACGATTCAAAAGATCTATAAAACTTTCGTTAAAAAATAATAATAATTATAGTATAATTTTGGATTTTGAGAAATTTTAATGGTTTTTTCAAATTGGAATCATTACAAAAGTTTGATTACTACCAACGGCGCTGGCGGCCCGATAACGTCACGGAATATTTAAAATTTGAATTATACCGTCGGTAGGTATAATAGGTACTTCACTACGAATTTCGAAAATTTATGACAATTGGTTCATAGATGACAGCACAGTTCGGTTTTGTGGGAAGAAATCAAATAATAAAGAGATATTTTTAGAGATTTTTGACCTATATATTTGTCTAGACATGTTTTATTTTCAGTCAATCAATTATTACATGATGGTAAACTTAGGTAATTTACAAAGAAAGGGAGTAAAATAAAAACTTGGTTTTTATGGGTTAGTTTTTTTTATTATTATTTTATTTGACTTGTATTAAAGGGAATGAATTTTTCATATTCGATATAAGTTACTGTAATAATAGTCCAACGTTTTACAAAAAATAAGTCGGAAATATTGAAAAAAAAATGTAAACCTAGATGTCGCACGTGACTATCGATTTTAGGTCATGGTTGCTTTTCGGAACATTTTCGACTCACAATTAAGATTGTCATTATTGTAAAGACCGACTGCTTAATATGACGTCACGAACCCGATTACACAATTTGGATCTTTATCGCTATTACCGCAATTAATACTTTTATTTATTTTTTAAATTAAATAGCTTGTTTCTCTGCCTTAAGGCAAGTCTTCTCCAATCAACCATTTACGTTCGCTTTGGTGTGTGTAATTATACAATTATTAAATTACACTTTACCCAATAAAATATACGCACCATTTCGGCAATAAAAATTTATACGTAGAGATAGTCCAGATAGATTACAAACTCGACAAATATTTGTAACCAATGAAAATCCGGTCAGTGCAGTGCGGACGACATCACCATCGCCTTCCACATTCCTCCAATCAATTGACGGTGCGAATGGAAAGTTGCGGAGACTTGTATTTACGTATATAACCATTAAAAATTACTTTTTTGTCTACCGGTTTCGAGACGTAACCCGTTTCTTCGTCAGGATAACAACTACACTGCGATAGTCCAACGATTACAAAAATTAGTCGGAAATATTGAAAAAAATGCAAACTTTGACGTCGCATATCTCCATAACTTGATATTAGGTCCTGGCCGCTTGAACAATTTCGACTCATATTTAAAGCAGGAATACAGTCCTGCGAGGTTATCAATGTTTTCGTAATATTTTTGTGTACCTACTAGTTATTGAAATGTTAAAAAAAAATTGATTGTATTATTTGTATAAATCTACTTATATTATTTGATTAATTACACCTACATGTTTATGCTATGTTATGAATTTGAATAATTTAGAATCATTCGAAATTAGTAAAGCATGTAATAGTAAACAAAATATTATTAATAATCAATTAAATTTAACTACTAGCCCAATTCTAAAAAAAATTCCAATAATTGCGAGTAATCGAGAACTTCAGCAATAATATTTAAAAATAAATTTTCAAATAATTAAGAAAAACAAAAAACAAAATAGGTACATTATTCATTTTGATATTTTGACATATATATAACACCCTGACGATGGAAAGGTATTACCGAAACATGTAGGTGTAATTAATCAAATAATATAAGTAGATTTATACAAATAATACAATCAATATACAGGGTTATTTGTAAAACATTAATAACCTCGCTGGACTATATTCCTGCTATGATTATGAGTTGAAAATGTTCACGCTATTATGACCTAATATCAATAGTTAAGGAGATATGCGACATCAAAGTTTGCATTTTTTTTTCATATTTCTGACTTATTTTTTGTAAAACGTTGGACTATCATTACGGTAACTTATATCGAATATAAAAAATTCATTCCCTTTAGTACAAGACAAATAAAAAAATAAAAACCTTCGAATTGGAATGTTTTCCAATTGGAATTTTTCGGGGTTTTTATCATTTTATTTAACTTGTATTGAAATGAATGAATTTTTCGTAATCGATATGAGTTACTGTAATGATATTCCAACGTTTTGCAAAAAATAAGTCAGAAATATTGAAAAAAAAAATGCAAACTTTGTCGCATATCTCATTAACTATTGATATTAGGTCATAATAGTGTGAACATTTTCGACTCATAATCAAGACAGGAATATAGTCCAGCGAGGTTATTAATGTTTTACAAATAACCCTGTATTTTTTTAAAATGTCAATCTACAATGTTGCTGAATCAATTGAAAAAATGAAATATTTTATCCGACGGCTCTGGTGGAGCCGCGATACGGCACGGCGTCAGAGGGTTAAACGTACAAACGTTGTTTTTCGTCCGATTTGTCCGTCACAAAATGTCACATACTCGATTTGTCCCTGTCACCGCTGTAAACTCGTTCTAATTAAAACACGATGGCTTTAAGATACATTAAAAAGATATGAAAAAACTTGTATTTTATGATGGTTTTTGTTTCGAGTGTGGTCCCCGGAAAATATGGTTAGATAATCAAGCCCGCGTTCCTAATGTTGCTATTTGTTTTCTATTCAAATTGTTACCAAGCAAAAAATGATCAGAAATGACCTCAAAATCGTTGTTTCAGAGCTTTCGCGCGAAGCATTTGTAAAACAAATTAAATGAATCAATCAGAATTGGCATATCGAAAAAATATTTATCTCTATTTATAGATAAAAAACAGCTTCTGGAGTGATTTTTCAGGGATGTTCTGCCGTGTTTCTACGACCTTTCTGGCCGATGTTTCGGATTCAATTGATTCATCAGGACTGAAAGGTCGTTAACACTCCGCAGAATATTCCAGAAAACTCATACCGGAGGATTCTGAACGACAGTAAACATTTTTAAAAAGAAAGCCCTTTATATAAAACCCCTATTTATTGAATAATCAATATATTTCGGGCCCTATAGTCCCTTCATCAGAATACAACTAAAATTGGATGTATATTTTTTATTTAGTATAGACTTTAACAAAAACAAAAAATTAATTATTAATAAATTATAGAAGTCTTACAATAAAATAAGTCGTAGAAGTCTCACAGAGACGAAGCTATTTATGTGGGAAACGTCTATGGAAGTTTTTATAGGGTGGCCCAGGGCTTATGAACTGTATGAGCTGTCTTAAGTGATCATACAATGTACCGTTCACCAGTTCCACCGTAAAATCATCCACACATTATCTTTTTTTAAAGTTGTATATATTTTCTAAATCAATTTCTTTTATATATTCGAATTGACTAAGCTAGAGATATCTATAGTCATTCCGATGACATTAGTATATATAAATTTCGTAGTTGGAAATAATAATAAACTATATTTTTAAGTAGAATATTAAGTAATATATTTTTTATGTATATGTGATATTCTTCCGAATTACTTATACGCGAGAATACGCCTGTAAATTTTTATTTTCAATTTATTAATTCCTTTTATGGGCCAGTATATATACGTATTTTTAACAATATTTTTTATATTATGGGAACACAATTTCTGGATTTTGTCCACAATATATAGACAAAACCCAGTAATTATATTCTTATAACATAAAATACATCCGTATAAAAATTATTCTTATTAATTAATAATTCTTCCGGTTTTTGTAATTGTCTATACTGTCAATTCTAATTTAGATGAAGGGACCATTGCTCCTGAAATGTGTTCATTATTCAATAATTACTGGTTTTATAGAAAATGTTTTCTTTTAATTAATATAAATAATGTTACCGCAGAGATATTTTATGCCACAAAGAAAACCGGACCTTTTCGTTTCCGAGAAACAACAATACCAATTTCGCCACTGTATTCATCTACGCTTATGAAAAATATGAGATTTATGTATGAGGATTTGAGGTTCGAATAATTTTAGAACATTTTGGAATAATACGGAAATCGCTGGATCACACGAAAATGTACGAGAAGATTTGAGAAATAACGTTCTATGTATAAACGGTGACGGTATCGCGCTGAGGATACTCTTTGTTTGAAAGCGGGGAGATACTTTTAAGAACAGGAACAGACGGGTGGAATATTCTATGCTACGAATAAAAAGTGAACCAGAGACAGGTGGGATATTCTAGTTAGAAATTAATGAAAATTGCGGAATAATGTTCCAGCTGATATATATGTTTTTTTAATATTTGCTTACGAGTGTTTGATTTAGATCCACACCGTGGCGAGCCTGTGACAACACGTACCTACGAGTATATGTTTTACCATTTTCTTAAATATTATTTTCGTTAAGATCTCGACCGACCGGTTTTCGTTTTTTTTTTCTAATATCCCAAATATTCGGCAGTCGTTTCCATATATTTTATTGCGCTTTATTCCGTAGCTATTCTTAAACGATACTTAAATGGGACCAGCTCTCGAGTGTTGGTGTGGTCCTTGTATTAAAAAACCGATCGGACGTTAAAAATATGATGTTGGCCGGTGTTAATTAAATAGTATCTGGTTTTTCGTTTGTGACATCGGCGGCGCGTACCCGCCGCCGGTAATGGTGCAGTTTGTATTCCCGGTGCAGGCTGCGGGCGCTGCTCCAACCCTGGGCCGCCCCGGCGCGGGCTTCGAACCCCCGACGCGACAGCCTCGACGGATCCTGTGGCGAAATTTTCCAGAACGAGGCTAGAACATTTGCGAACCCCTTTTAAAAAGTAGAACACCACACTCTTCTGTCCTGACACACAACTTTCGCCTCATCCACATTGCGAACCGGCACGGCCGCTCGAACAAAGCCATTCACTGTCCCCGCCTTAAGACATGTCTTTATTCTAAAGAAAAAAATACATGTCATTATACACAAGGAAAAATCATAATATACAAAAAAAATACAATAAGATACAAAGTAAATAGAATAATGTAAAATACATAGGAAGAAAACAGTATACATATTATAGAGTAATAAAATGAGCCTCATCCACAGTCATAAATCTTTGCATTCAAGCTTTGTGACTCCTAACAGGACCATCCTCCAGTATCTGATTAATCTGGTCGTGCCAAGTCTTCCGCGGTCGTCCTCACTTTCTGGTGCCGTCGAAACTTGCGTCATATATTTTTCTTACCATTCTTACATCGTTTATTTGCTTAACATGCCCAAACCATCTGAGCGACCCTTTTTTTATTCTATCGACTATGCTAAGATCAGCTTTATATTCTTTCTTAACATGTTCATTCTTTCCTCTTCAAAAATAGATTTGCCACACATACTTTCTCTATCGCATTCATTCTACTGTCGTTCCTCTTTCGCCAGCTCCAGGCTTCACTTCCGTACATCAATGTTGGTACCAGAATCCCATCGTGTAGTGCTAGTCTTACCTCAGTAGACATATTTCTGTTAGATATTATTTATACAAAATTGAAGTTAATAATGTCAGCAAACCTGTCCGCTACTGCTTTTCTAAGTAACAAAGGCTATTTACTGTCTGAAAACAATTTTAAGTAATAAAATAGCAATAAAAATAAATTTATGTAATGCATACATCAAATATACATTGCATGCAATAGATAACAACAGAGAAAGAAAAGCGAATGAACAAATTAGAAGTGAACGTATTGCTAGCTGTAGTGTGGTAGACAGAAAAGAAAGGAATGCTGAGATGGTTTGGACAAATAGAACGTTTGAGCGAGAAAAGGATGCTTTACAAAATATATGGGGTGAGTGTTGAAGGCAACAGGAATAGAGGGCGTACGCAAAAGACCTGGCATTATCAAATACTACAAATATTGGAGGACGCCTCAACAACCTTAGAGCTTTCATGAGAAGATGTATGAATGTAGCCGAAGTAAAAGTGGTGTGCCAAGATAGAAGAAAATGGTGTTCTATCATCTCTGCCTACCCCTGCGGGGAAACGTCGTGATGGTTAGTTAGTTAGTTAAATATGAAAATATGATCTAATGTCAATAAAAAAATCTGCCCTTCTAGACAGTCAGTCGATAGACAGTTTATCGTAATTTCACATATCCTGTGATCCTTGAAGTCGGACGACCCGCAGACACAGAGCCGTTTGGCCCTTCATTTTCGCCATCCATGTTGGCACTATTTTAGTGCTTCTAGTGGATGGAACCCACCTCTTATCCAGGACCTTCCATATCGGTCCTGCTCATTCGTCGCCTTGTTGACATTTTTTTATATTAAAAGCTAGACCGTGCAGGCTCGCACCGGTCGCACGAACTTCTCGTAAAAACTCAGCGACCAGGGTGACAATGCGGTCCGGGGTCGGCAGAGACCCCGCCCGGGCGGCTCGGCCCCAGCGAGCGAACCCGTCGCCCGAGGGTTACCGCCGCGTGTGTGTTTTGCGCGGATCGCATACATTTAAATATATTTATATAAATCTTAGATTTTTTTGTGAAGTGGCGATCTCCGAATACATTAGGCGGGTCGCTGTGTCTCTCCGCGATATTTTTAATTACTAATTGGATTGGCACATCGACCACCTTCTCGGCCGCCGTGAGACAATATTATGCGTTTAATTAAATCTGTGTAGGCACGACCAAATTAATTAGGTACCCGACCGCTGGCTAATAGGAGAGCGCGGCGGACCGCCTATAGCATCGCTAGCTCATCTGTGTTTTTTTTTTTTGGTATATTTATTATTATTTTTTTATTTTTTGATGAGATACTAACATAACCTGACGACCTATTCAAAATGTGTATAATCTTAAGGATACAAAAAAAAAATTTCACAACTTCGTTACAAATTGACATTGAAAGAATACGCAAAGGACATACTCAAAACACTAACACAACATAAATATATGACACGACAAATAACGAATAAAATACCAAATACGACCAAAAAACTTACTAACTAATCATCATATTCTGCTTCGGCTATATTCATACATCTTCTCATGCATGCCCTCGTAGCCCAGTGGGTATGACACCGCCTTTTTTATATTATTTATTCATGCCTGGGTGTTTTGTGATGTGTTTCGCTTCTGTAATTGGGCCTCTTGGCCTATTGAAGCGTAAATAAAAATAGTAGCAATAGTAGTAGCAAAAACTACGGTCTTTGACGCTTTTAGTAGGGCTATTCTCCATTACTTGAAGTATCTGATCGTGCTTTCCTTCGTCTTACGCGGATGCCCTCTATTCCTGTTGCCTTCAACACTCGCCTCATATATTTTCTTAAAGTGTGGACTCGAGTTATTTATAGAACATCAAGCTATATAATAAAACAAAAAAAATACGGGTGCAACAACCCTGGGACTAACAACAGAGTGTTTCCGTTTTATTAATGCAGTAAAACCCTGTTGATTCGAACCTCCATAATTCAAAAATTTTAAAACCCACAAATCCCAAAACGTTAATTTCCTCGTAGAGTAACCCCAATTATTCGAAAACCTTAGTAATTCATAATTCGAAATAATTTGTAGCCCCTTGCGCCATAAATCAATATATTTTAGTTCACATAATTAAATTAAAAAAATATATTTCGATTTTTTTACACAAATATGTCAATATCGGGTACTTTAATTATAGAAATGTCGCGATCTTTGTATTTGCATAGTAAAAAATGCGTTCTTTAAATGATTTACTAAAATTTGCAAAAATACAGACTTTTTCACAAAACTAATGGTTCACAAATTTTACGATTTTTGGCGAGTTTCCTATAAATATCGCTATTTTCTTTTTGCAGGTAGGTAGGTACCTTGAATTTCGAATTAAAGGTACCTCGAATTTCGAATTAACGGAGTTCTGCATAATTCGAAATGTTTTATTTTGGATTTATTAATTAAAGAAGTTCTGCTACTTACCTATTTATGCTGCCACAAAGTTAATCTGCACTTATTGAAGAAATAAAAAGATACATCATAAAACATTATTTAACGCTGAAAAAAAAAAGTATAAAACATGGCGAACGAAGCCGACTAATAATTCCGACCGAACCGAGATAAACGACTTGCATGGGGGGTGGGGGGGGGGGGAATTCCAAGTGTCTGCAAGATTGATGCCTCGCGTTAGAAGGCGCGTATCGCGGGATAAATTAGTGGCGCTCTATCCGGTATGTAATAAACGCGCGTACTGTAATAAGTAGTTGCGCTCGCCGTCCGGGAAAATGCGATATTTTCTGTACAAATTCCTCGACGAACGGGCACGTAATTGATCCGCCATATTAAGTGATTACACCTAGATGGACGGGTTTCCCCGTCTGATCCTTCCTCCTAATGGCATGCTCTAGCTTCTTCGGACTCCTCGGAGTGTCGGGATGTCCAGACACCCTGCAGCATCACGTGGTTAAATATATGACGATCCTGTACGTGTCGTCTGTTCGTACATTTTTCCTTTAATTTCATTTTTTTTCAAATACGCCTACGTTATCAACCCTTATAGGCCGGTTGTTTCAAGCTGGATTAAAGTAAGCGTTCGTTTAAAGCGTAGATTTTTACGAAAACGGATCGTCTGATTGGTGGAGAACGTAAAAATCTATGCTTTAAAATAACGCTTACTTTAATCCAACTTGAAACAACCGGCCCTAAGAGGCAGCGACAGTCGGACTTACGTTATAGAATCAAACCTGAAATATTTTCTCTAGGTGAACACTAGGAACTTTAGCAGGTAAGAAGGTTTGGATATTATGATATTTGAGTTCGGGGGATTTTGGCAGGTTGCAGGTAATACAGGTACAAAAAATCTATAAGCTAAACGTAAAAATATCAAACATATTAATTACGTCAAAAATGCTGTCGCGGAAACTGGATGATTTTTTTTGCCAGTTAAAAAAAATGAATTTTATAGTACATGATAAAAAAATTTAGGAACACGAACAAACTCATATTAAAAAACATTAAATTATATTAAACTATCGGATATTAATCGTTTTTTTAAATATTTTCGTGGAATATTTAAAAAATCCGTTTTTTTATTGTCATAGAAAGAATAGTCATAGAAGTTGTATGAAAATATTTCAACGCGTCTGGTAGACGCGAAACCTGATTATAGTATAATTTTGGATTTTTTGAAATTTTTTATTACTCCCTTTCGTAGGGAGTAATAAAAAATTACGCCCGACCGAAGCCCAACGCGTAGGTTAAGCGAAAAAAATGTTTCAACTAATAAATGAGAAAGGGAGTATAATAAAAACTTGGTTTTTATGGGTTCCTTTTTTTAACGTTTATTTTACATTTTTGAACAAATAATAAGTTATGAAAACATTTATTACACTTTATATTTTTTTTAAACTGCGAATTGAACTTAATGTCATTTTACGCATTGACGTAGGTATATGTCATTGATCTTGACAGTTATTGTATAACATTGTAATGCCGCCGATTTTGAAGTTTTCAGTTTGACAGGTTTGAAATTAATAACTTATCATTTGTTTAGGTGTTAGAGCTTTCTGATTGATTGAATTCATTATTTTCAAACCAGCCAAACTTAAAAAGTCAAAAAAAAGAAATATTGCTTATTTGAGAATACAATCAGAAGTTCCATGCGATTAATGGATGGAGCGGATTTTTTCAAACGTAATTAATTTTTTTATGTATATACATTTTTATCTATCGTTAATGAGATCTCCTTTAAGTAGGGTTCTGGTATGGTAGAACACTTCCCTTTTCTTGATATTTTGTTAATTTTATTTTCCGTATTGAAAAATGGAAACTCTACATACACAATTGGCCGCGAAGCGGCTCACGTAGACAAAGGTGAACAATTGTATTTGCTGCGTAGCTGCATAGCCGATTGCTTACCTGCTAGTAATTTTTTAATATGTTTAACGGAAAAGATACACTTCTATTTAATAGTAGGTATATTTATTTAATAAAGTTAACACGTTTATTTCATTATTGCCAGGCGCTTTTCGCGGGTCATTTCAATAATCATGTGATTTACGTTACAGTAACAAATCTGAAGTTTATATATATTTTATTCGAGCCAATTTTCAACAATATAAATCGAAACCTTATATTTTAACGTTTAATTTACTTTTTTTTTGTTATCTGCCAAAATCCCCCGCACTCAAATGTCATAATATCCCAAACTTCTCCCATACTACAGTGTACATGTAGAGAAAATATATCAGGTTTGATACTATAACGTAAGCCTGGCGGTCTTGTACAGGTGGTCCTAAGTCGACATTAGAGTTAAAAGTATAAATACTTAATGAATTTTTTTTCTACATCTTCCCTATAAAAAAATATTTAAATATCTCTTACCGGGCAGCGTTTTTAAAAAACGCGTCGGTCAACTAAAAATAGGTCACCACGAAAAGCCCTTTCATTTCAACGGGATAGTATATAGCCAATGTTCAACCTGAAATCCCATTTTAAATATATGTGAAAGAATTTTTGAAATCGGATAAGTAGTTTCGGAGATTACCTCATACATGCAAACTCGCAAACTTTACCTCATTATACAGGGTTATTTGTAAAACATTAATAACCTCGCAGGACTATATTCCTGCCTTAATTATGAGTCGAAAATGTTCAAGCTATCATGACCTAATATCAATAGTTATGGGGATATGCGACATCAAAGTTTCCCCTTTTTTTTAAAATATTTCTGACTTATTTTTTTGTAAAACGTTGGACTATCATTACAGTAACCCATATCGATTATGAAAAATTCATTCGTTTCAATACAAGTTAAATAAGATATTTAAAAACCCAGAAAAAAATCCAATTGGAAAACACTCCATTCGAAGGTTTTTTTTATATTTGACTTGTATTAAAGAGAATGAATTTTTCATACTCGAAATAAGTTACTGTAATGATAGTCCGAAGTTTCACAAAAATAAGGCAGAAATATAGAAAAAAAATGCAAACTTTGATGTCACATATCTCCATAACTATTGATATTATGTCATGATAGCCTGAACATTTTCGACTTATAATCAAGTCAGGAATATAGTCCTGCGAGGTTATTAATGTTTTACAAATAGCCCTGTACATTGGTATAGATTTTTTTGAACAAGCTCATTTTAAATTCACGGGCAAGAACAGTATCACAGAAATGAACCGTTAAATAATATTTTTTACTGTAAATTTCAAATCTAATCTGGGGGTCTATCGATTTTGTGGCCATTTTATAGGCGCATGTTCCTAATTTATACCTCAGCAGTCCGGTGCGGAAGAATGTTAACTGACGTGCCTAAAATTCCAATTACAGTTTTATGGACCCTCTTCCTAAAGTATTTTCTATCATTCTAAAAGACTGCTCATTTGGTGGTAATTCTATCGCTGTCGTTGTATTTTTTTAAATTTTTATTACATCATTATTATTCACATTGTTATTAACGTGACCAGGTGTACTGATTTATTCAATTCGGTGCTCGTATTGTTACTAGCTGTAACCCGTCAAAAATTACGCAACACTGGTTCGCGTCTTTGCTAAGCCGTCGTATGTATTTACAGCGTCTTTGGCGGTCTGCGGAGAAGCGGCCGTAGCCGCATCCGTTAATCCAATCAAGCCCCATCTGCGGCCGTTCTTTTAGTCGTGAATTTGAACGAAATTACGGACGTTACACGAAGTCACGGGGACAACGTACTTTTACATGTCGGTTCCCAAAGAATAAGTATTTATTTATTTATAAAGAAAAAACTTTTTTGCACTATAAAGAAGTTACGGACGTTACGGACAGACCACGAAATTATTGTAATCGTAATTTTTATCTTTATTGTTAATAAGTAGATTCCTGAATTGTTCAGTAGGCTATAATCAGTGCATGCTTGTCTTTGACAAGATTAACACGCATGTGATCAATATTGGTGATAGTTTAACAATACTACGGTTGAGGTGTATAGTGTTGTAAATATAGTAGAGTAGTGTTGGTCCTGACGAAGAGACGGGTACGTCTCGAAACCGGTAGACCGTAAATCTGGTAGTGGTTTTTACTAAGTTTACTAACATTCTGTTATTATGTCTTACCACAAAGTTATTGCTTTGAAAATTAATAATATTAATAATATGTCTTTACTTAATTTGTGATTTATGTACTTGGCAAAAATATGTATACGTTTCTTATTTTATTGTAATATTAGGTCCTTACATATGAAATTGGCGTTTTGCCGTACTGGCAAATTTGATCTCAAATATCTTCTCTTTGGTTAGGAATTCCCAATCCAAATTTATACAGCTATTTACTCATGTATTTGTGTTTTGAAAATTATAATTCATTTGTTTTTTCCTCAATTGATTTTTACTTTGCGTCACTCAGTTTACAAAATGAAAAACTTGAAATATCGCGTTATTTACGAGTACGAGTTCCACCGTGGCACCAGTGCTGCAGAAACGGCTCGAAGGATTAATGATGTGTATGGCGACGGTGCCGCAAAAGAAAACACAGTGCGTTTTTGGTTCCAACGTTTTCGTTCTGGAAATTTCGACCTGCAGAACAAGCCCCGTGGACGGCCGGAGACCAAAGTTGATAATGAAGAATTGAAGGCTATTGTGGAAGCGGATCCATCGCAAACCACATCCGAGTTAGCTGCAGGCTGCGGTGTTAGTGATAAAACTGTTTTAATCCACTTGAAGCAAATTGGTAAGGTGAAAAAGCTTGAAAGGTGGGTACCTCACGAATTGAGTGAAGCAAATCAACAAACGCGCGTTGACTGCTGCGTTGCATTACTCAACCGGCACAATAATGAAGGGATTTTAAATCGAATCATTACCTGTGATGAAAAGTGGATCCTGTACGATAATCGGAAGCGCTCATCGCAATGGCTGAACCCTGCCGAACCAGCCAAACCATGCCCCAAGCGAAAATTGACTCCAAAAAAGTTACTTGTGAGCGTTTGGTGGACTAGTGCTGGTGTCGTTCACTACAGCTTTCTTAAATCTGGCCAGACGATTACGGCAGATGTCTATTGTCAGCAACTGCAAACCATGATGGAAAAGCTAGCTGCTAAACAACCGAGGCTGGTTAATCGCTCTAGGCCACTGCTGCTTCATGATAACGCTAGACCACACACTGCACAACAGACGGCTACCAAATTAGAGGAGCTTTAATTGGAATGTCTAAGACATCCACCGTACTCTCCGGACCTTGCCCCAACAGATTACCATTTTTTTCGAAATTTGGATAACTTCTTGCAAAGGAAAAAATTCAACTCCGATGGGGCAGTCCAAACCGCCTTCAAAGATTTTATTGATTCCCGTCCGAATGGTTTTTTTAGTTAAGGGATCGATGAACTACCTATAAGATGGCAAAAGTGCATATATAGCAATGGTACATGCTTTGATTAAATAAATATATTATAGTAAAAAAAATCGGCTTTATGTTCCTCCCATACTAAACGCCAATTTCATATGTAAGGACCTAATATGTGTAAATCGTAGAAATAAAATAAATAAATAAATATTATCGCGCTCGCTCACCATTACTCGGCAACTATTTATGAGTACCTACTGTGAATTTGTAGATGTATTTCACAAAATGTTGATATCATTTGTGAATAGCATGTATATACCTACATCCTATATACATCTTAAAATCTTCATCGTAAGATAATTTTTTACTCAATAGTACCTAATGATTCGTACCGTATAATTAAGTAAATAAATAAATAATAATTTTATAGCTTTGACTCGTAAGGCGTAATAAATTCAGAATGGTAGATTTCCACGACCATGTTGACCCATGATATATCGTGTAGATTACGTAGAAAAGTTATAATTAACGATGATTAGACTGCCTCCCTGTGCAACAGAAAATCACGTGATAATGATAGCGTGGCATAATAAATAATTATGTACATAAAAAAAAACAAATTTTAATTAGAAAGCATAATTCCTATCGGCGGCTTCGCCAACACCCTGAACGCCCGGCCGGGTCACGCCCTTCCTAGATAATGCCTAAAGCCATGTATTCACTAGGGGACAAATAGCGCAGCATTCCGCGCGGCGTGTCGCATGAACATCTACGTTCATGTTTCGGGGACAATGACGCGGTCATTTGACGTGTACACACCGGGACTCGCATATCTTGTCGCGGAAATGTCGCCCGATGAGGTTATGATGACAGCTGCGGTATCTATTTACACTTCGTCATTTAGTGAAAACGGGGTTCCGCGCAATTCGAAATGTTTTTTTGGGTCGCAATTAAAATTAACGAGGTTTTACTGTAGTTATTTGAATATTATTAAAAACAAGGACCTTTTGCAAATAGTTATTGTTTTGCAAACGTCGCGGAAATGTCGACCTATGAGGTTATGATGATAGCTGCGTATCCATTTATGTTAACGAGTTTATCGAAACGTAAGAGGAGAAACAGGTGGTGGATGCGAAATTATTTACTGCAAAGAGAAATAAGGACGGATATTCTATGCGATCTTCGATCGATACAGCTCGATGAGTTCAAGAACAATTTCGTTTTCCCACATTGTCATCTTGACAGATACAGCGCATGCGTTTTCACTTGTAAATATACCACGTGGTACTGACGCTCCGCGTAATGTTGCAGTGAGCTCGCTCGGGTACCGTGCGCACGGCAACGTTGCCACGGCACGTAGAAATGCCGCGCTAGTGTTCATTTAGTTAGTTTTTAGACGAATTTTAATAGTTTTTTTGTTGATTATTTAAACTCACTATTTCATTTTTAGTTTGACATAAAAGAAATTACGAAAATAAAAAATAATATTATAAATATATACGTTTTTTTATTTTTTCGATCCATTTATCTGGGAGAGTTGCAAGTTTATGTACATGTTCATAGCATCAAACGATGGTAGACTAGGCAAGGCATAAGAAAAAAAAGGTTTCAAAGCAGAGTCAGTCACCACTTAGCAGAAATTTAATTTTATTTGATCCGCTCCATACAAAAAATACAAAACTTTTTTTTTTTGCCCAAACTATAAAGTTTAGGAAAAAGTTTCATAGGACAACTATTGATAAGGCTAATGAGCTCTATCCATCCGCATAAAGAAAAAGTAAAAAAAGAAAGTTGGTCCCTAAGTCCCTCGAATTACGGTTTCGACCCAGTGTGCGACGTCGCGGAACAATGCACGACGTTGCAACGTCGCGTAGACTCTATGCCGCGCGTGCTGTTGAGTGACAATTTGTCCCCTAGTGAATACATGGCTTAATAATTTATCGCATCAATTTACTGCACTGAAGGGGTCAGATGTTAATTCGAATTTAACCTATCCGAAACTCGATCTCGGTGGAGCCTTCCCGTTAATTGCCGGTGATTCAGCGCGCGGTATTCCGCAGTTAAATAATGTCCACGGATAAAATTAATAGTGTTGTGAATTTTTTAATCTATTTATTAACATACAATGGCGTTTGTTTTATAATGTAAGACATTAATACAGGAATTTATGTGGAGCCGCAGCGGTGTCGGATGCGAAGAATCTGGTTAAAGATTCGTCCGTATCTGTGATGATGTCACTCCGCCGTGTCGCCTCTGTAGGTTGTCGCCGCCATATCGATTCGGTTGTCCAATATCAGAACTATGTAAACGGCATTATTTTTTTTAAGAGCGGGGGAGTCTTCTTCATTCAATTTTGAATAGAAAATATTCTTCACTTTTTTGGTGAAATGTCAAATGTAGTAGGAGATGAGCAACGTCAAAGCTTGCATTTCTTTTTTACAATATTTCAGAATTATCTTTTGTAAAACGTTGGAATGTGCGAAATGTCGCGAAAGTAATTGTATCGAATATTAAAAATTTATTCGCGTTGATTAAACTCAAATTAAATGATTAAAACCTTGTAGAAATATGAACCATGATAATTTATTGCAAGGTTTTCAACATTTTATTTCGTTGAGAATATTTTGATTTTGTCAAAATTTTTCAAAACACTGCTGGATTTTTGTCAAAGGGACATCATTAATCAATATACATTATAGTTAACTCAGGGACGCAGGTACACATTAATCAATTTTAGTTAAAAAAAATTGAAATGATATTTCAGGAGTATTCTAGTGTAATGCTAATAATTCGGAAGAATTTCATTACACATATAAAGGATATTGCTGAAAAATTCCAATCATAAAAAATAGATATCTCCTTAGTGACATATGTAGTCATTTAAGGGGAATGATAAAGCTTTGGATGCCGGTTGCGCTAAGGATTATTACAACACATATACATGATGTTGTAAAATTTAAATATATACAACTTCCAATGATAGACATGGTATCCAAATATGTTTTATTATACTTTGTAATACACACACAATATGAGTTATTAAATTACAACTATAGTTTCGAGAGGAACAGTCCCTCTCATCATCAGGTATAGATAATAACTAACTTAAATACAAAATTTATCAATCTAATCGGGTAGGTCAGGGGGGTCAGGGGGGCGCGCGGCGGGGAAGGGTATATTTTTCGCCGAACAGCTCTAGGAGAAGTGAAGTGGACTGAAATGTGATATTATTTATTAATGTGTTTCCAGATTTTAAATTTTTTAGGATTTCAACGGTTTCCAAACTATTCTGGACTGCTCCTCTCGAA
The DNA here is from genome assembly GCA_016648135.1 of Agrypnia vestita. Classification (NCBI taxonomy): domain Eukaryota; kingdom Metazoa; phylum Arthropoda; class Insecta; order Trichoptera; family Phryganeidae; genus Agrypnia; species Agrypnia vestita. The sequence goes on from JADDOH010001523.1 coordinate 28,574, forward strand.
ACTATAGTTGTAATTTAATAACTCATATTGTGTGTGTATTACAAAGTATAATAAAACATATTTGAAATTATAATGTTGCACCACGAAGTATCTGCCAAATCTTTCAATGACATGGTATCCTATCATGGGTGGAAATGGCGAACGTTACATTGTGTAAAATGCTCACTTAAGCCAGCCGAACAATAGGTCATAAGCCCTATGAACACCCATCAAAATATAATATCGTCTCTGTGAGACATCTTTAGTACATTGATTTTGTTTCATATAATCATTTCGTTTTCTTCATCATAAAATTTGACTTTACACACGCCTGAAGAAGAGTTACTTCAAATAGTATGAGGAATTATCAAATACGCGGAATATTTTAATTTTTTATTTTTTTATTTTTTTCGATGTCCAATTTTCACATTTTTTTTGTTGTGTTGGTACACTTGTCCCTGACGTATCTCGACATTGGTAGCCGTATTGGGTGCTTACATTATTGTTGGCTGTCGAAAAGGTATCACATTTTGATTTTCTCTTTTTATTTGTGGAAAAATAGAACAAAGATTTCAAAAATTTTTGGCCATGAAATACCTCAGCCTTGTTTTTGTTTCCAGTTAATTCGCACTTGTTACGTCTTGTTGCTATAAAGCCTTTTCGTTCTTAGCTTGGTTTTCGTTTTATCGATGTTTATTCTCAGATCGACCGCAGCGAATTCCTTTTCTACTGGAATGTTATGTTGTCTAATATCGCATACTGTGTTTTGCCATTAGAGAGTCGAACTGTTGAACCATTAGTGTGATCTATGGACATAAATGAATTAATTTACAAGCTAAACAGCAATATGAATAACAATTTAAAATGTTTTAAAAATGTCTTGTTCATAAAAAAACGCAACATTTAATACATGACAACAAAATATGTCTTTATATCGAAAACAGACTGATGAAATTTATGTTACTTAATTTAAATTAAATTTCTACTTCTGAACACTTAAACCAGTAAATGTTCAGATTTCGGAATTAAGAATTCAGTTGGTGGTGATATTATAAAGGTATTTCCACACAAATACTTATGTATATATACATTTATTATAACAATCTAGAATTAATTAATTTTATTTTTGATAAAAAAATACGTATATTTTTTAATTATTTATGTCTTTATTCCAATATGTGATTCACATTCAATAAAAATAATAAACATATATTAAATTGTAAAACACAAATTATCACATGCAGATATATAATAGGTAAGATATACAATGAATTAAGGTATATAGAGAAAAATTATTTTAAAAAATAAGAAAAATATAGTGCGAAATGAAAAAGTAACCATTAACATAAAAAATATATCATATTATAATAACTGCTTTATCGAACTGCGTCATGTCGATTATGGGGGCCAGTATCTTTCTCAAATATGCAATATCAATGCTGGATGCTGGAGCAGAGCGGGCTTCCAGGATAAGGATATTCTCTGAGCTGTTTATCCTTTCCTTCATTCCTGCAATCCTGGATCTTATGAGGGCTGCAAAGTTGGGAACTCGCCTCTCCTTGAACATACCGGAAGCGCTGCAATATCTAGGAGGCTTAATATTGTACGGAAGGCGTTATTATATTGTATTTTCCACGCGAAGTCTTTCTATGCTGCACTTTTTTTTAATTTTCCCCGAGTTCACACGTTTATAACATCAATGTTCTATTTCCAAATTAAGATCAATGCCTGCTCTACGAAAATAGGACTAGTTGCTGGTCTCCTGGAACTAACTGGAGATCTATTCTATAATTTCCACTAATCACTCGAGAATCTTCCACTTGTATCTAGAAATTCTGATTCACGTCATTTGTATCGCTTTGATTACTATCGAACACTTCTCACGCATCGGTAGGTATTTTATTGCTGGTCGATATCGCCAGTCGCTATAAGTTACGCTTTATCTGTGACTTCGCCGAAATGTGAAAATTACAAATCAAATTCGCCGCGGGTCTGACGCGCACTTTTATACTCTCGGTTTTCCATAATTTTCCAATTTATTCCCGTGTATTCGAGACACTACTTGTATTTTCTAATTTACTGTATAATGTGCAAAGTGCTGTAAAATCTTCAATTCCGTGTGATTCTTTCCGTTTCTACAATCTCGTGGCATAATTTCAATGTGTTTTATAGTTTATTCATTACGTAAAATGTGTCGATGTTGTTACGGTGGAATCGGTGAACGTTGCATTGTGTAAAGTGATCACTTAGGCCACCTCATAAATAAGCCCTGGGCCACCCTATAAAGACTTCCATACAAGTTTCCATATAAATAGCTTCGTCTCTGTGAGACTTCTAATTATCCTTCTGTGGACAAAATCCGGTAATCCTGTTCTCAGATCATGCGTACAAAATTATTTAATTTTGACTTAAATGAGTATGGATAACATAAAGGACAGGGTATAAGATAATTACTTTAACTGATTTGAAAATTTGACATAGTTTTTTTTGCCATAATTTTTAGGCCCTTAGCATGCTCCGATTGCATTGTCCCTTGTCCCTGTACTTAAGAGACACGACTCCCTTAGACCGAAATATTTTCAGTTTTATTGGTTGAATGAATTCGCAACATTATGAAGACATATTTATTTCTTAATGGACAGTAAATAACTTTTATTTCTGAAAACGATATTAAAATTTTATTGCTATGTCAGAGATTGGGGGGGTCGTTATAAAGGTTTTTATTTATGCTAATTGCGTTGTGTTTAATTTGAGAAAATGCATTCTGAAATTATATATTTATTTTGTCACCCACTTTAAAATCAAAGGTGCGAATCAATGCAATATCTTGCTAATCTATTGCAGTGGAAAAAGGATTTAATTATTTATTTGAAATGTGGATTTAATATTGTTAATGCTACCCTAGATGGCGCTAACGCAAACATACAACGTTTATGCCCTCTATTTCCTGCTGCCTTCAACACTCGCCTTATATACCATTTCTTTACCATCCTTTAAAAAAAAACCTCGTTTATAAACAAATCTATGTCCAGCAAGTGCCATCACAGCGAAGACGCACACTTCCAACAAGCAATGCTTCTGATTTTGTATATATGCCACACGGCTGATGTCAAGCATGTGGATGTTGTAACTTTGATATATTTTGGCTTATATCTTCGAAACTATTCAATAAATACTTAATTTTTCTTTCATTAATGTAAACAATAACTAGGCCCTTAATCGTTTACATTCTCAAATTTTATGTACTTTATGATTATTTTTAAATATTTACTCAAACTTTTCATACAATATGTCTGGCGGCACACTACCGCCATCTATGAAAATAAATAAAAACATATAATTGACCAAACACATTTCTAAACAATATGCGAAAGTAGATATACGGTAGATACCTACCTAGTGCGGCAAAATTCAATAATAAATAAATGCACATACATTTGATTTACTTGTATTTAATAATTAATAAATATATTAAATAAATAAATAATAAATATATTAAAAAAGGATACTACAAGATGGCCTCCCAGAATTCTGAATTGGAGACCTTGGGAAAATAAAAGAGGCATCGGAAGACCTCAAAAGAGATGGGCCGATGATATTGTTGCTGTGGGGGGAAAGAAATGGCTACAATTAGCCAACAACAGGGAAGAGTGGAAAAATAAGGAAGAGGCCTATATCCAGCAGTGGAAAGACGAAGGCTGATGAAGAAGAATAAATGCTTTTTTAAATTTTGGTGTTAATTTCTGTCGCTGCTCAATTGACATTTTTAATTGTGAGATGTCAAATGTTACACATCGTACGCGACTACTGTAGGGCTCGCTCGTTTTTCTCAGTAGGTACTATAACTTTTTTTACGTAATTAATATACAGATGTAATTTTTTTGACAAAAACTATTCCCAGTGATATTGCATCACCGCACAATATAAGATTTTGCGTTGCTCATTTGGGAAAAAAATGCCGTCCGAAAGTGGGCCTAGTGCCCGCCGAGCGCAGCGCACGTCCGCGGGCCCCTCCCCTATTTAATTAGATTTCCCCGAGGAATTTTTCAACAACATTCTTATCACGACCGCTGATGGCTATCCGGCGGTGGGAGGCGGTGGGAGGCGCCTTATTACACCGCGCCGCGCCGACAGCGGCCCGGACACACCCCCCGCGCAGAGCCGGCGCAGGGGTCGATCTGACGTTTTGAAAATATACATTTACGCACGTGTTAGTTCAAACGTGTGCGGAATACTCACGGGATTTTGATACAATTATGTCCCGCAGTTATTCCGGGAAATAAATTGTCACACCTTGTATACAAAAATGTGGAAACTTATTTTTTGTTAAGACCCCGTTTTTGAGTTATGAATGTCATTTTTACTCCCTTTATATTAACTCGTGGCGTCTGCTTGCTTGCTTGCTCGCTTCCCGACTTGCCGGGTGAAAAAACTTTGGATCGACTTTTAACCCTTTTCCGTGATCCAATCGAGCTGAAACTTGGAAAGTAGACTCGTGGCGACGATCAAGAAGATCTATCAAATTTTCGTTAAAAAAAATAATAATTATAGTATAATTTCGGATTTTTAGAAATTTTATTGGTTTTTTTTCTAATTGCAATCATTAGAAAAGTTTGATTATTAGCAACGGCGGCCCGATAACGTCGCGGAATATTTTCTAAATTTGAATTACTCCGTCGGTATACATAATAGGTACTTCACTACGAATGTCGAAAGTCTAAATTGACTGACAAATGTTTTTAGAATATAATCTTCAAAGCATGAAGTGTCTTATCAAAGCTCAAAACATCTGACATTTTAGAAATATATTAAATTATTGTAAGTTTAGTGTTATGTTATATGATTTAATTCGTCTTTAATTGTTATTATATTTTATAAAGAAAGGGAGTATGATAAAAACTTGGTTTTTATGGGTTACTTTTTTTACTCCCTTTCTTTTAACTCGTAGCGTCTGCTTGCTTGTCTGACGAAAAAACTTTGGATCGATTTTTAACCCTTTTCCCGTGATCCAGTCGAGCTGAAAGCTGAATATAGTACAATTTTGGATTTTTCGAAATTATAATGGTTATTTTCAAGTTGGAATCAACACAACTGAGTAATTAGCCCGACGCGTGTATAGGAACAAAACCTGATTCAATGAGAAAGGGAGTATAATAAAAACTTAGTTTTTTATTGGTTAGTTTTTTAAATACATCGTTAGTTCTACTACGTACCAAAAGATCATATTTGTGTCACTTTCCATCATTGATAAAACTAAACGCTGCACTTAAAAATAATATACTTCATTTGACTAACAGAAAGGAGGTAACAAAATGTAAGACTTCTTCTACTCCTTATCGTATTGGGTTAGGCTAGTACCCATATAAACTAAACATTGCACTTAAAAATAATAGACTCATTTGACTAACAAAGAAAGGAGATAACAAAACTAAACACTGCACCTAATAAGAATAAACTTCATTTGACTAGCAGGAAGGAACTAGTTTTCATCAGGACAACGCGCGACCACATGTGACAATATGACCCAACGTAAGCTCAAGAAATAAAAATTGGAATGTTATTAAACACCCACCTTATTCTCCAGATCTTGTTCCTTTCGAATATCACTTCATCAAGTCATTTTTCACACAAAGCAATACAGACATAATATAACTAAAGTGGTGTTAAATAAAGAGTTATTTTATTTCAAGACACTATAAAAAATTTCAATGTAAAAAAAAATGTAAGCAATAGTGTAGATAAAAATATCCCTTGATCAATTATTTGCATCAAAATTTTTACTTGAATAGAATAAATAAGCTCGTAGAAAGATGTCTTCTTCTTCTCTCTGACTTCATCCCAACTTCGTCGTCGACTGCTGGAGTCAGCTCTCCTCATCCTTGGGCTGCAGGTTCTTCTGTCCTGGACAACGTCACCCAATCCGTGTCTCTGCATCTGACCTTTCCTATGCACCACCCAGAATTTGTTGGTCTTAGTAATTCGCGAAGATCCATATAGTTCGTCTGGTTCACAATGTGATAAGGTGCTCTGCGTCCAACGTGGCCACACAATCTCAACTGTCTTCATCTTGCTATTGATGCCTGTGATACCCAGACTTCCACAGATGCGTGAAATATATATTTTGTCTCTTAGGGACACTACATGACCATCTCTGTTAGTTATAACAACTGATGAAAATTATAATATTGATTAAAAAAATCGTGCGCCTACTGATGTGTGCGCGTTAGAAGTAATATTTTTAAAAACAAAAATAAAAACAAAATTATATATTACTGACGCTCAAAGTTGTTAAAATCTACACTGATCCTTGTCGATTATTTTATCGTTTCATAAAAAGAATTTAAACTCGTACTTACAGAAATGCAACCGCGTATATTAAAAATAATTGGAGAAAATAAAATTTTACTTAAATAACGATCGAAGCATTCGTGAAATCGCATGCAAACAGAATCTGACAGCGGACAAGAATTCAGTATGACTTCATTAGTTCTGGTATCGCATTTCCGCTACATGCTTCGTGTGCAACTACAAAATATGACAGCTGAAAATGGCGTCGTTAGTTCTGGTTTTGCATTTCCGCTACGTGCTGCGTGCGTGACTTCCGTTACAATAAAAAAAATACCCCAAATGTGCCAAAGGAAGTAGAATTTCGAAAATTAACCATTTTTTTTTCATTTCGCGTAAAAAAAAACGTCAAAACTTTTGCATCAAACAGATGGTAATAGCATTATTAATGATAGCACGTATTCAGTGAGTGCATCTCTATTAAAAAAAAAAAACGAAGCCTTAAAGTGGAGCCAGCCACACCTAGCGCTCAGTATCACAGCGTCATGCCTCTTCAATTAGCCGGCGTCGCGGGGTTCTGTGAACGTGCAAGAGCCGCCTGCAGTCTGATGCAGCCCAGGTTCGAGGTCCCGAGACCGTCCACACGTGAAGAACAGTGACGCTTGTAAAGGATTATCAAAACTCAAGCATCCTTGTAACACCGTGGCATCAAAAACACATTCAAATTTAAAACAATTTAATGTTGTATACATATATGTTCCAAATTGAAACCTTCCATACATTTGTAGGGACTATGCAAGAGACACCTGTAGTCCTTCTCATGATATAGTATACGTAGATTACGCAGTAGGTAATAATAATATTTGGAGTATTTAGCAATATTATTTTTTGTACAACAATGATAACTAATAGACATTTATAAAAAAAAACAAATTATTATGTATGTTATACCTCACCAAAAAGAATCGAGGATAATTACTTACAAGGAATATCAATAAAACAAAAAATTTAATAACAAAAGAATTCATATCCGACTTGTATTAAAGCGAATGAATTTTTCAAAATCGACACAAATTACTGTAATTATGGTTCAACTTTTTGCAAAAAATAAATCAGAAATATTGAAAAAAAAAATGCAAATTTTGATATTGCATATATCCATAACTATTGATATTAGGTCATGCTCGAACATTTTTGAGTCATTATCACGACAGGAATCCACCTGTGAAGTTTTTGCTACTAGCTGTCTGTCTGTCTGTGATTTCGTTCCAATTCACGGCTAAAAAAACAAATGGCCGGAGATGGGACTTAAACCCCGGGCCAGCAAACCGACCGCTCTACGCATGTTGCTACCGCCGTGGACCGCCAAAAAAATACTGTAAATATATATTAGGGCTTAGCAAAGACGCGAACTAATGTTGCGTCATTTTTGACGGGTTACAGCTAGTAATAATAATAGTTGAAAACTAATGGCATAAAATTATCTTTCAGATATAACAAATACCATGGCCTATTAGCACGATTTTTATGTGTTTTATTTCCCATCCCATCCCACGCATATGCTCAGATTATAATAACCTTTTGAATTCAATAGATGTTTTTAATACTATATATGAAGGGTATTGTCATATGGTGAGGCAGATTCTAAAAACTTGTCCCCCTCCCTGACCATGCGAATTATATATAAAACATTACGAACCCTTTTATGTTTATGATAAAGTTAAATTAGGAACAATCACTTAAATGAACCTGTAAAACTGTTTGATCTCTTTAAATTTTAAAATATGTTTTACTTTACTTTGTAATACACACACACAATATGAGCTATTAATTTACAACTATAGTTTCGAGAGGAGCAGTCCCTCTCATCATCAGGTATAGATAATAACTAACTTAAATACAAAATTTATCAATCTAATTGGGTAGGTCAGGGGGTCAGGAGGGCGCGCGGCAGGGAAGGGTATTTTTTCCGCCGACCAGCTCTAGGAGTGGTGAAGTGGACTGAAATGTGATATTATTTATTAATGTGTTTCCAGATTTTTTTTTTAAATTTCACATTTCAGTCCACTTCACCATGCCGCGCGCCCCCCTGACCTACCCAATTAGATTGATAAATTTTGTATTTAAGTTACCAAGCAATTATGTCTCCCTGTTGGACGACCGAATAAAATAAAATAAAATGAAAAAATCATTTTATCATCAAAATCTATCAAGTATTTGGCGCCCTGTTCTTACGACATTGATTCAACCCCGCAGTAAAGTCCGCCGACGTAGCTAGTACACATTGCACACTGGCGACCTCTTTTGTAAAAGAAGTGAACACTCCACAACAAAGTGCATATAATTTACGCCCTCGGGAGCAGTAATCAGTCCGCCCTCTACCTTCGCGGGTAAAGGTCGTCCTCCTGACGACGTTGAATAAGAATTCAACGAAACTTCGAGAATAGTTTCTCGGAAAAACATACGGTTCGTGTAAAATATCCGACAACAATTACAGTTAAATATGTACTGTAAACGACCAATGATATAACAAACTGTAGATACGTTACAAGCGTGAAATCTTGACAACTCAAAAAGTAAGGCACCTTACTTGCATTCGTTATCGAACGAACCTTCGTTGTGATCAGGCGCGACGCTACGCGGAAAAAGGAACAGAGTATCGTACACTATTGTAAGAATGAGTATGTTATTTTAGTATATATTCAAGAACACATTCATATTTGTGAAGTTGTAATCTTTCAGAACAAAGTTCTGTGAAAATTTTAAAACCCAATTAATTAATAAATTAGAAAGACATACAGAAAAATCAAATTCATGAAAAAATATTAGGTTACTACTGGGATTCGAACCCAGGTCACCTCCTTTCCGGGGCCGGTACTCTGACCACTAAGCTATAGCAACCCTCTATATTTCCGCGAATATATCGACCTTATGTGTAATTCTCATTTTTATTAATTGATTAATTATTATTTTTGTCCATAGAGCAATCCACTTTTTTGATAATTTGATGCTGATTATTTTAGTCACCGTGACTTCAAATTACCTGATTTTTCTGTCTACACGCAGAGCGTTTGTGAAATAAGATCTGTTGTCTCTTTCAATGCAATATTTGCTACACATGAAAGCCGGCTAGTATGGGAGTAACGTGTCTATATTATAATACGTCAATGTTGACGACCGTAATAACAACCTTAACTCTTTAAAATCATTTTAAAGTTCTAAAAAACGTTATATATTTTTGTTTACAGATTTTTATCTTGCAGTGTATCGGTCTAAATGCCTTTTTAAAGGGCTTTTTCTCGCAGCATTCCCATTATTACGATTCGAGGTGGGCCCGGGCGGCGATGACGCGGCCGGACCTCCTCCCAGCGGGAGACCCTCAATGGGCCGGTAATTATTTCAGGGAATCGGGCCCCGATGAAAACATAAACCATCTGATCGGACGATGAAGTACGGCCGGCCCGGGAATCTGGAAAACCGGAATACTGCGGTTCGAAAATCCGCCGGTCCCGCCGCTAGGCCCTGCGGTCGGCTGCATTCTACTGTATTGTTGAATTTTCATGAAACTGTACCGTCACGAAACTATCTTATATTTAATATTAAAAAACTAACGGCGCTTAACCTACGCGGTTGGGCTTCGGTCGGGCGACGCTACGAAAAGGAGTAATAAAAAATTTCCAAAAATCCAAAATTATACTATAATCAGGTTTAGTGTCTACCAGATGCGTCGGAATCTCCATAAAACTTACTGAGTTGTATGAAAAAACCATTAAAATTTTGAATAATCCTAAATTATACTATAATTATATATTTTTTAAGAAAATTTGATATATCTTCTTGATCGTCGTCACGAGTCTACTTGCAAAGTTTCAGCTCGATTGGATCACGGGAAAAGGGTTAAAAATCGATTCAAAGTTTTTTCATCAAGCAAGCAGACGCTACGAATTAATATAAAGGGAGTAAAAATTCAATAAATTAAGCGTTGTTTCGTTTACAAAGTGGAAGTTCACGATTAACACGATAATTTATACACAACGTTTTATTCCATTTATTTGAGTTATATAAGCCTAAGCGCTTTCGATGGACACAACCATCATCTTCAGAGGCAATATTAGAACTAAATTGTAAATTAATATGGCCGACAAATAGAAATGTGTATCGGGGAATGTAGAGATATGGGCACAAGAATAAAAGAACATCTAAGAGCATTCAGAGGACTATTAGGGTCAGGGAAGGGTCATAAACTGGAAATAATAGAAATAATAGAAATTAATAAAGCAATCAAAAATAAAAATAACCTAATAAACATTCAAATATCTGCGTCATCCCCATTATTAAAATAAGTATTATTGTATGTAAAAATTAATTACTGTTGTATATGTCAAAAAATAACTATCCCTCCCCCCCCCCTTTCCATCATCCCTTTACTTTCTATTTGTCGGCCATATTGATTTACAATTTAGTTCTAATATTGTCTCTGAAGATGACGGTTGTGCCCATCGAGAGCGCTTAGGCTTATATAACTCAAATAAGTGGAATAAAACGTTAAGTCTAAATTATTGTGTTAATCGTGAACTTCCAGATTGTAAACGAAACAACGCTTAATTTATTGAATTTTTACTCCCTTTATATTAACTTGTAGCGTCTGCGCTTAGGCTTATATAACTCAAATAAGTGGAATAAAACGATATTTATAAATTATTGTGTTATTAAAAATTCATTCGCTTTGTGACAAGATATATTAAACTATCAAAACCTTGGATACATTTCAACTGGAATTGATTTACGAGGTTAATTTTAATTTTTTATTGTTATTTTGATTATTTCTTTGTGTATTTTTTCTCAATAGTGTTTAAATTGTAAGGATATTTCTTAGTTTTTCACTAATTTTTCCAATGGCGCGTTGCACCATATGCACATACAAAATAAAAATAAATATTTATTAACCCGGAGTATTTTTACTGCGGGAGTTGTACCTATTAGTTTTGCTAATCTTGTCAGTTTTTTTTAATTTTATTGTTTTATTACGTGAAAGTCATCATCATTCTTGGCACTAAAACCCTTGGTTGGTCTTGGCCTCCTCAAGAGTCTTCCTCCACTCATCTCGGTTTAGTGCCAGCTCTCTCCAGTTCCGAAGCTCCAAGACATATATGTCTTTGAGGATGTTGTCACTCCATCGTAATTTTGGCCTTCCTAAGCTCCTTCGCCCTATTGGCCTTGAGTTCAGCAGGGACTTTGGTGCTTGATGCTCGGACATTCTCTCCACATGCCAGCCAGCCACCGAAGTCTTCCCAGTTTTATAAATTTTGTGACGCTTGGCTCCTTAAACAGAGCATAGAGCTCATTATTGTAACGTCTGCGCCAAAGTCTATTACGTGAAAGTATTATTTGTTTTTTATTAATTATTATATGTAAGTATTGTAACAAAATGGTAAGCGGAAGGAATTGCACACTGTTCGAATCCCTTGTAATATGTCGCTTTGGAACAACACTATGGATTGCTCTAGAACAGCCTCAAGTAATTGATTTCGTTTTGACATTTATATCGGTGCGAAATAAGCTGCGGATGATGGCTAGTCGTGGAATTTCGGAGCGACAGATAATCTAAATAATCGAGCGAAGTCTCTTAAGTGGAGAAATAAATAAATGCGACTGTTACGTGCGAGAAATGGATGGAATATCTAGCAAGAGATAAATAAAGTATTCCCAGCGATAATAAAGTGTTCATAGACGAGTGATAAACTGCGAAATAGTGTGATTTCAAGACTAGTGTATTCAAATTAATAATTTTATAAAATAGTTAATCACAAATTAATTAAAGGCTAATTAATTTCCAGTGTTTTCATTTGCCCTCCGCAGTCACGACCCGTGACAATATTATTGATTATACAAAATTTCTGATAGTGATTAGAATGGTATACATAATAAACATATTTAAAAAAATGAAATTTAATATTTTAAAAATTAACGCAGGGTTATTCAACAAGAAGCTATTTTAATTTCGAATTAGAAAAGGGGAATTCGTTCCTATAAATCTGTCGTCTTCCGAACTTCGAAAGCAGATTTCTCTTGAGAGATGGAAAAGCTTTCATGAAATGCGTCTGCAGAATTACCGTATTCATTGCAATATCTAGTTAGCGTGGGCAATGGCAAGCGAATGTGATAGTTCTTATATGTATACAGGGTTATTTGGAAAACATTACTAACCTCGCAGGACTATATTCTTGCCTTGATTATGAGTCGAAAATGTTCAAGCTGTCATGACCTAATATCAATAGTTTTGGAGATATGCGATGTCAAAGTTTGCAATTTTTTTCAATATTTCTGATTTATTTTTTGTAAAATGTTAGACTATCATTACAGTAACTCAAATCGATTACGAAAAATTAATTCGTTTCGATACAAGTTAAATAAAATGATAAAAACCCTGAAAAGATTCCAATTGGAATGTTTTCCAATTGAAAATCGAAGGTTTTTATTTTTTTATTTGACTTGTATTAAAGGGAATGAATTTTTCATATTCGATATAAGCTACTGTAATGATAGTCCAACGTTTTACAAAAAATAAGTCAGAAATATTGAAAAAAAAACGCAAACTTTGATGTCGCATATCTCCATAACTATTGATATTAGGTCATGATGACTTGAACATTTTCTACTCATAATCAAGGCAGGAATATAGTCCTGCGAGGTTATTAATGTTTTCCAAATAACCCTGTATATATCTGCCGCCGTATTGTACGTCACATACATATTTTTCAATTTTTTAATCAGAAAAAAGATTTTGAATAACACACGGAGAATTTTATTTTCAAACATTTTAGACTCGCTTTCAATAAACAATTTGTGATGAATAGTTTTGATAATGATAAGTGATAATAGACTAACTAGTCTTAAAATCATAACATGGATTCCATTTGTGTTGATCTATTAAAGTTTTAGGTGTTATAACATAAGTTGTGTCAGAAGAGGACACACCAAAAAAAATACAACAAATTAGTCAATAATGTATTTTCCGTTATCATTTACGAAAATAATCATGGCGGCTCTCCTAGCCCAGTGGGCGTGACACTAGTTTCCCGCACCGAAGGTTCCGGGATCGATTCCCGATGAGATCACAATTAATATACGTTACTCAAGAGTGTTTTGTGATGTGTTTCGCTTCTGGAATTGGGCCTCTTGGCCTGTTGAAGCGTAAAAAAAAGTCATTGGGGACTACCGACAGAAGTGGTAACTTCTTGGATTCAGCGGGGACTTCAGTGATTGTTGTTCAGTCATCTTCTCCACATGACCCAGCCACCGAAGTCTTCCCAGTTTTTACTCCGGTTGTATTAACTCGTGGCGTCTGCTTGTCTTCTTGTCTGACGAAAAAACTTTGGATCCATTTTAAACCCCTTTCCCGTGATCCAATCGAGCTGAAACTTTGCAAGCAGACTCGTGGGGACGATCAAAAAGATCTATCAAATTTTCGTTAAAAAAAATTAATAAATTTTTGGATTTTTCAAATTTTGAATGGTTTTTTCATACAACTTATTAAGTTGTATGAAAATATTTCAACGCGTCCGGTAGACGCGAAACCTGATTAAAGTATAATTTTGGATTTTTGGGAAATTTTTTATTACTCACTTTCGTAGCGTCGCCCGACCGAAGCCCAACGCGTAGTTTAAGCGAAAAAAACAGTTTCAACTAGTAAATGAGAAAGGGAGTATAATAAAAACTTGGTTTTTACGGATTTCTCTTTATAATTTTGTGACGCTTAGCTCCTTAAACGCGTGTAGAGCTTATTGTTGCAGCGTCTGCGACAAAAGCCAGTGTCTAGAACCGATTTAAAGATACGCCTCAAAATTTTCCTCACAAAAACGTCCAGTGCTCGCTCGTTCCTCTTAGGCCTAAAACGCACTAGCGGCTGGCCGTCATGCGGCGTGTCGTTGCGGCAAGCCGCACTTGGATTTTTACATGAAACCGCATGATATCGACGCACTGACTTGCGGCTAGCCGTAAAACTCTCTGCCTACCCCTGCGGGGAAATGGCGTGATGGTTAGTTGGTTAGTTTGGATTTTATCTGATTTCATTTGGAGGCCGGTGATTAAATAAAATAAATAAAGTATAAAAGCAAACACTATATCTTGTAAAACAGAGAAATTTCTACTCAATGCTATATAAAGACACTACTTGTGTCCGTTTTTTAATACCTTATTTAGTGTTAAGTGTCGAACGATTGATCGAGTATTTTGTTGATAAATAAAACTCCAGTAGGTACTGTTAAAAATAAATGATTCAATGCCGCCAAAAAAGCCTCCCATGGCTGCAGAAAAACAAGTAAAAAAATTGAGAGCGAATAAGCTTTAAAATGTTAAGATGTTCCTTTTCATTTAATTCTTAAAACACTTTCGTTGTGCTCAAGCACTTTTGTTATTTCCTCAATTAAAGCTGTTTTTATTACACTGCAAAAGAAGAATCTTCAGGTTGATCTGTCATTGGCTGGTCTTCTCTCCGCATTACCGGTACAGGTCGATTTTTTAGTCATGACACTCGAGAATACATTGAATACCGATACACGTCCATGGGAGAAAGAGACAAAGTTAAATGGCCGCTTCACGTTAGAAAGGTGACCAGACAAAGCCGCGAAATATAAATAAAAATTACGTTAGGTTAGGTTCTAGATTGTTTTTTTTTTCTTTGTACTGGCTATAGAAATTTTTCTGATACTGCGAAGTTTCTGAAGTAATTATAATACAATAAGATTGATGGACTCCCCACAAAAAAATAAATAATCAAAATATATATATATATATTGTAAGTATTGTAAGTAAGAATATTGATGTGACACGTATTCCGTGTTCACATCTCTATTTTTTTTAAAAAAAAATATATATAAAGAAACCCGTGTTTCCCTACCCGCCAAATTTTCTCCACAACCAGCCACAACCACCCACCGGTGGTAATGGTGGTGGATAGCCCTTGGTGTCACATCGAAAATATGCGAGTTTGGTGGGGGTGGCTGTGCTTGGGTGACGAAAATGTGCTTTCTAGCACATTGTTTTGTTATGGGAAGGCCGCAAATGCTTCAGACTGTTTCAAAATAGGCGCGCCGACTGTGTCGGTGAGTCTAGAAGGTTCCGGAAAAACCTGCTCTAGAAAATTCTCGAAAGTTCTATAAGGTTCAAAAGTGAGTGGCGGAACGTGTCGGCGTGTTTAGAAGATTCCTGTACATTCATTAAATTTCTTGAAAGTTCTGGAAGGAGAATGCTCTCGAAGGTACAGCACAGCTAGTTATTTTATAATATTGATTCGCGCGGCAGTGTCGACGAGGCTTTATCATAGCGGAATTGTGGTAATTGTATCGCGCGGCTTTTCTGTCAATTCAGAAATGTCAATTTCTGTCAATTCTGTTTTATTTTGAAATCACACTCAATTATATCGATGTAACGAGTAAAAAACCGACCTGTATTGCAATCACTGCAGTCCGGAGTGCATTCGACGAGTGAAAACGACAACCTGAAATGCATCCGATCTCTCGCGACTGCAAAAATGATGGAAACTGCAGGCGGCGTCACTTTCACAAACGTTGCAGCGCTCGTTATGTATATATGTATATCGTATATATCGTTATGTACTCGGTCGCGGGTGGTGCCGCGGAGATCGGCCGCTGAATCAGTACTGGGGATAATTGTTGAGCCGCGTCGATCGCAGAGGATTCCCTTTCTCGCTATTAAATGTAATTTTTCTTACCGGAGGTCGTCCATCCCATATTATTTATTATACAGGTTGTAGCGGAACTAGTGCACGATACTTAAAAGTTAGATTTCTACCCAAATTAAAAGAGTCGAAAATATTTATTTTATTTTTAACTAGCTTACTTTTTTAAGTAACTTTTAGTCATATTTTATCAATTTGAGTATTAACTTTAACATATAGAAATGTTGTCGCGGACTTTTTTTTACTTCCTTTCTTTTAACTCGTGGCGTCGGCTTGTCTGACGAAAAAAATTTGGATCGATTTTTAACCCTGTTCCCGTGATCCAATCGAGCTGAAACTTTGCAAGTAGACTTGTGGCGACAATCAAGAAGATTTATCGAATTTTCGTTGATTTTTATTAATAATTATAGTATAATTTTGAATATTTAGAAATTTTTATGATTTTTTCTTACAATTTACTCGGTTGTATGAAAATATTTCGACGCATCTGGTAGACACGGAACCTGATTAATTATAAATTTAGATTTTTGGAAATTTTTATTACTCCCTTTCGTTGCGTCCAAGTCGAAGCCCAACGCGTAGGTTAAGCGCTAAACCAGTTTCCACTAGTAAATGAGAAAGAGAGTATAATAAAAACATGGGTTTTATGGGTTAGTTTTTTAATATAACTTTTTAAATTCTACAACTTCTCTATAGAAAGTATTCAAATATCTCTTACCGTTAAGGCAGCGTTCGTAATAAACGCATCGCTCGACCATTTTTTGTCGACTTTAGTTGTAAAATAGGTCGTCACGAAAAGTCCTTTTAAAATAACGGGATGACATATAGCCTGTGTCCACCCTGTAAGTCCATTCTAAATATTGGTGAAAGAATTTTTGAAATCGGATTAGTAGTTTCGGAGATTACCTCCTACATCCAAACATACAAACTTTACGTCTTTGTATGTATATTAGTATAGATGAGGCGCTTATAAAATACGGAGTACCTACAAAATACTTAAATAACTATACAGTATTATTCAAATCTCAGCCCACTATCCCAATTAAAAGTGTCTTCAGTCTGCTCTAGCGACATGCATATACAGAATGTCTTATATTTAGTAGCAAAAACATACATGTGGATTCCTGCTTTGATAATGAGCCGAAAATGTCGAAGCAATCATGATCCAATATCAATAGTTATGGAGGTATGCAATATCAAAGTCTGACAGTGACCCTAAGCCTGCAACTAAGAATACGTATGATTCAATGTTATATTTTCGCCATTCTCTTATACAGGGTTATTTGGAAAACATTAATAACCTCGCAGACCCATATTCCTGCCATAATTATGAGTCGAAAATGTTCAAGCAAACATGACTTAATATCAATAGTTATGCAGATATGTGACATCAAATTTTGCATTTATTTTCAAAATTTCTGACTTATTTTTTGCAAAAAGTTGAACTATCATTACAGTAACTTATATCGATTATGAAAATTCATTCGCTTTAATACAAGTCGAATAAAATGAAAAATTCTTGCAAAAATTGAAAATAGAGTTATTTTACTATTAATATTTGGCTTCTTAATTTTTATATACGAATGCGTCGCATCTATTTTCAAAACTTTACGCTTGTGCTATGAAAATAAGTCCAACTTGGTTGGTTTTGACTTCCAAGTGAGTGCTTTACCCTTAAGCCAGCAAGCGCGTTAAATTTGTACGCGTGAAGTTGCTGTAAACGGTGTAAAGTATCTTACCCAGCGACAGTAAAATGCGGATTTATTATCATTGGATTCCAAAATTTAATGTTTAAAGCAATATTTATTTTACACAATTAACACACACTTTTACACATGAATGTCTTAATTATGTTATTAAGTGTATACCTTAACGGAGTAAACCATTTGAATCAGTGTTGTGGAGTCGTTTTTAAATCTTCCTACCGCTTACTCCCGCTTTATCTTTCGGTTCAGCCAGGTTTTAATTGACAACATAAAAAAATAATCGGTTCAATGATTCGAGATTGGTTATTTCCTCGTCCGTCTCGTTAAGTTTTCTCGATTTGCAGACTTAACGGGCTACAACGATAAATGTGTTCGTAATTACGTCAGCATTTCCAAGTGCCACCTATAATGGCTCATAAATATTAATGCCGTCAGTTTCCGCCAATGCAACGGGTCTGTTTAAAGAGAATCTGCACGCATTGCCGACTATTCTGATGACTATTCTGATGATATTTCTGAACGCTGCCTAATTGTTCATCATCACTGATAATCCCGAGGCAACGAGGATAACAGGAATAATAAGGACTTAAGTAAATCAATTCAAATTATTTAATAAATAACGTAGACATTAAAAACTTACGTCATCCACCATAAAAAGGCCCAATGATTATACAGGATTATTTGGAAATCATAAAAAAATAAGAAAAAAGTTACCCATAAAAACCAAGTTTTTACAATACTCCCTTTCTCATTTTCGGGTTTCGTGTCTACCATATGCATCGGAATCTCCATTCAACTAACTAAAAAACCATTACAAATTTGAAAAATCCAAATTATACCATAATTATTATTTTTTTAACGAAAATTTGGTAGATCTTGATCGTCGCCACGTAGAACTTGAAAAGTTTCAGCTTGATTGATTCACGGGAAAAGGGTCATAAATCGATCCAAAGTTTTTTCGTCAGACAAGCAGACGCCACGAGTTAAATGAAAGGAATTAAAAACCTTCGAATTCCAATTGGAATTTTTGCGGGGTTTTTATCATTTTATTTAACTTAGTGATTTTTTCGTAATCAGTATAAGTTACTGTAATGATAGTCTAACTTTTTACAAAAAATAAGTCAGAAATATTTTTAAAAAATGCTAAATTTGATGTCGCATATCTCCATAACTATTTATAAAAAAAGTGTCCTTACTTGGTAGAAAAAGAAGACATATAAATAAAAATACAAATTTATTAATATACAATACTTTGATTCTCCCGCACATAGATTATTGTTTCAGTATATTATTTATAAGCAACGAAGGAATGCTAAAGAAACTACAAATAGTACAAAACAGAGCGATGCGCATAATACTGATGTGTAATAGAAGAACTAAAATAACAAAAATGTTTAATGCCCTAGGACTGGAAACTGTAAATCAAAGAATAATATATAATGTAATGGTGCAAATATTTAAATTAAACATGGATTAGTACCCAAATACTTTGATGTCAGGATGAAGCTGAATAAGGATTTTCATTCCTACAATACAAGAGGACGCGACAACATAAGACTACCAAAGAAAAAGAAAAACACCTCACAAAATGTATGATGTATAAAGGTATAAAAATCTTCGATAGCCTGCCAAAGGAAATTCAAAACATGGAGAATATAAGGAGGTTTAAACTGAAGTGCAAAAATTATATTATAAAAACTTTTAATTAGAAAAAATAAAAGAAAAATACCAAAAATATTAAATAAAATCCCATGTCGTGTCAAAATGGATATTAATAAAAAAGGGCAAAATACAGAATTAATGAATATGTTATTAAATAAAAGAGACTTATTTTGATTTTGGTAATATTTGTATTTTTTATTGTATTGTTGTATAGTATTGTTGATTTGTATTTGAGTTTATAAGACCTATTGTAATTAATTAATATGAATGTATTTCTGGTAAATACAATTTATTTATATATATATATGGATGCACCTACAGACAAATATCAATGTGATGTTTTGTGGGTCTGAGATGTAAAAAAAAAAAATTAATAAATAAATAAAAAAAATAAAAAAAATGATTAGACGGAATGCAACATGTCCAAGTGAAATCATGTATTAGCCCACACAACATTATGTGTGGAACTAAATTATTAAGATAAATAAATAAATAATTATTGATATTAGGTCATGGTTGCTTGGACATTTTCGTCGTAGGAAAGATAGGAAAATAGTCCTTCGAGGTTACTAATGTTTTCCAAATAACCCCTGTATAGATGCGTTGATCTGGAATTTTTTTCTCTTTTAACTACGTTTTGATTACGGGGAACGATTAAAAACAGCAGGGGCGGATTTAAATTACGATAAAGGGCGGCATTTTACCTAGTGACGTCACTGGTAATTAGAGTTTTCCTGTTGACTTGATTGGACGAGGTGGACGGAGCTCGCGTAATTGTCCGATTGAGGGATTAAAACGTAATTTTTCTCCGCGTTTTGATTGCAATATCGCTAACAAAGAACGCATCAATCAAAAGGAAACCTCTGTGAGAACGCATCTTGTAATTGGCGCTTGTGCAGATCGCGCTAAAGATTAATGCCAGAAAGCAAATTTAGATAAATCACTTCGAATGATGTGCAGAAAAAGTGAGAAAAATATAGTCGCCACCGAGACTCGAATCCGAAAATTTTCAACTTTACCGGTAATCGCAAAGTATCACAGGCGAGGTTAATCCAGATATTTATTTTATTTTATTTATTTCTTAAATTAGTTAATTTTACGCCCTGTATATTAACTAGTATTTTGCACTTTACATTCTAAAATCTATTACTAATATACTATTCAAAATAACCTACATATTTAAATTTACATCTAATTATGTATGGTACAATCTATAATATAATAAATAATACATCTTATGCTCTACAATTCTGTACTATTTTTACTCCCTTTATATTAACTCGTGGCGTCTGCTTGTTTTCTTGTCTGTCGAAAAAACTTTGGATCTATTTTAAACCCCTTTCCCGTGATCCAATCGAGCTGAAACTTTGCAAGCAGACTCGTGGCGACGATCAAAAAGATCTATCAAATTTTCGTTAAAAAAAATTAATACATTTTTGGATTTTTAAAATATTGAATGGTTTTTTCATACAACTTATTAAGTTGTATGAAAATATTTCAACGCGTCTGGTAGACGCGAAACCTGATTATAGTATAATTTTGGATTTTTGGAAATTTTTTATTACTCCCTTTCGTAGTGTCGCCCGACCGAAGCCCAACGCGTAGGTTAAGCGAAAAAAAAATGTTTCAACTAGTAAATGAGAAAGGGAGTATAATAAAAACTTGGTTTTTGTGGGTCACTTTTTTTACAATAATTATATAAATAATTATAATTTAAAATTTATTCATCTTATTTATATTCTTCATGTTTTCTAGCATCTCATCATATATTTTTACACTTCTGTACATTAGACAATTCTGTGCATATACTTTTTTCTTATTATTATTGTAATCTTATTCTATTCCTATTTCTAGTGTTATATGTATATCACTACTTACAATAATTTTGTTCATTAAATATTATGGCATTTTGATATTGAAAATTTTATGTACAAATATGAGAACGTTATAACTAAGTATTTTTATTTCCATCCAATTGAGTGTTTTTCTCATTTCTTCAGTTCTGGTGTATTTACTTTTTTTAAATGTGATTTTCATTGCTCTGTTTTGCATCACTTGTAGTTTCTTGATGTTTCCTTCATTGGCCAAATATAAGACAGTAGCACGATAGTTTATGTGAGGAGTTATTATAGTTTGTATATTTACTCTGCACCATTTTTATTCATTTTTTTCTTAATCTATACGAGGGGACTAGAAGCACAAGCGCCACAATCCAATATACGAAATTTTGATAAACGTTTTTATAACTGATTTTAAAGTTAGAGCGGACATTTTAAAATTAATTCGCTTTTGATAAAGTTTCTAAAACACAAACGTGCCTTCAAAATTAGTTACCAATCGTGAATCCTCTTTACTAGATAATCATATCACCGCCCTGAATTCTTATCATATGCAAAGTGGCGCTTTTCATTCTAATCTCATTGCCTGTCTCTCTCTCACAGAGCTCTCTCGTGAAACAGGCATAGTAAAATCAAACCTTATCAAATGTATATAAGTAAAGCAATGAAATAAAATAAATAAATAAATCTCCTCGTACACAAGAGAAAATACACGAGTCGAGTGTTGAAGGCAACATTACCAGAGGGCGTTCTCGAAATACATTGCATGGCCAGATAATATTTTAGAATTGCCCTGTCAAAAGCTTCATCAACTGAAGAGTGTGTATGAAAAGATGTATAAAGTGGACGAGACAAAAGTCTATATCTCTGAGTATCCCTGCGGGGAAACGGCGTGATATTGAGTTAGTTCGTTAGTTAGATTAATCCAGAAAGTAAAGAAAATTTTGAGCTTTAAAAAATTAACGAAAAAACTTATTCTATTGTATTTTGCTATTACTTTATGGTTATTCATTATGAATATAGTTAAACGAATCAACTTTGTTTATCACCACTTAATTTTTGGTAAAACCAACCGGTTTCGGAAACAACGTTCCTTCGTCAGGGTATACTTAATACTATTTAAACTTTACAAAATTATGAACAATCATACCTCAGTGTCAAGTGTCCGAATTTGGGTAAATAAACGAAAGAAACAGGTGATAGGGTGAAAGGGAACATATTCAAGATAGGACTGTAAGTTAGATATTTTTGGTTGTTAATCATTAATTCATTATTATTTATGGTTTTCTTAATTTCTAGGGCTTCTAAATTATTTAGACGTCTACTTTTATTATCAATATGAAGAAAATTGAATCCTGTATTTTTATCAAAACTATGGTCTCAAATCTCAATAATATGATTGGCAAATTCGGAAAAACTTTTCCGTATTCCCTGACGAAGGAACGTTGTTTCCGAAACCGGTTGGTTTTACCAAAAATTGAGTGGTGATAAATTAATTTTAAAAAAACTTATTATTCGATAAATAATACATTTATGGTGCCTTAAGCTTTCTCTCTTTTTTTTTAATTAAACATTTATTTTAACATTTTTATAGTTGAAAATCTATTTACATATTTAAAAATTTCGTGTATAATTTTTTGTAATAGATTTATGTGTATTTACATAATTTAAGTTCCTAAAATGAATATCTTTCATTTTTTATTCAATATTTCTGACTATCTTCTGTAAGACGTTGAATCATCGACGAGGAAAGGAACAATGGGGGAATTGCGAAATCTCGAATATTAAATAATTTAATTGTTCAAAAAATATTTTTTCTTCTGAATGAAGGTTTGAACTTGTGTTGACATTAGTATTAAAATAAAACATAAATCATTTTGTTTTCACCACTTTATTAGATATACAATCTACATGTTTCGAGAACAATGTTCTTTCTTCAGTACACAAACAATCCTGAAGTAGAGAACATTGTTTTCGAAACATGTAGATTGTATATGTATATAGCGGTGAAAACAAAGTGATTTGTGTTTTATTTTTAAAATAATTTATACCTAAACTTAAAACAGATTTTTTAAAGAAAAATAACCATTTTATGCATATCTCCATAACTATTGATACGAGTGTTACACATACCCTGTTTGTTAAATATCTACTATATTTTAGGTACATTATTCAAGTCTATTTCATAAATTTCGTCAAGAGTTTTCAATTTGTGTTGCATTAAATTATACGTTTTAAACAGATTATATTTTACGTACTTATAATTTTGGTTAATCTTTTATTTTTGATTACATTTTCGGGTACGGGATTACACAAGGCGAAGTGTCGTCTTGTCCGAGATGAAATAAATGAAAGATGATCCAGTTTTTCTAATATTTTCCATTGAGCGTTACCTTTGAAGTCGTATTGGGTTACTTCCACGACATCGCCCAGTACGTACATCAAAGAAAATTATCGATTATGACACTTGATACATATTTCTGCTTCAATTCATTTGGTATTCTATTATAGTACTTGTTAACTTTTCACCAATATTTATCACTGTTAAATATTTGTTAAAAGTTAACAATACTATGGTTGTGGCTTATAGCGCTGTGAACATAGTAGTGTAGTGTTGGTCCTGACGAAGATACGGGTACTTCTCGAAGGCGGTAGACCTAAAATCTGGTAGTGGTTTATACTAATTTAACTAACACTCTTAATTTATTGATCTTCTTCTTTTTCTAATACTGGCTGAAGGCCACTAGGGCCTGTTTGTGCAGAGTTTTCCACATCTTGTAATGTGGACGCTCAGCTGTCTTTTCATATATTGGGGGTTTTCCAGGCATCTTTCTTTCCCCTGGTTTCCCATATAGAGTGAGATGTGGTAGTCTTTGGGCATGCGTCCTTTTTACATTTTCTCTCCAATACCATGTCTTTTGTCTTCCCCATCTAACAGAATCTTGGATATCATTCAGATCGTGGTGTTTCTCATTCTGCCGAGTAGTTTTGCCTGATATTTTTCTGAGGGTTTACGTCTCTGTGGTTCTAAGAAGCGATTTAGTGGTAACTGTGTTAGCTCTTTATGTGTTATATAAAATGGATATTTTATACGAACCGTATATTTTACTCTCATATCTCAAAGATTCGCTAAAGTCTTATTATTAGGCTAAATGGTGACGCTGGATAAGACTTTGTATACGGTTCGTATAAAATATCAGTCTTATTTTACACATTAATATGCCCAACGACCGTCATAATAGTAATAATTCCGTCTAGTCTAGAGACTAGAAGGAATGTGTATTTGATTACACATTTTTATCGATATTTGCGCGGTATGATCGATAATCCTGAAATTATGCAGAGCATTGGTTTGTATGTTCCTGATAATTACACTAGACATCGTCAGCATAGATTGTTTCACATTCCAATATACAGAACCAACCTGCCGATGGTTATGCCTGTTGGAAGAGCCACAGCTATGCTGAACAAAATCGCTTTGGGTATTGATATATTCCATGTGTCTGAGGGGGTTTTCCGAAGCGGGATTCTCCTACACCTTTGACCAGATTTTATGTTATTTTTAATTTATTAAATATTTTTATTTTGATATATACTTCCTAATATGTATGCCTTAAACATTTTGTTTGTAATGTACATATTATCAATAAATTAATTGAAAAAAATTGAATTGAAATAATAACCTTTACTCTGTGTTAACTCTTGTTTCGATGCCATAGGTTTTGTAGATTCGAACTTTATTCTTTAGATGCATGTCTTTGTTTTTCCATATTATATTATTCAGACATCCCGATGCAACCGAACCTTTCTCTACCTCTTATTGTTACGTTATTATGTCTTGTATTTCGATCATATTCATACATATTATCATGCACGCTTTGCGATTATTAAAGCTTTTCACAGGGCCATCTTCAATATTTGGTTTATCTGATCATACCAGGTCTTTCGCGGATGCCATCTGTTTTTGCTACCCTTAACACTCTCCTCATATAAATTTTTTATCCGCTCCTCGCTCATACGATCCACATGACCAAACCATCTCAACGATCCCTTGTTTATACCCGTGTCATATAAATTTCCTCGAACAATCTGGAAAATTGTGGAGGCAGCCTGATATTTCTGGATACTGACTCGTCTCTGTGTACCAGGTAAGTTCAAGTTAAAACTACATTCAGCGTGCATTGTAATACGGAGCGTTTTTTCAAGAAAATTTTTCGGCGCGAACATTTTTGTGATTTATTTTGCTAAATGTTTATAAATAAAGTTATGTCCGTAAACATTCAGCAGAATAAGTAATATTTGTTTTTGCTGAAAAACCTGAGGCAGTGGTTCGGCTAGTCTACTGTAGAGCTAATCCAGACCGCAGTTAATAAAATGATGATAAATGAAAAAAAGAAAAAAATACTAATTTTGAGAAAAATCATTCGTTTACCGCTCTTTCCAAGTGCCGCTCGGTGCAGCCAGGAACCGCTACGTCGAGGCTAATGCGCCTCTGTGCTGTCCGTCGCAATTCGAAGTCGAAATTCCATCACTCAAAACTTAAAATAACCATTAACATTAATAATAAATTACCATCTACACCCGACAACATGTGTATAAATAATTTTTATAATTACAAATATTGTTTGCTAGGATTTTTTAACACTGGTAATGTCGAAACGAATCGTTACATGTCAGGGAGGGTGTTGGGGATATTTTGTGTATTAAAACAAATTAGTTTAACGAGAGAAAGGTATATGGAAAAAAAAAATAAGCACGGTTAACTTTTCTTACGAAAATTCTGCATGTTTCGCGAGCGATGCTCCCTCCCTCTTCAGGACGAGAAATGTACTAATACTAATTTTAAGTACATATAGACAGATAGATTTGTAAGCTACGGTGCGAGAGGGCTAAAATAAGGTAGGTATAATTAAATACAATCGCAAATGATTATTTACAATATTTTAGTTTTTAGTAATACTTTTTCTGATTTCTAATATTTCTTAAATGTTAGATGTTTCCATTTTTCCAAGTGTTATCTAAGTGAAAACCCAGACATGTTAAATTTTGGAACCTGTATCTGTATCAAGAGTGGTTGCATTTTTTGACAAATTTTTCAATAACAAAATTAATGTATTTTGTTCCCAGAGGGATCTGGATACTGTTTCGTGTGAATGACAAATTTCAAGCATACATAGCGATAGCGTAGTATGTTAAAGTGAAGCTAGGTACATACATACCGTAGGTATATATACAACTTACAAAATTTTATAGATATGGTGGTCCATAATCGGTGGACGTCACATTGTAATGTCTCATGCCAGCCATCGACAGGTCGTAAGTCCTGTAAATTCCCAAAGATTTTTAACCTACTTTCCCGTATAAATAGTTTTTTCGCTGTGGCACATCTACAATTCATTTCAGTTGAATTATTTTTTCTTCTTTTTTGCTCCGCTTCTTTTTAAGTTTTTCTGCTGACCTCTGTGAGTTTAGGTTGTATTTTAACGGTTCATTAGAAATGTAAATTATATAATTTTATAATTTATGAAATGTATTTTTTTTGCTAGGGGGCAACTCTGTTACTTTCGCGGTTTAATTTTTGTTATCAATAAGGCTTTTAAAGCTTTTTGTGTGGAATTTTAAATTTATCAAATATTATTCCTTTAATACTTGCGCGTGTATCAAAATCAAGGGTATCAGATTCCCGTGGATGAAGTTTAAATGATAATTCTGAGTAGATAAACATAATGTAGCGAGGCAGCCTGTCCCGTTTCCGACAGCATCCCTTAGTCTCTTCCTTCAGCCATATCCTCTGTCTTCCATATCTTTCAGCCAGATCTTCACCGAAAACATCTAATTATCCATAGGGGAAGGGTTAACCTAAACCTTATAAATAATTCGATTATATATCGTGTTATACCGTGGTATATCTTCTGTTTGATAATGGCCTTGCAAGCCGAAACAGCTGTCACATTTAAAATAACACTTGACATGCAGAACTTAAAATTTAATTAAAGAGTTAAGGTTATTATTACGGTCTTTAGACTATTTATGGGTTAAATAAAGCGGATGTTTTATACGAACCGTATTTTTTACTGTGGAGCAAATCTCAAAGTTTCGCTGAAGTCTTATTCAGCGTCATTAGGAGAGCGTCTTATCATATAGGCTGAACCAATTATTGAGTGTTACTACAAACTGAACACAAAAACCATAAATAAATAAAATTGTATATCAGACTTCTTCAAATACAGCAAAATTATTTTGTGGTGACATAATTATAACTTATATAAAATAACTTTGTAAACGACACTTTTTTATTTAAAAAAATTTCAAGACGTTTCGAAGCCAATGGCTTCTTCGTCAGGGTAACAAAAATAAAATTTAAAAATCGAAGTATAGATAATCAAAATATTAAAAAAGTTACATATGGAAAATGATTAATATAAAGTACCTACTTAACATGAAAATAAATTTAAAAGATAAGAAAATAAATTTATTAACAAAAAGGACCTGATTACATATTTCTAACATTCAATTTACTATTAACACTCTTTCTTATTTCCAAAATTTCTAATTTATCAAACTGTGATTCTGTATAATTTGTATGTTAAATTTGTAAACCATCAAAATATCAAAAGAATGATCCGTAGCCAAAAGATGGTTAGGAAATTCAGAATTCAAATTTCAAATTCGATTTTTAAAATTTATTTTTGTTATCCTGACGAAGAAGCCATTGTCTTCGAAACATGTTGAATTTTTTTTCAATAAAAAAGTGGTGTTTACAAATTTATTTTATATAAATTATTGTATATCAGAGTTTTTTTATGTAATTTCGGAATTTTTATCAAGCCTAACCCAAAAGGTTGGTCGCCACTCTGTCAGAGATTAGTACGGTGCATTGAATATTCATAAATATCTTTAAAAAATGCGTAACAATACCCACATCCTCGCTATCCGGTCTGGACCAGCCTCGCCCCGTGTGACCCGAGCCGATCCCATGCCGGTCCAGCGCGCCACACGTGTCCGCTGATTGACAGTCCGTGTGATGATTAATTTGGGCAGGAATTCCGAGAGTGGCCTCATCACAAGAGACGGCCGCTGATAACAGTGATCCGGTCCGGTGCGTACCCGCCCAGGGCTGGACCTGATGCCTTTTTAATTTTGTCGATCTCTGACAATATTCGTCGCTGACGAAGGGTCACCCTGTGCGGTGAAGGGGGCCCACCACACACCCTGGGCCGTGTTATCGGCCCAGCACGTTCGCCGCCTAGTTGGCATTATTTTTTATTTATTTATTTATTTATTTAACGCCCTTAAGGGCTTTTACAAATATACAGAATAAGAATTAAAAAATAACATAAGACAGTTAAAATAATAATACAGTTAAAAGTTACAATAATAATAGTTGAAAGGTAAAAGTCACGAGTATACTTATTGTTTTAAAAGATTTATTTTTGTTCACATTCAAAGGTGATACACGATATGCCTATCTCACTAGAATAATCTGTGTTGACTGGCATTGTTTACAATTTAGTTATACAATTTAGATATTTGGCTTTTCTCCAGTAATTCGCAGGCCATAATATTAAAAAAGAAACCGGCATCGAAATTTTGTTGACAAATAATAGAGGCCTTAGGCTAGATAATTTAGAAATGTTAAAAATCAAAAAGTTCCTCAATACCAAAAATCAATGATCCATTATTTAATACATATATTTCCCTTTTAAATGTCTCACAGTCAAAGTCAACCAAAAAAAGCCACACTAACACTTGACTCTTAAAAATGTAATTTATGGAATTTATTGTGTGTCCGTCCTGACGATGATACAGTTCAGTATCGAAACGTGTACACTTAAAAAAAAATACGTGTGCGACGGGAACTCCCATCAAGAACGAAGTTCCTTAGGCCTCTTCTTTAATTCCGAATGTATTCGATAAAGAGATCTAGATTCTCCAAGAAAGAGATCAAATCAAAAGGTTGCATTTAATATTTTAGAAAAAATATTCATTTTTTAAAAATTAGATATAATATGGTGAATTATATTAAAAAATAATGAGATAATGTAAGTCACGTACTTATGATTTAAAACAAATAACAAATAAGTTTTAACAAAATTTTCACGCGTTCAGTATTGAGGTTATACAACCTGTCGCGCACGATGCTCGTCTACTCGAATCTCGATACTCGCACGCGCACACGCTCGTATATAATAGAAATAGAGAGTAAGAGTGAGGGGGTGGAGAGAGAGAGGGCGCAGAGAGAGGAGTAGAGAGAGAGGAGTAGAGAGAGGAGTAGAGAGAGAGGGATGTAGCTATAGATTACCGTTATATACAGAGAGTGGAAAAAGGGCGAGATAGTGAAAGAGGTAGAGAGTGTACAGAGGGGGAGAAGGGACCAATGGTAGAGGGGAACCGACTGGAGATCGCGTTGAACGAGGGAGAGCGAGAGATAGAGAGAGAGAGAGAGAGAGAGAGAGAGAGAGAGAGAGAGAGAGGAAAATAGGGAGAGAGAGAGGAAAATAGGGAAAATAGAGAGAGTCGCATGGAGGGGGCATAACGCTTTTTCCTTACTTGACGATTTCTGCCAGTCAACTCCTACCGCAAGCCGCGTTAAGGAACTTCGTTCAAAAGAACGGTGCGGTTCAAACAAAGTTTGTTAGTTTTCTCAAATAAATCGTAAATCTATTCAATTTTGTCATCAACAATCAATTCAACAACGCCAAACCTTTAGTTATGA
The DNA here is from genome assembly GCA_016648135.1 of Agrypnia vestita. NCBI lineage: Eukaryota > Metazoa > Arthropoda > Insecta > Trichoptera > Phryganeidae > Agrypnia > Agrypnia vestita. The sequence continues at coordinate 58,460 of JADDOH010001523.1, forward strand.
CGGTGTGGCGGGTTCTATTCCGGGTCCAGCCCGGCCCTGCGCGGCTCTCTATCCTCGGCTGCTAATTACGGCGCGCCAACAAATTGCCCCGGTGGCCAGCGCGCCCGGCCCGCCGACCGCAGGAATCCACCGCCAAGAAGAGAAACAGTACTTCTGCCGCTGCGGTTGGCAACTATATCCGTTAATAAGTTGTGATCGGCGATGACTGGTACATCCGCGGCGCGGCCTTCTGCTGCCCGGGTCCGGTCGGTGCCTCGCGCGTCTTCTGATGGTGGCCACGGGACTCTTCGAAGCCTCGGCCAGAAAACTCATACCAACTCGAACGAACCGACCAGGGAATACAAAAAGATTTTTTTCAAATAGAGATGCGAACACGGAATACGTGTCACATCAATATTCTTACTATTTTCAAACTAAGTTACGCGCTTGTGCTATGAAAATAGGACTAACTTGCTGGTCGCGACCTTTGGTGAGGCGAGAGTCCTAACCGCAAGACCAACAAGCTAATTATTTATTTAATTAAGACAAATTATAGAAGTCTCACAGAGACGAAGCTATTTATACGAGAAAATGTGTATGGAAATCTTTTTTATACGATGGACCAGGGCTCGCAACCTGTATGAGCTGGCTCAAGTGATCACTCTACACAATGCAACGTTCAATAACATCCACACATTATCTCATTATTTAATGTTTTATATATTATCATTTATTATTATTATTATTATTAAAGGTATCATCACCAGCTGCGAAATCTTTGCATACCTACTATTAGTTCATGAGAAAAGTCTACAGATGTCTCTAGCATAGTCCATTAAAATAAAAGATAGATTTTCAGATTTGCAATCTATATAGAGCTTTCAGAAATTTGATATGTTCTTACGATGTACTTGGTAAACGTTGCATTGCTTAGAGTAATCACTTAAGTCAGCTCATACAGGTCGTAAGCCCTGAGCCATCATTTAAAATACTTCTACATTTTATCTTAATTAATTAATCATCCCTCTGAGGACAGAATTCAGTTACTATGTTCTCAGAATACACCTACGCATAAAATATTGTTTTCATAAAATTATTTTATTTTAATGATTTTCTTCAATACATTGTAACATATAATAATTTTAAAAAAGCTGGTTTTAGTGATCCCTTTACCACTTTAACGTTTACCGATTCCACCCATGATTGACCACACATTTGTCGAATTTTAATGATGGTCCCTCTGGGGACAAAATTCAGTAGGTTATTGTATTCTCGTAGATTTGAACGATTCAAAAAGTGTTGTCAAAATCATTTCTTTATTGCATTTGTTGATTTGCGACACTTCTTTTGTTCTAACATTATTTATAATTTATCATATTTTTTTCACAATTTTCATAAAATATTTATAAATTGTACTCTGATGTCACCCAAGGCCCGAATTCAGAATCAATACTTAGTGATTTAAAGGTTAGGTACGGTTAAGTATAAAATAACACTTTTAAGGCATACCTTAACCTTTAATCATCCAAGTATTGACTCTGAATTCGGGCCTTGGGTTATATATCAGCGTCAATAATGACAAGTTGACAGACTGTTTTCAAAAAGAAAAATAAAGTGTTCGTGCGGGATCACTTGTGTAAACGTCTAATGTAAATATTGCCAAACGGTCGTATGACGTCAGCGCCTCTTGTTTTGTATTAGGCCGGCCGCACTTTGGATATGAATTATTACGTACGTATTCGTACGATTATTTTCGTACGTATGGAGCGCGCACATTGATTGCGTCTTGCGTTGGTCACGATCATTTACTTTTCGCATTTCTCCAACAACTTTTGCGCCAAATGAATAATCTGTACCTTTTGGAAAACTCTCTTCTTTCGTATAACCAAATGGGTGAACGAAATATAATATACTAGAAGGGATGACTTTGGCAAATTCCATCATATTATGGCAGACTTAAATAATGACAAATTTCATGACCATCTATCTAATAGATTCACAAATGCTGGGGAGAATCGAAGTGCAACGAGAGCTCATAACATCGGAGAAATATTTAAAAGTTTTTTGTTCGAAGTACATAATTGTACCTCACCTTCATTAAACCAAATTATTTAACTTACAGGTATTTCTACTTCTTCAGAGATTCTCCGCCATGATCTGCGCTGCGATTGGCCCCATAAACATTTGTGGTCATGTATCAGATTGACAAAATTTTCAATATTCATCGTACGAAATCGCAAAAATTTCCGAACAAATCCGGATCGTGTCGGACACCGCATCTACAGGGTTATTTGTAAAATATTAATAACCTCGCAGGACTATATTCCTGCTTTGATTATGAGTCGAAAATGTTGAAGCTGAAAATAGTTACGGAGATATGCGACATCGAAGTTTGCATTTTTTTTTCAATATTTCTGACTTATTTTTTGTCAAACGTTGGACTATCATTACAGTAACTTATATCGAATATGAAAAATTCATTCCCTTTAATACAAGTAAAAAAAAAAACCTTAAAATTCCAATTGGAAAACATTCCAATTGGATTTTTTTCAGGGTTTTTTCATTTTATTTAACTTGTATTGAGACGAATGAATTTTTCGTAATCAATATGAGTTAGTGTAATGATAGTCCAACGTTTTACAAAAAATAAGTCATAAATATTGAAAAAAAAATGCAAACTTCGATGTCGCATATCTCCATAACTACTGATATTAGGTCATAATAGCTTGAACATTTTCGACTCATAATCAAGGCGGGAATATAGTCCTGCGAGGTTATTAATGTTTTACAAATAACCCTGTGTACGTGCGTACCTGAAATACTAAATCGTGTACAGTGTGCGATGTTCAATACTACTTCGAAGATCAGGAATGTACTTGCGTATTCGTACGTACACGTACTACTCAATTTCGTACTAAAACGCATCCAGTGTGCGGCCGGCGTTACGGTTGGTTTTGTGAGTGACCACACTGCTCCATCACTCCCAAGGCAAGAACGGTCCAACTTTTTTGGTTTTCAATCTTCGTTATTCTTATTGGTCTGCTAGCAATGATCTCTCGCTTTGAATGTAATTACCTCTCGCTCTGCTGTGGATGCGCGGCGCACTTGCGGGCTCGGCGGGCGCAGGCCCGCACCAGGGCGGTGGGCGCACGTGGCTGCTGCCCAAGAGCGCTTCGCCCGAATAACATTAAATTTAAAACAACTTCGAACTACGCGCGGTGTACACAACCGATAGCGTACGTCAAGTTGCATTTCTGCCTTGCGTGAAGCGCTCATAAAACTGTTTCTCCGTTATAATGCCGCTGTGAACTCACCTTTAAATCATTCTGAATTCTGAACTTAACTTCTGAACTAAGCAATATTGCTATTTCTGTATCTTGACAGTTGTTGTATAACATTATTCATAATTGTGAATAACTTAACTTTTGAAGGTTTAGCAGATACTTCAATATGAGTTATTAAATTACTACTATAGTTTCGAGAGGAGCAGTCCCCCTCATCAACAGGTATAGATAATAGTTATTGTGTGTGTATTACAAAGTAAAATAAAACGTATTTTAACTTAACGTTTGTCTACATTCAAGAGCTTTGAATTCATTCATTTCAAACATGTCAAACTTAAAACGTAAAAATTGGCGGCATTATAATGTTATACATAACAGTACAGAAATAGCAATATTGCTTAGTTCAGAATATGGCCGATTGCTCAGAATTGCGGTAGCTTTTCCAACAGACATAACCTTTGGCAGGTTGGTCCTGTATATTGGAATGTGAAATAATCTATGCTGACTCTGTATTAGGTAATTATCGGGAACATACAAACCAATGCTCTGCATAATTTCAGGATTATCGATCATACCGCGCAACAATCGATAAAAATGCGTAATCAAATACACATTCCTTCTAGTCTTTAAACTATTGTAGCCAAGCATTAATATCATTAGATTGACTGAAAAACGTAAACTTTATTACCTCTGCACGAGTTCAATAATTTTTTTATATTTTACTATTTAAGATTCTTGAGTATCTCTCAATTTAATATTTCACCTGTCTATTAGAAATTCTGTTATTTTCGAAACTTAAGTAGCAAAATATGAAAATATTAAATTCAAGAACACATTCATATTTGTGAAGTTGTAATTATTCAGAACAAAGTTCTGTGAAGTTAACCAAATTAATTAATCAATAAGAAAGACAGAGAAAAAAAATGAAAATTAATAATGAATAAATTGTTTAATTCTGGCGTCCATAAGCGGTAGTATTACTAAGTAATTTGAACTACCGTATCAAAAAAGTGGATTTACTCTATGGACATAAATAAAAATTAATCAATTAATAAGAATGAGAATTACATATTAGGTCGATATATTCACGGAAATCTACAAGGCTCCTATAGCTTAGTGGTCAGAGCACCGGCCCCGGAAAGGAGGTGACCCGGGTTCGAATCCCGGTGGTAGCTAAAATATTTTTTCGTGGATTATGTTTTTCTGTATGTCTCTCTAATTGATTAATTAATTTGGTTTTATGAAAATATTTTTAAACTCATGCAAGTTGATGTTTTTCACCCAATTTAATCGTATCTCTTGTTCATTCAAACTAATGACGTATCTACCAAGAGCCAGCGACGCCAGGCTACGTTATAGTGTCAAACCTGAAATATATTCTGTAGATTTGCACTACAGTTTGAATATTATGACATTTGAGTCGGGGGATTTTGGCAGGTAACAAATAAAACGGGTACAAAAAAATGATCAAGTAAAAAACGTTAAAATAACCAACCTGATTTTTTAACATATTAAATAGGAAAGTACTATGTACTCATATTAATCATGGTCAGATGCTTTTCGCTGGTTATTTTTTTTTGCCAATTGCTTTGCAATAATATGAATAATCACGTCATTTACATTATAGGTACTAACGAATCTGAATTTTATATAGAGGGCAGAAAGACAAAAGGGCGATAGTGATTATTTTGAACTCTACGGGACAGCAAAATAAAGTTCTGTCGATCTGATTTTGCCAATGTTTCTTTTATTATTAAACGATTTCCATATTTGTTAATCAATAACACATGTAGAAATTATTTAATAATAAAACTATTGACAAAATATTATTATCCTCGATATATTTTATTCGTGCCATTATTGAACAATATTACTCGTTACCTCATATTTTAAGGTTTTATTCATTTAAATATTTTTGTACCCATGTTACCTGTCGTCTGTCAAAATCCCCCGATCTCAAATGTCATAATATCCAACCTTCTTACCTTCTTACCTACTGCAGTGTACATCTATAGAAAATATTTCAGGTGTGATAGTATAACGTAAGTCTGGCGGTCGCTGGCTCTTGGTCCATAACTTATTGTTACATTTATTCATTTCGTCCTATTTTTCGTTTGTAATCATTATTGTTAGAAGTATTAAGTCCTGTCCGACCGTTGAGATCTCCAAACCTACAATTCAATTTTTTGGTCATGGCATTTAAAGGATGTGATATGCCAGCGGATCGACCGATAATCCGCTCAGTGCGTTTGATAAGCGCATATTGTATGAAAAAAATAAAGAAATGTAGCGGCGTTCCGCAGCGGAAAAGTCGCCTACATTTCTTTATTTTTTTCATACAATATGTGCTTATCAAACGCACTGAGCGGATTATCGGTCGATTCGCTGGCGTATTTCCGCTGCGGAACGCCGCTATATTTATTTATTTTTTTCATACAATATGCGATTATCAAACGCACTGAGCCAATTATCGGTCGATTCGCTGGCGTATCCCATCCTTTAAATGTCATGACAAAAAATTGAATTGTAGGTTTGGAGATCTCAACGGTCGGACAGGAATGAATATGTACTGCGATGGCCAGTATTCGAAAGCCTGCCACAATAGACGGACGAGACATGACATAACGTAGTGTTTAGCTCATACGGTTGTATTGCCTGCCCAACATAACTTGGCGTGCGGCAGGATTGGAACTATAACCTGCCCCGCCCGCACGCGGCGGCAACCCCTCGCCCTGTAATTCAGTACAATTTTGTATTTGCTCGAGAGCTGTGACCTCTTGATTACCAATATACACTGAATGATTATGTCCAAAACAACCAAAACAGTCCGGAGTGGTGCAAGAACAATTGCCAATGAAGTATTAAAGTTTTGCGAAGCTGAAAAAGCAAATAATGGACCGATATTACCGTCTGTCAGTTTGACGGGTAGAGCGGCCGCCGCGGAGCGCGCTGTTTGTTACCTGACCAAATTTATATTGAAGGCTCTGACATTGACACATTATGTACTGTGTAATAAATTTACAACCTGGCAACTTCTGTTTCGCGACAGGGGCGACCTCCCTCGCACGCCAAGTTATCGTGGTGGCACTCTATATGCTGGTAGGCCCGTCTCGCAGAAACTAGCTAGCCGCTCGCGCACTCATTATAACTCCTTCACGCCGTTCGTTTAGAACCCTGTATAAACATATTTCTCATTAGATATTTAATGCCGCAACCTTAACACGCTGAAATGCCAACCGCAAGTTGCCGCGCGACCGTCCCACTGCCTGAACGTGTTATTAGATGATATTTCTTGTGGTAGTCACTTCCGCGATATGAAGCAACTTCACACATAGCACGTGATTATGTGCCGGCCGAAGACGACTTCACAATCGGCTCTCTGGTAGACATTTCTAAGCCGTTTCTAAACAAAATTGACCTTTTTTCTATAGCTTGTTCGGTTATCGGACGTCATTATCATTGTGTTTATTAAAAATTATAACACGTTTTATTTTGATTTCAATTTGATGTTGATTTTTAAAACACAAAGATTAGAATTAGAGAGATATACAGAAAAAATCTATCTTTTGTTCGATTTTATTTTATGTTATTTATATTTTATAAATATTGTTACGGAATGGCAATAAGAAGGAGTAGCGCATTATCCGAAATCCTTGTAATATGTCACAGCAATGTCGCAGGATCTAGAACGGTCTAGAATTATCTACAACATTCGAGGAACACCTGGAAGAGCATAGAAGCGATGAGAACTTTCCATTGAACACTAGAATAATCTAGAAGGTTCAATAATCCAGTTTGTGATAATCAATAAATAGCGCGGATCTAGGCCGCCGCAGAGAGTTCTATTTTTGACAGTTCGTTCAGTAAGAAGTACGCGCGAGACGTCGGCCGGAGTGGCCAGTCGGAGCGATAGATATCGAGCGGAATAATCGGGTGGAGTACCTTACTGGCGATTTAATCGAATGCCATTAAAACTAAGTGCTAGAACGGAATATTATAGAAAGTGATAAATAAAGTGTTACCCAGCGATAATAAAGTGTTCAATACGAGTGATATATTACGAAATAGTGTAGATTAAAGAATGACGCTAAGTTTAGTTTAAGTGACTTTGTACATTGAATAATTGATTATCCTGACAAAGAAGCCATTGGCTTTGAAACATGTTGAATTGTTCAATAAATAAGTGTTTTTTTATTATTATTATTATCATTAATTAATAAATCACTAGTTAATTTAAAGTCTTGTCAGTCATTTCTCCCTAGCCACGTGAAAATATAATATTTTGACCATAAACACTTTAAAAGTACACAATACTTTAAGAAAAATCGAAAATTTCAGGTCTTTACATACATTTAAGACTACACACAGCTCTTGTTCGCAGACATCTAGAATATAATTCCACTCTATGTTCACTGTTTTAAGATCATTCATTGAAGATCTAAAGCAAATCTTTAAGATTCATAAATTATGAAGCATACATTTATCGGACCAAATTAATTATGATTTCTTAATGAATTTAATGAGAACTTAACTTAGCGAAGTTTTCGTGTAGGAGAACTGTATATGACTTAATTTGTCAGTATAAAATTATTAACGTTATGTTGAACTGGATTATTATCACGAAGCGAGCTATTGTGTCTAGGTACCTAGAGAAATCATAATTGTATTATGATTTCGCCTATAGACGTACCACTATAACTAGGCGTACGCGGGAAGGCGTCGCTGTCGCGTAACAGAAGTTGTCAGGGTGTAAATTTATTACACAATACATAATGTACAGAATGTCCGGTGACCGGTGTCGTATTAAATACAGAAATTTGGTCGGGCAGCACTCAAGAAACCATGCAGTAATTGCAGCCGTTCTATCTGTCAAACTGTCAGACGGTAATATCGGTCCTTTATTCGCTTTTTCAGCTTCGCAAAACTTCAATACTTCATTGGCAATTGTTCTTGCACCATCCCGGACTGTTTAGGATGTTTTGGACATAATAATTCAGTGTACATTGGTAATCAAGAAGACACAGCTCGCGCTCAAAGACGAGAATGAACTGAATGACAGGGCGAGGGGTTACCGCCGGGTGCGGGCGGGGCGGGTTTTAGTTCAAAATTCGCCGCACGCCAAGTTACGTTGGGCAAGCAATATACGTAGATTGCACCGCCTAGGCAATCGATACAGCTCTGTCGATATTTTTAAAGTTCGTGCACTACACACATACAAAAGATAAACCTAATTTCTTTTATTTTATACTTTGCCTGAAGAATTTCTATGAGAAAAATTCGTTTCTTATTCTTCCTTTTTGTTATTCATTTTTCCCTCGAGAGAGAATATCATGGGTCCATTGTATTTTATTTTGCGGCGCTACGACTCCGCCCTGGGTTATTGTGAAGACGTCCTTATCGAGGGAACGTTCTAGACATGATCTTACGTACAGCAAGTCCGTACAATAATTTGTAGTCGCATTGGCGCATTCCTGCAGTTTCGTAATCCCGCTCGCATCCAATCTCGGCCTCTTTACGTCCACGGGTTACAGCGGGCGCACTAAATTATATTGTAAAATTATGTTGTAATTCCGCGCCCGAGCCCGCCAAGTGGTAGAGCGGGTCTGTCATTAGTACGGCCCTCGGAAACGCGCGCCTCGAGACGCTTTGATCTTTGCTACGGCGCAGCGTGTAAATTGATACCCGGGAAGGCCGGCTTACAGTCGATTAGTTGCGTGGAATTTTAAGCTCTCCTGAGCGGGTGCCTACTTAATTAAATATTGAAAAAAAGAAAGAATTCATAATGAGATTTAAAAGAGTCGAAGACAACGTTTTTGTGACGCGTGTGACTTCTCCGGAGCGCGGTCTGATTTGTATGAAGATTAGCATAATTTATCACCTTAACCTTTAACTGCTTGCGTCGTATTGCGTGTGTAATATATTTAATTATTTTATTGATGTTATAATATACAAGCTGTGACCCGTCAAAAATGACGATACGTTTACATGGTTCCTAAATAATAAGTATTTACGTATTATTTATAGCCGACACCCATGAAATAGGTAATGATGACTTTTATCAAAATATTTGAACATTTCTTTTTATATTTCCCCTGCTGGAAATAATTCTACTATTTGAAATCCTGGCGAACCAGGGCGTTCGGCGTGGGTGAAAGCCAGGTATCCTAGCCACGACACCATATCGGAGATGTCACTGGTCTCGGAAAAAATGTCCATAAAGCCAGTGCACCTTATGAAAAAATATTTTAAAACAATAATAATCTTTTTACAGGTACTGATGGTTCGCGTCTTTGCTAAGTCCTATATGTACATATTTTTTGACCGGTCACACAGGCTTGGAGGTAGCAACATCGCTATGTTCGACCGTTTAATTTCGTTTTTTACCCGTGAGCTCGAACGAAATTACGGACGTTACATGAAGTTACGGATGGATAGACAGACGGACAACGAAATCATTATGATTGATATGTTAACATAACAATCTTATTTAAGATCTGTTTTTTCGGAATAAGGCCGAATAAATCAATTACGTATGTCAGCAGTTAGGGGTTAAGCAGGTTTCTATTAAATATATATTTTTTTTATGCCTGTATAAGACATTTTGTATATTTCTTTTTTAAAATACATTCTTCCTTGAAGTCTAGCGTGACTCCAGCCTAGATCCCACCGAGACGAAGGTGGTGACTCTTCACACGTCATGTCAGATATTTACGGCTAGATGCGCGCGCAGCTATGGCAGGACAATCGAGCCTCATCGTGTGTGACAGGAACAGAATAATGCTTTATACGAACAATGCACTTTATTTCCCCGCAGCGCCATGGTGGTATCATCCCCATCATCACGAATAACCATGGCGACAACAAGAGGTGAAGCTAAATGAATCTGTCCAACATTTCAATCTCGCATCTTTTGGTTTTTATTTGCTCGCATCAAGACTCAAGACTAGCGGCCCTCGTAGCCCAGTGGGCACGACAATGGCTTCTCTTACTGTTGTCAATTTCACTCGAATGACAACAACTGGTTTTGACAATTTATTACAAATAATCGGGCCTTCCATAGCCAAGCAAGACAATATTAAGGAACGCTGTTGGCCCACACATCATTTTATTTTTATATTCACGGTTTGAAGTGTCCCACGGCGATGAGTTGGAGAACAATAATTTCGTTTCCCCACATTCAGGTCAGTTGACAGATACAGCGCATGCGCATTCACTTGTAAACATACCACGTGATACTGACGCGCAGCCCGATGTCCCCGTGAGCTCGCTCGAGTACCGTACGCATGGCAACGTTTCCGCGGCACGTGGAAGTGCCCCGCTATGTGGTGCGCGACGTCGCGGAACAGTGCGTGACGTTGCAACGTCACGTAGACTCTATGCCGCGCGTGATGTTGAGAGATAATTTGTCCCTTGACAATAATGACAACATGATTTGATAAGTTGCTCCCTTGGCGCTAGAGTTGGACGACGCGACTAATAACGTTATGTGTCTGCCCCGGTTACAACGATAGTTCGACGTCTGTCGGCAGGCGCACGATAACGGTCATAAGTTTGAAAGGTCGTTAAACGAGAAGTTCGTTCACCGGGGAGTGACCGTAATCATGCGTTAGCACGTGAGGAACGTAAAATTCTTGCAATTTGAATTATTCCTGCTGAATTACCGTATTGTGTAACTTTAACGATTCGTGATTTAATGCTTAACTTATAAGAGTAATCTTAAAATTGCATTTAATTGTAAACATAAAATTGCAGTAAATTTCTGCTAATAGGGCAACCTAATGATTATTGTGGGCGTTTTCGCGTATGAGTGTGTTAGGTGATGTGTTAGGTGAACAGCGCATAATAGTCACGGGTCGTGGCTGCTGGGGGCAATTGAAAACACTGGAAATTAATTAGCGATTTATTTGATCAATTAATTATTAAATGGACAACGTCACTTTACAGGAATTAAACTTAACGCTATTCTCAAAATAACACTATTTCATAAAGTATATGAACACTTTATTATCGCTGGGTAACTCTCTATTTATCACATGTAGAACATTCTCGCACGTAGTATTTATCACATTTTATTTCGCCACTTAGGTTAGTAGGTCGCCCGATTATTTCGCTCGATATCTGTCGATGTCGTTCACACCTGGCCGTCGTCCGGGACTCACTTCGCACTGAAAAATCTGTCAAAACATGACTACCTCGCCGCGGCGAAGTCGCGGTATTTACACCCTAAAACTATTTTTTTAGAACTTTCGAGAAGATTATTTTCCTTTCTAGTGTTTAGAAGAAGGTTCCCGTCGCCTCTATGCTGTTCTAGTCGTATTCTGAAGATTGTTACTAAGAGTTATTATTGTTTAACTACTAGTTTCGGGAAGAACATTCTATCGACAGTTGTAAATGATAACTTAAATACTAGTTAAGATTAATTATAGAAGTCTTACAGAGACGAAGCTATTTATATAGGAAATTGTTATATAAATAGATAATGACCTGTATGAGCTGGATTAAGTGATCACTTTACACAATACAACGTTCAATAATTCCACCGTAAGAACATCCACATATTGTAATTTTTTTAATGTTTTATATATATGTACTGAATTAGCATTCTTTTAAATATTTGAAAGGATTTTGCTAAAAATATCTATGATTCTTCCCATGACATGTAGTATACATAAATTTCGCAACTAGTAACCTCTATAAGTGGAAAAACAAGCAAAATATTATTTTAATGTACCTATATATGACATTCTTCCCAAATTATTTAACATATACATATGTTTAAAAAAATATTTTTATATGTTTGTTCTGAGAACACAATTACTGGATTTTATTCACAGAGTAATGATTATTAATTAATTAATTAATAATTATCCCTTTGTGGACAAAATTCAATAATTGCGTTCTCAGAACATACGTATAAAAAAGAATTGTTTACAATTAAATACAGTCATGTGACGATTTATCAGGCGGGGCAGTTGGGTACTTCTTGGAAATATTGTTAGTAGGCTGTTATTTATAAGGCAGCGCCGATGTTCTTTTATTCGCGTGTTCAATGTATTTCTGCTCTGCTCGCTATTGTGTCTTTAATGAACTGAAGCAGGATCTAGACTTCTCTGGATGTCTCGTGATTGGTCCAAAATATATTGCCATTTCCGTGTTTTTATTGTATTAAGGAGTTCTTTTTCTTTTCGCATCCGGATCATTACATCGTCATTTGCGACCTCATCAATCCAAGTTATTTTTAGAAGTCGCCTGGAGATCCTCGTCTCAGATGCTTCATGTCGATTCTACGTTGCTTCAGTGAATATCCATGATTCCCTTCAACTTAAAAAGTACAGAGAACACAGCATCGTATTATTCTCATTATTTTAGATAATGAAATAAGGTCGAAAAATTTGCGTCAGTCATTTCTTTACTGAACACACTAGCTGTAATCCGTAAAATACTACGTACTTTTAAACTATTTAAACTTCATCATTATAGGTACTAGGCTGAAGTGGCGAAATTGGATAACGCGCCGCTCTCGGATAGAGTGGAGGTCCGTGGTTCGAATAGCGGTAGCAGCTAAAATATTTTTTCGTTGATTATGACTTTTTCTAATTGATTCATAAATAAAATTAATAAATGATCGTCATCTTCATCCCCTAGTCCTAGTAGGGTCGGGGGCCCAAAGACTCGAGAAGGTGCTTCCACATTCCTCTGTCTTGCGCTGCCTCTGCATGGGTCAACCAGTCTAGACCCATTTTCTTTTCATATACGTTTTTGTTGCTTCTCCCAGCTTAATCTGGGGCGACCCACCGGCCGTCTTTCTTCCGGGGTTGCCAAGAGGATTCTTCTCTGTATTCGTTCCTCTGGCATTCTTAGCACATGTCCATGCCACTTCATTTGTAATTTGTCTATGTAGGAGTAGGTGTGTGCCTTACGTCATAACTTCTCATTCTGTCTATCAGTGTGACTCCGCTGCCTCCTTAGAAAACTCACCTCGGTAGCCTGAATCCTTGCTCTCACTCTCTCTTGTCAGGATCCAATATATGATTCACAATACAAATGTATTTTCTTTAATATAATGAATTTTTTTTTAAATAGTGAGCTTCTTCTTTTCATATAATACTTTAAATCTAAAAGTATTTCTGCCGTACCCTGTAGATTCTCGTTTCTAATAATTACTTATGTACTTATACAAATTCAAAAATAAATCAACGGGAGTTTTCTTTATGCAAGCTTAATTCGTAGCCTGATACAAATTTGTCTTATATTTCGGTTCGGATAATAGTAATAACTCTTTCATGGTCCCGTTACTATTATTTCATTATCAATACAGCATAAGCATTTCGGGCCATTCAAATCATCATTGCCGTGTAATCTCTCTTTACTTGTCATTGTGCTGGTAGATTTAATTAATTTATCCGTTTCATTTCTGAGCTTAGAACATCCATCATGACTTCAGGAGCATGGTTGCCATTTTATTGTTTTTATATTTTTTACGCGGTGTTAGCCCGCCTTATCAATGAGCTTTATTTATCAATTAATGTATATTATAGATATCTCACAGAGACGAAACTGTATTAATTATGGGAAAGTAGGTATAGAAGTCATTTGGGTGTAACAGGACTTATGACCTGTCTTTTTATGGTTGGCTTAAGTGATCACTTTACACAATTGTAACATTCGCCATTTCCACCCATGATAGAATATACCATGCTTATTCATTTTTTTTGGAAGTTGTATATATGTTCAAATTGCGTGAAGCTTTCATATATGAGTTGTAAGCGCCTTTTCCTACCTACTTTCCCATAATTAATACAGTTTCGTCTCTGTGAGATATCTATAATATATATTAATTGATTAATAATGTCTCTGTGACATAAATCCAGCACTGTTCTGAAAGATTTGAACAAACTCAAAATATTCTGAGCTTTATTTATCTTTTAGAATTTAAATGATTTTTAATAAAACAATTTTTTATTTGTATGTATGTTCTGAGAACATATCTACATATGAAAAGAAAATTGCTTAATACTCCACATAAAAATATAGAGATATCGTTACCAGCTGTGAAATCTATTTATAAGTTCATGAGAAAAGATTGCAGATGTCTGTAGCATACTCCAATAAACGAAAAATTCTCATGTATGCTTTTATCAACTAAGACAGATTTAAAGTTTTCGGAGACATCTTCTAATTAGGCAAGCCGTCTACTCAGTGTGGTGTCACGTAGTGATGTAGCGAATGTCATTTTTTGAGCATTCGCGAATGCGAATGTCTGCTACCGACATTCGCGAATGCGAATACGAATGTTGTTTTTTTTTTTATTTGGCGCCAATTATGTATGGCTTAGCGGCTCAGTTTCGCGCGAGGCGCGTTCCGTTTGCATATTGTTCCGAGAATTTTCGAGTTGATCTAATAGAAGCATAAAGAATAATTTTGTTTTTGTTTGTTTAATGTGTTTTCTTATAAAACATAAATTATTTATAGTTTGTAATTGTAGAACATAGTTTTTGTTTGATTTTTGTTTTTAGTTTCGTTCAAGAAGATGATTACCTAACATTAAAAACTTATGTAAAGACTGATAAAAGTTTCAGAGAAGAATTTGTTTTTGTTTGTTTACATTGAATTATTTTATTTTTTGTTTTCTAAGATCTAATGAATCCCAAAAATCTACTGATTCACACATGTCAATCAAAAGATAAACCCTGTGATTGTACTAATCTGCAGACAACGGAAGATATACGATATCTAGGTGTGTACATAGACCAGCATCTAAACTGGAGAAAACATATTTTGAATCTTACAATCCGAATAAGAAAGCTTGTTTATTTTTTCAAAGAAATTAGAGATGTACTCGACGCATCGACAAGAAGAATAGTATACTATGCACTGTGTCACTCACTCATTAATTATGCAACTGTCAGTTGGGGTGGTGCAGCTTGTACTATATTAGATTCATTAAGCAAAGCCCAGAAAATGGTATTGAGAGTTCTTCATAAAAAGCCATTTCGTTTTCCTTCAGAAGAACTTTTCAGAGAATGTCACGTCCTGGACATCAATCAAACATATTTACTCAACACTTTAAAATATTTTTTCCGACATAAACAAGATCACCAACAAATAACTCACTCACATTCAACAAGGGCACAGGTGAACTGCAACTATCTTGTACCAAAATTCAAAAAAAACTTTTTCACAAAGATTTCACCTCTTCCAAGCACCAAAAACATTCAATACTCTTAACACTAAACTTAAAACATGTAGCCATAGTCTCGCGTATTTTTCTTCTAAAGTGAAACTCTGGCTGCATGAAAAGGGAAGGAAGCATGCCCAAAACCTATTAAAAGCCATCATATAAACTAAATTTAAAATATACTATTCCTACAAGAACATTTACTGTCACTTACTGTCTTACTGTTACTGTCATCTTTTTAAATACTTTTAATTGTTTTATTTTATTTTATTAATATCCTATTCAGATCATTTTTTTCACTTACTGTCTTACTGTTACTGTCATCTTTTTAAATACTTTTAATTGTTTTATTTTATTTTATTTTATTAATATCCTATTCAGATCATTTTTTTCACTTACTGTCTTACTGTTACTGTCATCTTTTTAAATACTTTTAATTGTTTTATTTTATTTTATTTTATTAATATCCTATTCAGATCATTTTTTTCACTTACTGTCTTACTGTTACTGTCATCTTTTTAAATACTTTTAATTGTTTTATTTTATTTTATTTTATTAATATCCTATTCAGATCATTTTTTTTTCACTTACTGTCTTACTGTTACTGTCATCTTTTTAAATACTTTTAATTGTTTTATTTTATTTTATTTTATTAATATCCTATTCAGATCATTTTTTTTCCTTTGTCTATAATATAATTAATTAACACCATTATTAAATTGTAAACATTTAATTATTACTATTACTTAATTTTAATTGGCAATAAGATTTATTCACAAATGTTATATAAATAATAAATATTCTTGAACATTATACTACTGGAAGAGCACTGTCTGCTATAATACAGTAAATTACTAGTGTAGCAGGCAGGGCGTCAAATCAATTTAGTGTTTACTTGCTGCCAAGACACTCAACAACAATGAAAAAAGCTTCATTAAATTTTGTAAACACTGTAAACATTTGTAACATTGAACATTGAATAAACATTTGAATTTGAATTTGAATTTGAATGAGATGTTAATTGTTATTTAGTAGTGATCTGGAATCTTAAGCTTTATTACCCAATGTAGAAGTAGATGGTAAATAAATAATACCAAATGATAAAGTAAAGTGAAGACTGATAATGTGATTACGAGGAAAAGTTACTTTTTCTAATAATAAAAAAATAATAAATTAATGGATTTTTTATTAACCTAATACAATATTTTTTCTGATGTTCATATTCGCAAAACATTCGCTCGAACTTTGCGAATGCGAATATGCGAATATTCGCGAATGCGAATATTCGTTACATCACTAGTGTCCTCCATCCCTCCTCAATGTTATATTGCCATACTTTACTTATATCATTAACCTTTAGCAGTAAAAAAGTTATAATTGGCAGATTTACCTTTTTTATTTTCGTATGTTTGTCAATACTTAGATTTGCTTTTAATTTTCCCAAAGGTACATACATAAATAAACGACTTTTGCTAGATTATTTTTGACGAATTCAGATTTATATTGCTAACACAGCGTTCCATGTAAATTGGCGTAAGTTTTCCAGAAGCTGTCCTATTTGTGAATTTTATGACGTTATCCCGATTTCCATTTAGTCTGGATTTCTTAATCGGGTCACATCAATGACAATAGCAATGTAGTATTTTCTATATTTTGTATAAACGAGCAATTTCTTGTTTGTAAAAATTTTTCGCCAGTTAACCTTTTATTTCTTTAGAACCAATAGTCTAAAAATCAATTTAATCACATGATCAATTGTTTTATAAAGAAAATGAAACCGACACTTCACCCCGATGTATAAGTTACCTTTCAAATAAGCGACAAAATAGGAAGGTTCTTTACATTCGATTCGATGGGCAGAAAACAGTAGATTTGCTTACAAATATTTCAGAAAAATAAAAGCAAGTTACACAAAGTTAAGTTAGAGTTTCAATTACAGTTTTGTGCAAAAATTGTAAATCTTAATTCTAGTTTTACTTTCCTAGCGATTCAAAATATCAATTGCATTCTACGAGACATTTACTCCCTGTCCCGTTTAGTGCTCAAGTAGGTACTAATCGAAAGACATCAACGCGTTAGTAGCTAAAACCTGATATAGACGGAAACACTCTTCTACGCTTCCACACTTTGCATTGAATGATATTGACTTGAACATGGAATTGCATTAATCTGAACGGTTCTATATACTAGTATTTTGTATCGTTTGTCTGTGAATTATTAACTTTAATTCTTGTTTGTATAACCCGTCTGCATGACGGGAATTTATTTATTCTTATTATCTCAATTTATTTTTAAAAAATGACAAAAGCAAAATTATTGATTTAGGTACTCAAATTATTGTTTATCAATATCAATGATGGCGAACCTGTCATTTTCATTCCCCTTATTCTCAGGATAGCAGAAAAGCATCACAATCATGTCTTTACCGCTTTTAGGTATATAGCCGCAACAACCGTAGAACTTGTATGAGAAGATGTATGAATGTGGCCGAAGCAAAAGTGGTGTGCCAGGATAGAAGAGTGTGGCGTTCAATCCTCTCTGCCTACCCCTGCGGAGAAACGGCGTGACGGTTAGTTAGTTAGTTAAGAAAGAAAAGAAAAAAATATATAATAAAAAAAGGTTATTTTTGCAAAATATTTTTTTTTTCTTTTTTGGAATTAAAGATATAATTTAATACATATATATGAAATACACAAAAAACTCAAAATCGTCGATTTCTGGGTTACGATATTATACGTAGGAGCCGTAGTCATGCATTTACTTAAAATTATTATTAATCGCTTATTTATTTTCTCATACACATTGCCATAATTCATCCTCCTTTGGTTTCCGCAACTGAATATTTTATATTAAGGCATTTCCGATCGATTTTTACACAATTCTATCATTATTTTTAGATTTTTGAAATACTTGTTCGGCATGGACTTTTCCCTAATCCAGTACTACCCTATCAATACTGAACAAGAAGGCTCTATTTAGCTATTAATTAAATACCTGGACAGCCTGTACAGACATAACATGGCACTGCGCACTTCGAAGCGGACATTTCAAGTTTACAAACCGGTGACTAGAATTTTCTGCCGTCTCAATAGCGTGCAGACTCGCGATCCTGTTTATTCAAATGTTCCCTAATAAGTCGGAAACAGCGACCAGGTGCGTTCACGATGTCTCATTCTTAACCTTTCCTTCCCGGAGGGGGGTATAAGTGGCGTGCAGTGGGTATAAACTTAGGTTATGCTGTGACCGACTATACAGGGTTATTTGGAAAACATAACGTAAAAATAACGTTGCAGGACTGCAAATGTGTGTGTGGAAAATGTTCAAGCTAATATGACCTAATATCAATAGTTATGGAGATGTGCGACATCAAAGATTGCATTTTTTTTTCAATATTTCTGACTTATTTTTGTTAAACGTTGGACTATCATTACAGTAACTGATATCGATTACAAAAAATTAATTCGTTTCAATACAAGTTAAATAAAATGATAAAAACCCTTAAAAATTCCAATTGGAATGTTTTCCAATTGGAATTCGAAGGTTTTTATTTTTTTATTTGACGTGTGTTAAAGGGAATGAATTTTTCATATTCTATATAAGTTACTGTAATGATAGTCCAACGTTTTACAAAAAATAAGTCAGAAATATTGAAAAAAATGCGATCTTTGATGTGGCGTATCTCCATAACTATTGATATAATAGCTTGAACATTTTCGACTCACAATCAAGGCAGGAATGCGAGGTTATTAAAATTTTCCAAATAACCCTGTATACCTATATTAAAAATATGTATACACGCATATACCTATAAGGGTATATAAATTAAAAATATTTTGAGTAGCTTCAATCCACAAAAATAATTGCACTATAAAAAAAGTATAGTAAACAATATTTCTTAATTAAATAAATATTTTGTATAGGTATAGCTAATACGGCAAAAAATTTCAATATATTTCGAAGACGATTTATATATAATCAAATCGGGAACAATACTAATTTCAGATATACGTTTCATTTCACAAAAATAAATCAAACATTTTATGATATCATGATATGACAGATGAAAGATGGTATATGTATTTACCTACTACATTCACCATAGAAAAGACAAATAGAATGTACACCGAAAGTTTTGGGTGGAATTTGTAAAAAAAAATTTTTCTAGCCGTAGGACGAATTATGGCTAGAATTTTAAATCAACTTTTTCTTAAGATAAGGATTATAATTAATATTTGTTTCCCAGAATCTTTACTAATGCACAGCTTTTTTGCTTGTATGCGCTGCACGCCACTGGTATTCACATTCCCCAGAGATCGCTTTAAACTCGATAACTCGATAATTATGAAAACGATATCGTTCATATTTTTTGTTATCATCACGGTGATGAACATTTTCCTACTTTTTATTTTCCAAATTTCTAAGCGAATAATATTTAGAAATGTTGTTTTCAGTCAAGTGATTCAACAGAACTACTCTACAGTACTCTACAGGTGGATTCCTGTCTTTATTATGAGGCGAAAATGTTCAAGTAACCATGAATTATGGAGTTATGCAATATCAAAATTTGCATTTTTTTCCAATATATCTGAAATATTTTTTTACAAAACGTTGAACTAAAATTACATTAACTTATATCGATTTCAAGAAAAATTCCTTAATTTCGATGCAAGTTAAATAAAATGATAAAAACCAAAAATAAATTCCAATAGAATTTTTTCCAATTGGTATTGGAAGGAATTATTTTATTTGACTTTTATTAAAGGAATGAATTTTTCATATTCGATCTAAGTTACTGTAAAGATAGCCTAACGTTTTACAATAGATAAGTCAGAAATATTAAAAAAAAAAAAAAAACACCTTTGATGTCACATATCTCCATAACTATTGATATTGGGTTGCTTGAACATTTTCGACTCATATATGGAACAGGAATCTACCTGCAAGGTATTGTGGACTAGCTCTGTTATATACTCGGGTATTTATACCAACCATTAATACTTAAAATCTTTGTTCATTTCTTATCTTGACAATAAATTGTAACTTGATCCCCTTGGATATACATCGTTTTAATATAATTCCCGCTTGAACTCATCCTTGGAGGACAAAGATTCCTGGCGTGAACGATTTCCACGACCACGCCGAGCTAGTTGGTGAACAGCAGGGCCCTCGGAGTGCCTTCGCCAGGACATAAGGTCCTGGACAAGGCCACGCGAGGTTCCCATGTTGCAATGGCTTGGGTATACCCAAAGTAAATGCTTAAAATTTTTTGAAATATAATTCTGAATTTTCTTTTTTCCAGGTATTGAAGGAGTGGCAATCGACTAAGACAACAACAGATGAAACTCGCAAATAATAATGAAACAAGTTTTTGCATTGTGCAACGCAGTGTGAAGGTGTCGTGAAGTGCAGTGAACTAATAATAATGTGATGGTGAAATGCAAGCGCTCTCAACGGAGTGACGTCCACACACCATAGACACAATCAGTGCAACATGTCGCAGAGAGATTTTTCAGAGGTATGCAATTTTATAATATAATAAATTACATTAACGAGTCACTTTAGCCAAAGTGAAGAATACGGCGGGTGCGTCCGATTTTTTCAAGGATAAGTATTCGCGGTATAGTTGGGTGCCCTGTTACCAGAAATGATATCAAATTGATTAGGTCACAAGTATTTAAAAGGATATTAAACTTGAGAAGTTTTATCCATGGATACGTTTACGCAATCCATAGACAAGAGAGACACATAATTCATTATTAATTTATCGTAAAAAGTGTATTGCGTAATTATATCATATTCAAAATGTTCACAAAATATTCATACTCTGTACTCTAATATCACTCTAGAACTATCTATTTGGGTCATTGATGACCTGATGAGTGTCTGTTTGTCAAAAAAAAAATTAAAATACATTTTTGGGTTAGGAAAGTAAGGTTGAATTTTTTCTATTATGAATAAATGATTTTTAAATCTAGCCATCTAAGAATTTTTTATTTCACAACGTTTTTCTCTTGTCTATGGTTCGCACCTTCTTCTAAGATAAAGTTACTAAAATGTCAAAAACTACGGTGAAAATATCTGATATTTAAAATGTTGTAACTTTATAAATATTTGCTACCTAATCAATTTGATTTCGTTTTAAAAATCAGAGCACTCGAATCTACCGAGGATACATATCCTTGAAATATCGAACTTACCCGCCATATTCTCCAGTAATGCCGTCACTTTTTAGTTTATGTGGCTAGTCAACATGGCCTTAAGGTCTTTCTAATTGGACGAATTAGACGCCTCAATTTTTTTATGACGGTCAGTTAAATTGTCGACGAAAATGTTAAAAACTTTTTTTTGGTTCCATTTCTGTATAATTTTCATTATTAATTTGTATTATTTTGAGCCTGTCATACTAGAATAAGCTGTATTGAGAGAGAGCAATTACAAGTCAAAAAGTTCGCCATAACGCACCTACACATCAACTACGTACAACTGCGGTCATGTGTGTGATATTTGATCCCGATCGCGTCGTTTGCCTTCCGACTATTGCAGTGTTAACATGTTTGTTTTTATGTACATTTTCTGATAAGCGAAGTTATTAAGGAGAATTCCGCTAATAATTGATGATCCCGGTACCGGTTAATATGAAAAAAAAATTTCAAAGCAAGAAAACACTTTGTGGCTTGACATGTTAAGACATTTAAGAATAAATTAAATTCTATGTTTTAAACCGCTTTATCGCTATATATTTGTCAACTAATTTTACACAAAAACGGACTAGGTTTGCGACTTAACAATCTAGAAGCATTAGAAATTAATAACGCTATCAATAATAATAGTCAAATAATAAATATACAAATAAATTTATCTAATAGTCCGATTTTAAAGTTGTTCCCTCTATCTTCAGTTAACTCCTCCCCTTCCCTCCCCTCCACTTAGTTGACACTCTGTCCCTCTCTCTTTTTCTTTCCTCCTTTATAAATTTCTGTACCTAGATTAGTCTATGTTATAATTGTCCTGAAGAAGTCCAACCGAAACTAGTTGACAAATATACAGCGATAAAGTGGTTTAAAACATAGTATTTAATTCATTCTTAAATGTCTGAAAAGAAAATAATGGATAAAAGTGAGGCTACATAAAAATGCAACGAACGTTTCCAATATGCAATTTTTGTGAGACTTTCACTGCCGAAAAAATTTATTCCACTTCAAATTACCTTTGTGGCACCTATTTATAAATAAAATAATTAACACTTACACATCAATTTTATTGTAAAAATTCAATATGCTTTGGGAGCGAAGCTCCCTTCTTAAGGACAATGAATGCACTAAAGTCAATGTTCAAGTATAGACAGATTAGTTATGGTGGGAAGGCGTGGTTACAATTGGTTCGTAATTCGTAACCACGCCCTTCTAACCCCTTCCCACCATTACTAATCTGTGCACTGAAACATTAATTTTAGTACACGAATAAGGAAGCATCGCTCCGAAACATGTTGAAATTTTACAATAAAATTTGTCTGTGGTTATAACTAACTAACTAACTAACCATCACGCCGTTTCCCTGCAGGGGTAGGCAGAGAGGATTGAACGCCACACTCTTCTATCCTGGCACACCACTTTTGCTTCGGCCACATTCATACATCTTCTCATACACGTTCTACGATTGTTGCGGCTTTTAACAAGGCCATCCTCAAATACTTGTAGTACCTGATCGTGCCAGGTCTTTCGCGGACGCCCTCTATTCCTGTTGCCTTCGACATTCGCCTCATATATTTTCTTAACCATCCTTTCCTCGTTCATACGTTCCACATGACGAAACCATCTCAGCACTCCTTTCTTTATTCTGTCTACCACACTACAGCCAGCATTGCGTTCACTTCTAATTTGTTCATTCCTCACTCTATCGACCAAAGATTTTCCACACAATTGGTTATAACAATGTGTTAAATATATCCTGTATTAAAATGAGGAAGTAAATTCCGCGCCGGCTGCGGGATTTTAAATATATTATTAAAGACGCATATCGGTCGGCCGGTGCAGTGCAGAGTTAATCGAAAAATGTAATTCGATTAAGATCCAGGTTAAACAGGCTCCGTAATGAAATGAATCCCGGCGCAGCGCCTCCCCGCGAGGATAATTACATTCTCCGCTTTTAAATTCTAATCTCCGTCTACGCCGGTCGTGCTTCTCTCTGCCCAGCGTCGGCCCGGCCCATAATTACTGCCCGGGCAAGGCCGGGTTTCGTGCCTCGGATCGCTCGCCTCGCAATTGCTGTACATGACATTTCGTATATTGGATTGAGCAATCCTCAGAATAATGCAGGGAAAGACTGCCAGAAGTCGGGGCCCTGGAGGAAGAAGAACATCATGGCTGAAAAACCTGAGACAGTGGTTTGGTATAATAAATAAAGTGATACTAACCAACCTTTGTACAATGGATAGAGCGCAAGAAGAGAAATTATCCGAAAGCCCTTTGTTTGCTTGCTTTTCTTGTTACAAAGAACACTAAGAATATTTTTTGTACATCAAATGTATAAATAGGTCACTCAGGAACGCGTCCTTAGTCTAGCAGAAGCATCATTCAACGATGTTCGCGCTGACTCAACACGTTTCTGCTTACTTGACCCAATACTGTGTTGCAAAAGTGTCAAACCGACAATTTTTTTTTTTTTTAATTCCAAATCTTATATATTTACGTATTAGATACATAAAAAAATTTAGGCACACAATTTTTTTTATCATTGTACCTCTTCAGTAAGAGACTAACTCTTGTGTCTGGAGAGGGAGTTACACTTTTTATTAATTTAGGTGTTAGGTCAAGCAATGTTGTGTTATCACAATACTGCTGGCTCGAGTCGAATGAGTAGGTTTACAAATTGAGGACACGATACTGCGAACAATGATAATGCTGCGTAAGCAACTTTATGTAAGTGAAACAGAGGAGGTTTGTAAACATGCTGGACCACAACAAATAATGTCATATCATCAAGCCTCCACAGCAGGCCGAAACTTGGCCTTGCTACGCTCTCGTCTCCGGTGAACCTCCCGCCGCGCTGTACTCAGTCATTTTACTTGTTCATTTTCACTAGCTCTCAACCGCAACACGTCTTTCATTAAGACCTCACCACACCCTCCAAGAAAAAATTAGAATAATGTCTGGCGGGGTAAAATCCTTAGATAGTGCACTGACTTTCTATTGGGAAGTTTTTCACGACAACTTTCTAGATATGTAAAATAACCACATAGCAGTTTCTCCCAGTATTCGCTGTAATGTTGTCTCCGAGTCGTGTGACGCCTGTGTATTTATAGGTAAAACCTTTCAAGATTTTAAGATCACTGCCTAGTCGTTTTGAGAGACATGTGAAGCGTTCTAGAGATTAAAGAGACCCTGGACGATTCCAGAGTGTTCCAAAGTGTCGTTGTCAGTAGATATAACCGAATGATAAATTTCGAGAGACTTTGACAGCGCGCAACTTTTTTAGGTTTCTAACATCTCCTCACAATATTTAGGTCAAGTCGCAAGAAACCTAAATACGGGAATAAAAGAATATCATTTTTGTCTTAAAATAATAACTTCGGAATTTTCCAAACATATACTTAATACGAGAGAGTCACCCAAATGTGTGCCTTCATTTAAAGGGTGTCAACATTGAGAGAGTAAAACAATTTAAATATTTGGGCAGTATTATTACTGACAATCTGGACCCTGATGCGGAGATCAAATGCAGAATAGAGACAGCCCGTGCATCTTTTAATAAGATGAAAAGTCTACTCTGCAATGACGATTTAAACTTGAAGTTCAGACAGATTTTGATCAAACGCTATGTATGGTCATTTCTACTTTACGGTGTTGAAGCATAGAGGCTGAAGGTGAATAATCGTAAAATGTTAAAGATATCCTGGACTGACGTGACTAGCAATATTGAAGTTTTACATAGAGCAAACATAAACAGACAGATACTCAAACAGTAAAGCTCCGTAAAATTTCATACTTTGGTAATAAGAGGTGAAAAGTACTCCATTCTTCAGCTCGTCATGAAGGGGATGATTGAGGGTCGGAAGGAGGCGGCATTCCTGGCTTCGAAACATCAGAAAGTGGACCGGGATAAGAAGCGTGGAAGATCTGTTCCGCACTGCCCTGGACAGGGAAACTTTCTCCCAGGTGATCGCCGACGTCGGGGGGACCCGACAGGGCACACGAAGAAGAAGAATACTTAATACCTTTCACCCTTTCGAGGGTCGCGAATTAAATTGTTCTACTCTGTATGTGATATAGAATTGATAATGAACAATTTGAAACCGTTAAAATCCAAAAGAGTTTAAATACTGAACAAAAAACAGCGATTGTTGGGTTTTGAGAAAAAGCGCCCCACGCCTTAGATTTTATTGGCAAACGCCTGTTATAAAAATATATTTTTTCCTTTTTGATTATTTTTTATGAAAGATGTTATTATTTATTTTTAACTTTGTACGTCTCTAATGAGAAATTTGTGGAGAACTATGATTGAAAATCCGGTCATCGGATAAGTTTGAGAGCATTATGAACTTAACGTAAAATTGATATAAAAGTATTTGTGCGAAATTAAAATCGATTACAGCCTTATGCGATGTAACCTTTAATAATAATAATATTATTAATAGCGTACCCGGGGTTCAGAGGAGCGCGGGGGAAAGGTCTCGGCGTACGAGGGCTGTGTAATCTTTTTCGGGCGGGTCGGATCACAGATTAATGCGATGCTGGAAAATGTGTGCGGTAATGGCGTTGTGTACTATTCTCATTGGGCTGGTTTGCACCGGCCCCTCTTGTGCGGAAACCACCATCCCTGGTGATTCGGGTTTTGTTCACAATGCGAACATTTTAAGCAAATCTCTTTGGAAAGCTTTGGCACTGCGGTCTAGCCGTATATAGCAACCATTTCGACCAATCAGGTCGAAGATACGGCCGACGCGCCGTGCTGCCTGCCGCTCGCCGAAAAGATCACATTCTATCGACGGTCATTGTAGTCTTTACGAGTAATTTAATTCGTAAATGTTATAAATAAGTTAGTCATATATAAAAAACAAAAACAAAATTTGAGCATGTATAAAATCAATTAATGATAAATTATAGAAGTCTCACAGAGACGAAGCTATTTATATATGAGATAAATGGATGGAAGTCTCTTGTACGATGACTCAGGGTTTACAACCTGTATGAGCTGGCTTAAGTGATCACTCTACACAATGCAACGTTCACAAATTCCATCGCAAGAACATCCAAACATCATCAAATTTTTGAAAATTCTATATAAATGTTCGAATCGAGAACACTTCACATATTGCACTGGTCTCTGCTATAGACATCTGTTGTTATTTTTTTCTCGTTAACAAGTCGGTATATATAGATTTCGCAACTGGTAATGAAACCTGTATATTTTATTTTTCAAATTGGAGTTTTTTCGAATTATTACATATCTACTATAAAACGCTTGAAAATCGATATTTTCAAATTTTAACTCCCATCATGCTCCAGCATATTATATTTTAACAATATTTTTATATGAAAGTATGTTTTAAGAACACAGCTACTGGATGTGGTCCCCAAAGCGATGATGAATTAATTAAGGATAAATTATAGAAGTCTCACAGAGACGAAGCTATTTATATATTATATAAAATCATTCATATCAAAGGTGAAGGAGAATCCTGCTTTGGGAAACCCTCTCAAAGACATGGAACAGATCAATGTCCAGAATGATATTGTTTGCATATACAGGGTGTCCCGTATATGCTAAACATGATAATAGTTATCAGTTAGTTAGTTAATAGTTATTATAATAGTTATCAGAAAAATATTTTTAAAAATCTACACCCTGTGACGGTCTTTTAACTCCTGTTGCTATAAATCTTTATTTTTCTTCATTTTCTTATTTCTATGTAATCCTGAATAATGCTTCCGTAAACTTTGGTCCAAAATTCAAAGCCAATTGCTCCAGCTTGGAAGAAAATGTCACATTTTGACCGAACCAAGTATTCAAAATCAATACTATGCCCAGTTTTAACTGACTTTTTTTTTTTTTTTAATATTTTTCTGATAACTATTATGACTTGGTCAATCACCCGATTTCGGCTTTACGTCCAGATACGGGACACCCTGTATATTATATAAAATCATTCATATCAAAGGTGTAGGAGAATTCTGCTTCCGAAAACCCTCTCAGAGGCATGGAAGAGATCAAAGTCCAGAGTGATATTGTTCAGCATATATACCTATCTGTGCGCAAGCTAACCTGTAAAGATTATTTAAGTTAATCGCATCATCAAACAGTATTGGTATAACGTACACCCTGTGTTGACCTGTTCTGTCTTGCTGGCTTTAATGTACACATTTCATTCATTACACTTTCGTATAATACGCGACCATACTGCCCCATTAAGCTAAAAAGCAGCATCTCTATAAAACAAATTACCGAGTAAATCAAAGAAATGTGAATGAAGCAATTTCTATAATTCAAATGAATTTTAGTTTATTTCTTCGCTCAGTCAATAGAAATTGAATTAACACAAATAAAAAAGTCACTTTAATTATTATTTGAGGTACTTTTATATAGTTATAAAACTGCAAATAAGCTATACGTTGCATACCCCAAATTGATTACTGCTAATTAAAAATGCTTATATTTTAATATTGGAATGGAAATAGGCAAACAAGATTTTAAAAAGGTAAAATGCGACCTCAAGTATCCAAAAACACGAAAAAAACATTTTTTATAAAGTATCAATTTACTGCCTTTCAGCTCATTGGGGCCGCATAGCATAATTCAGTGTAGATAAATAAATAGTGTTCACATACCGAACACGAAAGAGTTCTCCCGGTCAGTTGGAAATTCTTTTCCCATTTCACAACTACCACATCGGGGGATCTTTCCTCCAGCGGTATATTAATCACAACTAACCCGCCAAAGTGCTTTTACTAACACACATACACGCTTACACTTATTTACTCTTATGTAATCTTGTCGATAAAATAATAATAATAATGTTTATTCTAGCGTAACCAGGTTGTAAGTGCAAGACCTGATCCGCCATATACTCCAACAGGCCAAGAGGCCCAATTACTGAAGCGAATCACATAAAAAAACACTCAGGCTTGAGTAATTCACAAATTAATTGTGACCTCACCGGGAATCGAATCCGGAATCCTTGTATACACAATACATATTTATTCCCGTCCGACCAATGAGATCTCCATACCTATTTTGCATCCTGTTTAACAGTAACATCAATCTAGCAGGGCCGTGTAGCCAGAACTTTGAAGCATGAGTTAGTTATACACGCATATTTTGAAAAAAAAAAAATATATATATATTTACCTGATAGAATATTATGATCTTTTTTTTTTCTTCAGCTTTCATCTTTCCACTGCTGGCTATCGGCCTCTTCCATATCCTTCCATCCATCTCTTTTGTGGTCTTCCGACGCCTCTTGTTTTACCAAGGTCTCCATTTCAGAACTCTGGGAGTCCATCTTGTAGCGTCCTGCCTTGCAACATGCCCTACCCTTTACCATTTTAGCTTCGCTAGACGATCCATGATATCCACTATTCTAGTTCTGCGCCTAATTTCATCATTATTCGTTATGTGCATTTGAGCTTTTCTGCTCTTTTAGACCCTTAGGTCATCGTCTCCACTCCATACGTCATCACTGGCAGTATGTACGATTCAGATTATTATGATACATAATATTATCAAAGTGCGTAATTCTCTATGTAACAATGTCCGTCATATTGAAAAAATGGAATCTTCGATCTCGCTTATACTGGCCGCATGGTGTACGGTTTTTAAATTTTTTTTTTTAAATAGAGATGCGAACACGGAATTCGTGTCACATCAATATACTTACTACTTTCAAATTAAGCTAAACGCTTGTGCTATGAAAATAGGACAAGCGACCTTTGGATCACGAGGCGAGAGTCCTAACCACAAGACCAACAAGCTACTTTAAATACTTTACTTTAAATTTTAAATTACTTTAAAAAAAACAATTTTTTAAATATTTAGCCAAGACACGAACCGCTTTATGTATTGCTAATCTGTCTGCAGAATTAAGAGACTGCTTTTTACCTGTAAATATATACATAATGGCACTTTTTGTAACATATTAATAAAACATGGCCTCCTTTTAGGGCTTACTTAGTCTATATAAGCCCTTAAAGAAGCAGGTCTAGTAAGGATATGCGTATCGCGGTTGGTTGCGGTCGCGTTTGAAAACTGGTTAATTTTAAAACAGTCCGCGTAAAAAATGCCGCGAAACTGGTTTTTTTCATTAAATTTCATTCGATGCCCCGCGGACGGCATTCTTCCGAACCATCTTAAGGTGCTTTCTGCTCGCTCTTTACATATATCTATTGTTGCTGAACGCGCTGCACTGCATCGGGACATGCTGTTTACTTAATCAACATTCATTTTAAGTTTGCTATAAAACTGCAGAAGTCTCCACGTAACCACCAAGTCCGTCTTATTTAAATAGCACAAGCGCTTAGCTTACCTCGATAATTGTATGTTGAAGTGATACGTATTTCGCGTGCTCATTTCTCTAAAATTATTTTAAATGAAAATTAAAAACAATGTAATTTTTTGAAGCACCCTAACACGTATAGAATAAATCTGATGAGATTAACAATGCCAATAAATCTTAGCCTAAAGAACATTCTACCGGCAACAGCCGGGTTCGACTCCCGGTGATGGCAAATATTTTCCACAGCTAGACTTTTCGCATATCTTTCTTATTTATTTTAACACTAGCTGTAAACCGTCGAAAAATGACTACGAGTAGGTATTTACTTATTTATAGCCGACACCCAAGAAATAGTGAAAACGACTTTTTTTATATTTCCCATGCCAGCAGTTAAATGTATGTACTATTCTAAACCCTGGCGATTTGGTAGAACACGAAATGATTCGCGTCTTTGCTAAGTCCTATATGTACTGTATTTTTTACGGGTAATGCAGGCCCGGAGATAGCAACATCGCTATCGTTGCCGCCTTCGGGTTTTCTGGCCCGGAGTTCAAGACGCTCATCGGCGGCCCTCGTAGCCCAGTGGGTACGACGCAGGCTACTCACACCGAAGGTTCCGGGTTCGATTCCCGGTGAGGTCAAAAATAATCTATGTGATTTACTCAAGCCTGGGTGTTTTGTGATATGTTTCGCTTCTATGATTGGGCCTCTGGACCTGTAGAAGCGTAAATAAAAATAAAAATTCCGTTTGATTTGTTTTTTTTAGCCGTGAATTCGAAAAAAGTTACGGACGTTACACGATGTTACGGGGAAAACAACGAAATTAATATGTTAAAATATTTTCATTATTGTCTAACTAAACATTTTGGTTTTTCTCAAAAAATCTTTATTTATTAATTTTATCCTGTTCACAGTAGTATCCATCAAATGAAATAAACAAATGCAAGATTTCTCCAATCTTCGAATATTCAAATATTCAGCGATTCTACCTATATCTTCTCAATGATGACAAAACGTCTTCCTATAATACTTTTTTTTTTTTTTCATATTTATGAATAGTATGGAGTCCCAGATGGGCTTGCTTGGCGAATACGGAAGCTCAGATATCATATCGATGTTGTTTTTTGCCAGAAATTTGAATTTCCATTTTTTCCATTACCTTTTCGCCACCAAAAGTCACAAAAAGTGAGAATTCAACATGGCCTACCACCATTATCAAGGTATGTCAGGAACAAGTGTACTAACAAAAAAGTTCTGACAATTGGACTTATACAGCACGCGAAATTAAAGAAAAATCGCTCATTTTTTTATGTATCTTCGTTTACGGATATACTCGCAGAAGAAGGCTTTATTTACTGCTAGTGGAAAATACCATTAAACATGTTTTTGATAATAAATTACGTTACAAGCCAATCTGCAACTTTCTATTCTCGTTTTTCGCCTTCACAATTTCTCAAATGTCATCGCATCCTCACCCAGCTATTCAATATCCATTTTATTATGCTTTACCAACATAAATGTTAATTCGACTCCTCCTACGTAAAATATCGATGAATTTTAATGATTATTAAGCATCATTAATTATTTATTTATTGTATTTTATTATATTTAATTGAACATCATCAATCAATGAAATAATGAAAGTAGACTGAATGCGTTGGAAATCAACTTTTAAATAAATAAAAAAAATTAAAAACCACATTATTTACTTCACACTTTAATTAAAAATTATAATTTTTAATGCTTACTGCATTACCTTCTGTTATCTTCTTCTACTTGTGGAGCCCTGTTATTTCTCGGCTCCCTCTCCTGGGATTTGGATGACCACCTGTTCCTCCATCCTTTTGGTGGACTTCCTGGAGATCCGCTGCCTGTAGGTATCTCGTGAACGATCATCTTCAGTGATAAACTAAAAATGTTATGTACTAGAAGACATTTTATCGACTACATGGAGGACGCTATGGGTGCGGGGTGGGGTCAGGTGAAAAATGAAAGTGGTTCTTCATTTCGGACATTGTTACATACAGAATTATGTATTTTGACACTACGTTGTCAGTATGGCAGGTACGCATCAACTCTCCTCATTTCGAATGTCCGTCGGTCCGTTCGTAACTTGCTGGGATTACAACAACAATAACGCTAACTATCAGCAACGAACATTCATCAAAAATGTCGTCATTAAAGAGTTGCTGCTGTAAATATACTTTAGGTTTTATGAAATTATTGTTTCGGAAATAAGTTTTTAGAAACTCCATAATCACACATATAGAAATAAAGACACTCGCTATGACGCCGCTGCCAATGATATTCTGTTTTATAATTACGAACATTTATTGACACATTTTATACTTTGGAATTTTTATTTTTAAATGATAATTAAGTATTTATTTAAAAAACTAACTTTTATTTAGGGAGTAAACCCTCAAAGTACATGAATAAATAGAATATACTGTTTAAAATCATCTCTTTATATAAATAAAAAGCGTTTTAAAATCAACAAAAAAACGTAAAAAAAAATTGCAAATTTAAAACATTATTAATATATAATATTTCTTAATTTCTTTATTACGGATTCTAGATAATGAAGTATACTTTATATTATAAAAAATATATAATGCGTCCATATAAATATTCATTAAAACTTTGCGCCGCCTAGGGCACTAAAAACGATTTTTTTGGCCGCGGCCTGTCGATTAATGCTTATATTTTCTCAATTATTGTAAATAAAGTTCAGTTTATTACTTTTATATAATAACAAAGATTTTATCTAAGTTATTGCCCTAAAAAAATTGCAGCCATATACATTCTGATACAAATGAATAATAAAACCCCACATTTTCGTAAAAAAACGCCGAAATATGCATTTGCAGCGAATGTCCAGCCGTAAGAGCACCGCGTGCACACGCAGCTTTAAGACATCACAGTAATACCTCCCTTAAATCGCATCGCACGTATTATACAACAACTAGCCCCGGAAGAACGGCTCAAGAACGACTCAAGAATGAATGACAACATGCCCCGGAATCCGCGGACATCCATCCCGCTAATGGGACTGCCGGCTTCCTTTACGCACATTCGAGCGTGTCGCGGTTTGATGTAGATCGGCGGCCGCTTAATTTGTCCATAAGAAGTTACGACGCGCTAATAGGTTGACGCGGCCGCTTTATGTAAATTTATACGGCCGTCCGCAGGGGGTCGCCGGTAGACCCGATAGAGACGTATTGTTTGTTTGTTTTTTACGGCTGATAAATCATATTTCGACTTCAAACGGCAGCGCTGCGGCGGAAGCTCCTTCCACAGTGCTTTCGTGCATCGAACAACCAAAATATAGGGTTGTGGCGGCGAACCCGCGGCGCGCGTGCCGAATGGGGCTTGTCGGTTTTGAAAAACCGGTTTTTTAAACTTTGTAACCCGGTTTTCAATAATAAAATTAATATTTGTAATTAAACGGGTACCTTATACTAATATTTGTTTTTAATAATAAAGTTCTGCAGGTTAAGGGTGATTTTAAATGTGACTTTTCGGCTTGTAAGGCCATGTTTTTCCCGCCTACAAAAGCAGATAAAATCTAGTTTCTGCTGTCCAGAGACACCAAGATATTAGTCTACAAAACGCTTACTAGGCTAGTGCTCACGTACGCAGCTGAGACGTGGGTACTAACTAAGAGGAATGAGCGAGCACTAGACGTTTTTGAAAGGACAATTTTGAGGCGTATCATCGGACCGGTTCTAGAAAATGGACTTTGGCGCAGACGTTGCAACAATGAGCTCTATACTCTGTTTAAGGCGATCGTCTAGCAGAATGAGCAAATTTCACCATTTTTTCTCATATCTTCTCTTGCGTTTTTTATCACATTATTGAAGGGACATATCTAATTTTAAAATTTATTCATCAGGTTAC
Source organism: Agrypnia vestita (assembly GCA_016648135.1). Taxonomy (NCBI): domain Eukaryota; kingdom Metazoa; phylum Arthropoda; class Insecta; order Trichoptera; family Phryganeidae; genus Agrypnia; species Agrypnia vestita. Next base: position 92,289 of record JADDOH010001523.1, read on the forward strand.
ATATATTTTAAATACGAATATCTTATTAAAATTTCATAAACTAAATTAAGTAATTGATTAATAAATTACCAAACCTTCGATGTTTTAAAAATGAAGAAAATTGCTCCACTTTGTGGGCCTTTTATGACTGAACGGCGTATTGACATATCTTTTTTATTCAATAATAGTACAAAGTAAACGATTATCTTAAATTTATTACAATTATAGCAAAATCTGTTAGTTTGTTTACATGCAATTTATGTTTTAAAAAATACTGTTTTTTAAAAAATATTTTATTTTTTTGTGGGTTTTTTTCAACTCTTTTTACATGGTTGACAACTTTTTTACTTCAATAGTCAAAAGAATAGATATTATAATTTTACAATAAAATCAAAATCTTCGTCGATATTCCTGATTTTAGATATTTAATCAAGACGCAACGTATTTATGACACAATATGCAGTGCCTTGATTAAATAGCTAAAATCTGAAATCGAGAATACTTTTTTGATTTTTTTTGTATTAATTTAAAAAAAATAATGTCTATTCCTTTAATTTATTAAAGAAAAAAGTTATGAACTATTTTAAAAGGATTGAAAAAAAACACACAAAAAATAAAAATAATTTTAAAAACATTGTTTTTTAAAACATCAATTGCATGTAAACGTACTAACAGATTTTTCTATAATAGTAATAAATTTTAGATAATCGTTTACTTTGTAATATTATTGAATAAAAAAGACATCTCAACACGCAGTTCAGTCATAAAAGGCCCATAAAATCGAGCAATTTTCTTCATTTTTAAAACATCGAAGGTTTGGTAATTTATTAATAAATTATATAATTTAATTTGTGACATTGTAATAAGATATTCGTATTTAAAATATATGTAATCTGATGAATAAATTTTAAAATGAGATATTTCCATACAAAAATGTAATAAAAAACGCAAGAGAAGATTTGACAAAAAATTGTGAAATTTGCTCATTCTGCTAGACGATCGCCTTAGGAGCCAAACGTCACAAAATTTATAAAACTGGGAAGACTTCGGTGGCTGAGTCATGTGGAGAGAATGTCCGAGCATCAAGCACCTAAGTCCCTGCTGAACTCAAGGCCAATAGGGCGAAGGAGCTTAGGAAGGCCAAAATTGAGTGACAAACGTTCTTAAAGACATCTCTGCCTTAGAGCTGGCACTAGACCGAGATGAGTGGAGGAAAATTATTGAGGAGGCTAAGACCCACCAAGGGTTGTAGTGCTAAGAATGATGATGATGAAGGCCATTATCAAACAGTGGACATACCACGTAACTGAGTAACTAAAATCACGCCATTTCTCCGCAGGGGTAGGCAGAGCGGATACACCTCCATATTCTGTATTCGCCACGTATAGTCGACTTGTTTATAAGGTACTTCTTATAAGGTATTTAAAAGCTATCCCTTTATAAGTTATTTATAAGCAGCCCCTTCCCCTATGGATAATTAGATGTTTTCGGAGAAGCCCTATATTAAGATTCTTTTTTCGTAGGCACTTATCATTAAAGATTCCCCGGTTTATATATGTTACGCTTTATTATCAAAATTCCTCGTTTTTTGTGTTTAACTGAATTACTTTTAAAGTGCCTCTATTTAGTTTTTACATTAAATATTATTTTAATTTATGGCCAATGGCTTGTTGAGAGTGATTTAGTGGTAAAATTTATAATTTTAAACTTTTCAATAATTTTAATATCACATTTTGAATGTTTAAACCTCGTTATCTCAAATACTTTTTTTTACCTCTGTGGCACTTAGTGAGTTTTAGGGACAAAATATTTTCTATGATCACCTTTTGTCATCAATAGACATCTATGGTCCTTCACATGGCATAGGACATATCTATTTCGCAGCTGGTAATGATACCTTTTTTATTTTTTCCAATTAAAAACTGCTCGAAAGGGTAAATGAGAAAGGACCTATTGGATCAAATATGGAAGGGTGAATACACGCATTCCATCTCATCGGACTGTGGTGTTAAAGGGTTACATGTCCTCACATAATAGAAACATTCTAGTTTCTAAGTTAAAAAAAAAAACTAATGACAGCAGAATTTCAATTGTAGTTTTTTAGTTTCAAAAATACGTTATCACCACGTTAAACAGTTGATAAATAGTATTTGAGAATTTTCAACACACACACACGTAGAAAGGTTCGCCATCACCGATATGGTGTGTAACCATAGACCACTATGATATATGCCATGCCACGGATATTTCCTGGTAAGCGTTTTGGTTCCACGTTTGGTTCTACGTATACCTACTACGTTTGACTTGTTTAAAAAAATGTACGAGCTTTTAATTTGTGAAACAATTATAAAAAGGCCAAACTAAATACTTTTAAAAATTATATAGTCTTAGTTGTTTCAAATTACTTATATGTATAATAAAAATTTAATTGTAAGTAAAGTAAATACAAAAAATATAATTTTACAAGTCTCTTTTTATTTAAAAAAAAACGCATTTACTTGAAGAGGCTTGGTTTGAAACGAACTTTTAAAAAGTATAGAAAAACGACTTTTTCAATTTCAATTTATTTGATAAATAACGTATACATTACAAACTCATATACATTCGTACATGTTTTTTTAAATTTAATTTTTTTGTTCTTTTTACATAAATTAATATAATTTAACATTTAAAATAAGGAAACAATTTTTTCTACCATATTTATGAGAGTCATCGACTCGCGTATAGAGAAGGAGTATTGCGGGTTCAAAATATAAATATTCATTAATAAAAGTAGTACAAAATAGAATTGAATGTTTAACAATTATTATAAACAAAGAAATATTGTACTAGTAAGAAGTAGTAGCCTTAAATTCTGTTTTTATTTGATAATAATACTAGGGTGGATGGTGCAATTTGTTGTGAACTGACGTTTTCAAACAGTTTCATGACCATATTGTGTCTAGTAGGTGTTTTTATACATGTTTTTTTTTGGTTTTAATTTTGAATTTATTCTGATCTGTTATTTTTCTGTTTGTTAGGGGGAGATTCTGTCATTACATTAAATTAATTAATAATGATGGTTTAAAATACGTTTTGTTTACTAAGGGATTTAATTATGCAAAAATAAATGCTTTAACTGGATTGTCAATGTGTCTTAAATATATCCGAGGGGGGACATACATTCAATGTCCCCTAGCCTAAAGAAGGGGTTTAGGTCATCTCTGTACAACTTTACACTATGTGAATGTAACAGATGTCCACAAAACTTAACAGATGGATTCTTGTCTCAATTATGAGTCGAAAATCTTCAAGCAACAATGTCTTAATATCAATAGCTATGGAGATACGCGACCTCAAAGATAGCATATTTTTTCAATATTTCTGGCTAACTTTCTATATAACTTATATTAAAAATTCATTCACAACACGAGTCAAATAAAATAATTGAAACATTGCAGAAATTTGAAATATAATTTTTTTGCGAGGTTTTTATAATTTTATTTGACAAGCGATAAACTATCGGCGCGAATGAAGTGTTTCGCAGATGGGTGGACTATTCTACGTCTGTGGAACCCTTCATATTCGTCTTTTAGAATATTCGCCTTTGTGTACTATTCGCTGGTTGTCTATGTCTGCTCGGATTCGCACCCGTTCGCTTAGTTGTCGCAGTTTCTGTGGTTTTCACCAGCTGTTCCACAGTATTCTAGGCCCACGTGCAGCCGTGCAATTACTCGGTTAGGTGTGGTTCTTCTTGATTTAAGATCTCGTGATAAATTATTATACTAATTTGCAACCTGTGCTTGCAAATTAGTATAATATTAGTATAATAATGCTGTTAAACAATTTATGTACATACCTACCTTCACTGACAAAGAACAATGGGCTTGTTGGCGCAATGATCATCACTTAATCACGTGACAACTTAATAATCTGAAGGGTGTTGCCCTTTGGGCCGGTAGGTGGAGGAATGCCAGTGTATCTCTGGGTAGAGCTGTGTATTGAAGCCCTTATACATTTTATTTTTTAATACAAGGTTATTTGGAAAACATTAATCACCTCGCTGGATTATATTCCTGCCTTGATTATGAGTCGAAAATGTTCAAACAGAGAGTATGGGCATTATCCTTGGCTCTACCCAACCGAGTTCCTCCAGGGTACGCTTCTTGGCTACAATAGTTAAAAGACCAGAAGGAATGTGTATCTAAATACGCATTTTCATCGATTGTTGCACGGTATGATCGATAAATTTGAAATTATGCGGAGCATTGGTTTGTATGTTCCTGATAATTACCTAAGACAGCGTCAGCATAGATTGTTTCACATTCCAATATACAAGACCAACCAGCCAATGGTTATGCCTGTTGGAAGAGCTACTGCTATGCTGAACAATATTACTCTGGACATTGATCTGTTCCATGTCTCTGAGAAAGTTTTCCGTAGCAGGATTCTTCTACACCTTTGATATGAATGAATCTATATATATACGTTTGATATTTTGTTGTTTGTATATTTTCTCACATGTTAATAATATTTACTAATTAAACATATGTTTGTTATGTAAATGTTATATTACTTACTTACTTAGCATCACTCCGTTTCCCCGTGGGGGTAGGCAGAGAGGATTGAACGCCACACTCTTCTGTCCTGACATACAATTCTCGCCTCATCCACATTCATACATCTTCGCATGGAAGCTCGCCGGTTATTGAGACTTCTAACGGGACCATCTTCCAGTATCTGTTTAATCTGGTCATGCAACGTCTTCCGCGGTCGCCCTCTTTTTCTGGCGCCATCAACACTTGCATTATATATCTTTCTTACCATTCTTTCCTCATTCATTCGCTCAACACGCCCAAACCATGAGCGAACCTTTTTTAATTCTATTAATTATGCTTAGATCAGCTTTACATTCATTCCTAATATCTGCATTCTTTACTCTATCAAAAACGGATTTGCCACACATACGTCTGAGGGATCTCATCTGCATTGCATTCAATCTACTTTCGTTCCTCTTCTGCCAGCTCCAGGCTTCACTTCCATACTTCCATAAATGTTATATTTAAAATAAATAAATTGAACATTAAAAAAATATGTTTACGTAAAAGTCATGCTTTGATGTTCTCATTGCAGCACGTGCTTGGTAAGTAGTATGATTGGGATGGCGTTTCCATCACACGGGCGAGACGCACCTTCAGGTTTACAGCTAGGAAACGGGTCTAGGCTCGGATCAAGGCAGGACGTTACCTCGAGGCTGGCACCTGGGGCCGCCGTGGTGACGTCGTATCCAGATTAATTACTCCGAGGTCCGGAGCTGACCCATCACGCGCCTCGCATCGCCGGGACCGCCCAATAATTACTTGGGAAATTGCTGCCCTCTGACCTCCGGCGTTAGAATGTGGAGGTATCGGTTTCGAGCTGGGAATTACAACGTTTACGGTAGAACTCGAATTATTTCTAACTTAACCTTACCAGAACACTTAAGGCGATCGTCTAGCAGAGTGAGCAAATTTCACCATTTTTTCTCTTATCTTCTATTGCGTTTTTTATCACATTATTGAAGGGACATATCTAATTTTAAAATTTATTCATCAGGTTACATATATTTTAAATACGAATATCTTATTAAAATTTCATAAACTAAATTAAGTAATTGATTAATAAATTACCAAACCTTCGATGTTTAAAAACGAAGAAAATTGCTCCACTCTCTGGGCCTTTTATGACTGAATGGCCTGTTGAGATGTCTTTTTTATTCAATAATATTACAAAATAAACGTTTATCATAAATTTATTACAATAATTGGGAAATCTGTTAGTTTGTTTACATGCAATTGATGTTTTAAAAAACTTTGTTTTTAAATTATTATTATTTTTTGTGTGTTTTTTTCAATCATTTTTAGATAGTTTATAACTTTTTTTCTTTAATAAATGAAAGGAATAGACATTATTATTTTAAAATTAATACAACAAAATCTAAAAATTACTCTCCATTTCAGATTTTAGCTATTTAATCAATGCATAGCGTATTGTGTCATAAAAACGTTGCGTCTTGATTAAATATCTAAAATCAGGAATATCGACAAATATTTTGTTTTTTTTTTTGTTTTTATTATAAAATTATAATATCTAAGACTCCTTTGTTCGAAAATTTTTATAAAAAGAGGCACACGCCCTAGACGGGCATGTCAGTCTGTCACCTACCTCCGGCGGCGGCCGGAGGCTATGGCCCTTAGAGTATCTATCATTGTCTTTCTAATCATACTTACGTATATTTTGTACTTGTTTTATGGAGATAATAAATCATCAAATATTCTACGCTTTCGGAGCTTTTCTGTCGCATGACGGTGGTGACCCGAAAAAGCAATTGCTCCTAACCATCTCTAAACCCCCAAACATTTATCATGCATACTGTAATGTGTACGAGTATTACATAGTGGTTATGTATATCTATATATTTTAATTTCTCACCCATTAAAAATGTATTTTGCAACATTTTTAACGACACACTAGAATCATGATCATTAACGACCTGTTCGTATCTACACCGGATGCTGCGGAGTGCCGCTCGTAGCGAGCATTATTGGACATGCCGTTCAAAATCCGGTTAATGCCAACAATTACACACCGCGCGGCTGAAGACTTAGGCCTCCTTAGCGACGCCCATGCAGACGGACCTGAATGCCCTTTGACAAAACGAGAAAGCTGCCGGGGAGCTCTCCGAAGGTGCCTGCCGCACCCAAGTGTTGAAAAGGAGCGGTCGTGAGAAGAATAAAAGGTCATCCCTTAATGGATTTAGATAGGTGAGGGTGACTTCTTCACTTGAAAAAATAGACAGAAATAGGCGGCTCAATACTGTGAAGAAAGGAGACATGTCTTGCATCCAGGGGGTTTTAAGTACATGATCTAAAAGATAAATGCGTCTTACAGTAGTTGCAAATGATGTGTAACATCGTTTCTCAGTAACGCTCAGTCACTCGTCCAAACTGCCCAAGGTTCGAAAAATTCAAATTGATATATATCAAAAATGTGATATAAGTTTCTCCTAACTTTTTCTCTCCTGTTTTGCACTCGTTGTTTGATACAAACTCGATATAATTAGGAAATTAATTTTTTTATTTTGTACATGAATATTATTTATTAAACAATTGAATTACATATTGAAAAAAGCTAATATATGTAATTATTGTATATAATAAGTTATAAAAGTTGTTCTTTCTAATGTAGTGTTACGGGTGTTTGTTTCTTTGTGTGAAATAAAAAACGAATTATATGAAACAAATTAAACTAAAAACAATCGTAAATCTTTTTAAAATACAACTAGTGCCATCTATTAACGACCGCAGATATCAAAAAAATAACTGTAGCACTTTTTAAAATACAACTAGCGCCATCTATTAACGACCGCAGAAAGTTTTTTGGATATATATCAAAAATAAAAATCAAGCCATAAATATCGTGATATATATTATGATATATATCATAATACTTATTAATAATTAATGTTATTATTAATAATTAATGTTACTAGCAGGGAAGCAATCGGCTAGTAACATTAATTTATCGAACATGACATTTTTTTCCGACGCCTAATGTCAAAGTTGAATACGCCGAATAAAATTAATAAAATCGGAATCGAAACATTTGTTCATTTATACTTCCTGTTACGCGTTTCCGTTGTCGCTTTCACGAAATTACAGCCATAAACCGAGCATAAAGATGTTACACACGAAAAAAGATCATGTTCCCGACGCAAGTCGCCGGGATCAGACTGAGAGATGGGACGGATTCGATGGGAGTCGGGAGGGGACTGGTAGATGGGGACGAAAAATTGCGTGGAATGTATATAATAGAGGAAGAAACAGGAAACTCAACTTACCAATGCAGCAATCTTCTTGTTCTTTCAGATAAGACGAGGTCAAAATTGACCTTTTTTGAACACATTTTCACATATCCGATGACGCTTGGAAGTCTAAGTCTTCCAACGACACATTGACGAAAAGTGATTCTGGATGTGGCGGTCTGTATTTTTTGTAATGTTAGGTAGCGATAAAAACGGTCTCACTCGTCGAGCTGTAGATTTGAACTGAAGTTTAATTGTAGTATTGGTAATGCCGGGAAGGGGGGGGGGGTCGTGACGTTAATGCCAATACTATCTAGATTCGTGAATATTTTTCTTCTTCCTAGACCGTAAGTCCCATTTACTTGGGGTCGGAGCACGGTTTTGTGCTATGTTGTCGTCAAGTTGAACTTCTTTTTAGGTCTTTTTCGACCGTCGTCAATCAAGTAACATCATTATCAATTTTTGCATCATTACTAATAATTAATTGATTCTAAGTACCTATTCAAATTGTGTCACTGGCGCTAATGATACCGATGGTAAGATGCAGGACAAATGTTCCGTCTTTTTTCTACTGATCTTAAGACCATTTGTTTCCAGTGCTTTTATTCAAGAATTAAAGTTTAGTTGGAGGTCTACTAGATTAGCGAATATTAAATCGAAATGAGTGTCAAGTAGTGGTAAATGCCGACACAAGAGGCATATGAATTTTTAAAGGATGTCGGGACAGCCGTCATTTAGCAAACGGCGCAATGCTGCCAGTGCCTTGTTGTTACCCGGTCTTGCTCGTCCCGGATATGACACGTTTCGCTCAACAATCTGTAGATGCCGCCATTATTCACCACCCCTTGTTACACATTTCTGCGTTCCGCATGAAATCTATATCATATACTGGGAAGTGGAAATTAGTTACTGTGGGGCATATAAAACAACCTAGATAGAGCTGGCCCTAATCTTCGACCGAAACAAAAGTTTTATCATTTTTTACCGTCGTACCGAACCACAAAACAATTCCACGCGTCAGACCCACACTCACTTCTTATACAACCTGTGAGCATTGAAGCGAGGCGCAAGGTTCGGTCCAAGTTCACCCTAATTACATATATCCTGTAGCGTTCCTAGTACCACGTCTCACAATCATAAAAATGAGATTTTTTCTGGACAATTATTTATCAAAAAAACCTTTTTTACGCGTTGTGTCATTGTTCCTGTGAATCGGCCGACTCACGAAGCCATAATTTTATTTGAAACAGGGCCGTCATTAAATTAGAACAAAAAATTATGATTATTTCTTCTCTTTTGTCATCAATTTTAAGTGCTCCCCTTCGTTCAGAAACAAAAAGTCATCACTCCAGTAAGCAAAATCATAAAAAAATCCAAATCAAAATCATGACGTGATTTTCTATGCAGTAGTAATGAACAACCCATTTTTACGTAGAACCTTAAAATCTTGACGGCTACTTGCGCCACGAAGACGAGTACTAAATTGCCTACCGATGTAGTGTCCAACCCTTTGAATGTAGTTTTTTTATCGCTATTAAATTTGGTATTGCTGTTTCGCCTGCTGTCCGCGATAATAAGGAAGTCCGACGAGGATGAAGTCGATGACTGTTTTAACCTCTTCGGTGCAGCATTCTAACAAAATAATGGCAATATAAATTTTAATTATATTATTTTTAAGATAAATTTCACTGCTACAATCTATTATTACGTACCTATAATCCAATTTATAGCATCGTTTAAGATATTTTAAGATATTTCGTTGCTTTATACCCATAAACATCTCTTAATTAATAACATAATAAAATAAAATTATCTCGTGAGAATCGATCAGCAAATTGATATTTTAAGAGTTATGGTCGAAACCGCTATTTTAATCGGTTACAAAATAATCGTTATTTGAGTTATTGTAATGATTGCGTAATCGGTATAAATAACATCGCTAATTTTCGGCACTAAAATGAAATCTTTCTAAGGTTATTAAACATTTTTATTTTTGTTATAACCAGACATTAACTAGTGTTCTTCCTCGGCCATCTCTCCACTGCTGGATGTAGGTCTCTTCTAATGTTTTCCAATCCTCTCTTCTTTGTGCTTATCTTATCCATCCGCTACGCGCGACAGGGACAATATCGTCGACCCAGCTTTTCTGAGGCCTATGGTCTCCACCGCAGAACTCTGTGTCACCATCTGTCTATTCCTTGTCTGACAATATGACCCGCCCATTACCATTTTAATTTGGCAATACTATCTATCACATCGACAAGTTTTGTCCGGCGTCTGATTTCCTCATTTTTGATTCTATCTTTGACTTAGGCCTGTCGTTTGTCTCTCCTTAGTTTTTGTATGTCTTCGCAGTTAGCCTGATAGTTTCCAAACCATACGTAAGCACGGGGAGGATACATCTTTCAAACATCTGGGAATATATTTATTTTTAAGGACATGATTAAGTTATTTTAATTTTTTGTAAAGTGACGTTATTTATTGTAAAGTACTCCATTTAATATTTTTAGCTTGAGCTTAATATTTTTAGTATCCAAACCTGGACGACCATTTCGGCAGATTATGCTATTATCAACTGATAAACCTAGAACATGATAATGAGTTAATATACAAAATTATTTGCTGAAATTATGGGAAATTACATGAATAATAATACAATCAACACAGGTATAGTTTTACAATTGATATAATTGTAAAACCTGAATAGGTAATGAAATGTTAACTGTAAAATACATAATATTGGAAATAACAAGGATAATTGATAAAATGTTCTACGTTGATCAGTTGATAATGGCAAAATCTTCTGAAACGATTTTCCTTGGATAAAAAAATTTTGAACTCTCAAAATCTTGTGCTGATTTATTAATTAAAAAAAGACGCGATTAAGTTTCCCAAAGATTGCCCAAACCTAGTCCAATTCTTCTGGGTATTTCTGCTATCTGGTTTTCCTTCTCTAATTTGATCTTATGTCCAAGATATATATTATATTCTTCGACAGCTTCAATTGTCTTATTGTCCATTTTGATACTACTCTTGCATGGAATCATGATTTTGGTTTTATTGATGTTCATCAACTCTAGACCAACCTTTAGGGAAGCATACTAGTATTCATGGTCACCCAATTACGAAGTTTCCTACAACCGAGTAGAAAAAATTCAACAAAAAGATCTTTATAATTAGTGATTGTTACCGCTCTTCTGCAATGACAATATCAATTTAAAACTAAGGCAGATATTGTTAAAATTTTACGTGTGGTCGATCTCGCTGAATGGATGTGAGACATAGACTTTGAAAGTAAATACCATGAACAGTTTACAGGCTTTTGAAATGTGGCTTCACCGGAGAATGCTCAAAGTCTTATGGATTGCCATGAACACCAACACAGAAATTCTCAGGCGGGCTAGAGCAGATATAGAACTGCTAACTGTTCTCATTAGTAAAAGTCGGGAAAATTTTATATCTAGATCACATACTGCGAGGGGAGAAATATCACTTGCTACAACTAATATTAAGAGGCAAGAAAGGGGGTCGCCGAAAGGCTGGTAGGAGACAGACGTCTTGGCTGCGAAACATTCGAGAGTGGACCGGTGTAAGAAGCGTGAAGGAACTGTTCCGAGCAGCGCAGGACAGAGAGACATTTACTAGAGTGATCGAAGTTACCTGACAGGGCATACAAAGAAAAATAAGATTGTTATCCTAGTAGCAAATAGACTAGACGTGTGTAGTTATTTCATTATCTTTGTTCATGTACATCGGTCAATTTCTTTACCCTTTCTTTATGAGATTTGGTAAATCACGAAATGCTCAGTTTCCCTGAAAGAGTGGAATTCAAGTTGTGTTAGTTGATGTACATAATGACACAACATAGCGCCTCTGTATCTTCAAGAGCACAGAATTTCGGATGATGGCTGATCATTCTACAGCCCTTCCTGGCTTCCTAGTGTTGAAATCTTCCATTCAGTTGCCTGGGGTTCGAAGCCCTCGACATACGTAGGCGCCGTGTTATGTGTTGCCTTATAAGCCAATTCGCCAAGAGAACCGAAGGGGTTAAAGGCAAAGGGCAAGTCACCCTGTCTGAAGCGGTTGCGTCATTTACCAACATCAATTAACGTGCATCGGCCATACACTGCATTACGCATTTTTATCTCTTTCACAGGCACTTAATAACAATGAGTTCGTGTGAAATGGAATTCGTGGCGAGTTTTTTTTTAAGTATCTTTTTAGCTTTATCAGATAGCTTTGAGTTTTAAGAATAATTTGAGTCGTTACTCGATAATACTCCCAAAAATTGGCAGAGTTTTAGCAATTTAAATGTGGCAGGTGAATTTTTAAAGGAATTTCTGGTAGTGGTAGTGGAATTTCTCAAAAATTATTGGATCGATTTTGTTAAAATTTTGCACTTATCTTACAAATATTTACGTACGATTTTTTTTAAATATAAAATGCGTCACTTGCCATAGAGCAACACAATATATAGATATGAACTAACGTAAATTTGTCGGTACAATATTATTATTAGTATCATGATACAATTTATTATAATATCGAGGGTAGAAAGCCAAAAGTGATCATTTTGAACTTTACACGAGAGCAAAAGAAAGTTCCGTCAATCTGATTTTGTCAATGTTTATTATATTATTAAACGATTTCCTTATCGACATATATCCAAATCACTATGAAAAATGTTTATTAATAAAATATAATAAATATTGACAAAAACAGTTTGACAAAACATTTGAAAAACAGTTTGAAAGAATCACTAACGCCTATTTGGCGTTCTACCCTCGATATGTCTGTAATGTGTTGCGAATGAAGGATAATAATGGTCTTTGTTAAATTGACCATCCCTTTGTATTCGCGAGATTTTATAGTGTTGCGGAACATCCCTAATAGGAGCTTACAGTTCACGCGGGAATAAATCACGATAGTAGGTGGGATTTCGTTTTCCTTCCTTTATTTTTAAGTTTCTGAATATCGTGAACGGAAAAGGAAGTGGTCGGGGGATGGAGGTACCCAGGCCTAATTATTTGAGGCTATCTCACACCACATTGTGGGAAAGCCTTATGCGGCCCGCGCGAGGAGGTGTTTATTTTCATTCCGTAGAGGTCCGACGCCATAAAGGTACGGAACAGTCGGTGCACCACAAAAGGGAGGCAGTAGGGATCGGAATGCGAGAAACCTCAAACTACATAACAGGTAGAGTGGTCGCAGGACCATTCCTAGACCCATTGTCCTTGCCTAAAGCTAAAATATTTCTCTCGCGGTATACGGTGGTCCCAAAATAAATTTCTTCTGTAATAGTATGTATAAACCGCATTAAATTTTTTTAATCACGTTGAATTATTTACTTACTGCTACTACTTAATATCGACTACAAGAACTACATTTGGGCAGAGATCCATTAAATATAACTCCACTAAATTGTATAACAGACTGTCATTGGAAATGAAGGATGCAGCTAATGGGATAATATTTAAGAATTACAATAAAAGATGCATAAAGAACATAGACATAAACATTGAAGAAATAAAAAATGAACTAACGACGAGTATTACCTAGTAAAAAATAAAATGAAATAATGTTTTAAACAATGTTGTAAGAATTGAAGAAGAAGAGACAGGCTAAGGCCGATTGCTTGCTGCTAGGCCCTGCGGACGGCTTTATGGGCAGCTGCGCGGCCTGTAGTGGTATTTACAGTTGCCGGCAAACTTCTTGACATTTTTTGGCGTAGTGGGGGAATGCGCAGAAGACAAAATTTGGGTCTCTTTGGTGGAATGGTACATGCGCAAACTTCCCCCCACTACGCGAAAATTTTCAAGATGTTTGCCGGCTACTGTACAATTGGCTATGCGGCCATTGGTGTTTACAGTTGGCTTTCGTCCATTGCCTACTGCTAGACCCTGCGTGCAGTTATGGTGGCGTCTTGCGACCAATTCAAGTGATTTTCTTAAGTGGAAACAGGTCTACATATCACTTAAAAAATTAGAAACGATGTTTTATTTATATAAATAAATAGTTAAAATACGGTCGATAGTCATACATTTAGCAATCGGTGGTATATATTATTATTTAATTTAATATATAAATACGGAATTAACTGAAATTTTGGACTTGGACTAGAAACAGTAAGCTTAACATACGCATAATGTAGCGTGTGTGTTTTAACCTTACAATTTAGTTAAAGATGTAACCTCATATAAAGATGTATCTAAACACCGTTTCACCTATGATTTCACCTGTCAAACGGCCGATATGTCAAAATTCAATTTCGATATGACTTGTCAGAAGTAAAAACAGAATTGATTGAAGAAAATGTGTTTTTTCTTATTTTTAATCAATAAATATCATCTTCGTATTAAATAACGCATATAATATTTCTACATATTAAATTATATCTAAATGTATTTTTAAAGTGATCTGTAAAACTCAAAAAAATATCTTTTTAATGTACTCTAAAATGTTTTTTTTAACTGGCAACAGAAATCATCCACTAACAACAATATCATTTTTAGCGTAATTAATATGTAGATAATTAAAGTGTGGGGTGTAAAAGCAAAGGCAGCAATACCCAAAAATTAAAAAATGTTACTGAATTCTAGATTTTGTGTATCTATCCCTTGCAAAATCATGTTCCCTACAAATTTATAGACTATTTTTCCTATAAAATTTCGAATTCATTAAATTAGTAATCCTCGATAACTGCATTCAAAAATTTTTTTTGGATATTGCTGCCTTTACTTTTATACCCCACATTTTCTCTTCTGTCTTCTTCTCAGCCTTCATCTCTCTGCTGCTGGATACAGGACCTTTCCATACCCTTCCATCTTTTGGAATTCGAGTTCATTTAATTTGGAAGAAATTTGGCATTAAAACACGCTTGCCAGACGGCCTGATGAGAAATCAGCCGCCATACCATGATGTTTTTAATTTGATACCATCGTCTCTATTAGTATTTATCGGATGCTTCCTTGATAAGATGCGTATGATGACTCTTAAGCTTCCAAGCTTTTCTTTCCAAGCCTTTCCTTCTACTTATAAAAGTATGGTTAATTGAAAATCAAGTTTAAAATGTGAATTTAAGAAAAAAAATTCAATTAATGTATATTATAGATGTCTCACAGAGAGTTTTTTTTATGGGAAAGTAGGTATAGAACCCCTTTTGGGTGTACATAGGACTTATGACCTATCTTGTGGTTGGCTTAAGCGATCACTTTACACAATGTAACATTCGCCATTTCCACCCACGATAGAATATACCACGCCTACTAATTTTTGGAAGTTGTATATATTTGAATTACATGCCACACTTTATATATGCATTGTAACAACCTTTCCATGCGGCCTGTACAAGGCCATTTTCATTCCCCTAAATCCCCACAGATGTCCTTAATGTCACCAAATGAGAAAATCTACAATTGATTTTACGGAATTTTTGAAAGCAATATACTTTTTCTGTGTAATGAAATTCATCCGAATTACTAACATTACACTAGGATACGCCAGGAAATATTATATCCTATTTTTATTAAATTTGAAAGATTTGAACAAACTCAAAATATTCTGAAAAAAAATTCAATCAATGACCATTGCTTTCCGCGTAATTTTTTTAAATTGAATGTTACTTTTTGAACGCGCTGTTGTTTCGGAGTTGCGCAGAGAACACAAAGCCTGCATAATGTCCGGAGCAGCCCTCGAGGGTGCACAATGGAGGGCTCTATGAAAAATGTATTAACATACCTTCGATAATAAATTTTGTATGGAGTGGTCTGTTAACGCTTTGTTTATTTGCCTTTCGTGTCAGCACAACGGAAACCCGGTTATTCGATTGTAGTCTTTTAATGCTTCTTACATTTGACGCTATAAAAAATAAACATTTCTTTCGACGATAGTAATAACAATCGATACCACCACCGTTTGAGGTGGTATCGATTGTTATTATTGTGTTATTGTGGTTCGGAGCAGATCCGTGGTGAATCCCGGTAGCAGCCAAATATTTTTTCGTTGATTTGATTTTTCTGTTTGTTTTTCTAATTGATTAATTAATTTGTTTTTCAATTTCACAGAACTTTGTTCTGAAAAAAATGCAACTTCACAATAATAATGTGTTCTTGAATATAATATTTATCTTAATTATTTAACTTAATTATGCTAAAGAAACTACAAATAGTACAAAACAGAGCGATGCACATAATACTAAAGTGTAATAGGAGAACTAAAATAACAAAAATGTTGAATGCCCTAGTACTAGAAACCGTAAATCAAATAATAAAATATAATGTAATGGTGCTAATATTTAAAATTAAACATGGATTAGTATCCAAACACTTTGATGACAGGATGAAGCTGAATAAGGATTTTCATTCCTACAATACAAGAGGAAGCGACAACATAAGACTACCAAAGAAAAATAAAAACACCTCACAAAATTGTATGATGTATAATGGTTTAAAAATCTTCGATAGCCTGCCAAAGGAAATTCAAAACATGGAGAATATAAGGAGGTTTAAACTAGAGTGCAAAAAATTTATTGTAAAAACTTTTAAATGAATAGATGGAATGCAATATGTCTAAGTGAAATCATATATTAGCCGACACAACATTATGTGTGGAACTAAATAATTAAGATAAATAAATAATTTAGTTCCACACATAATGTTGTGTGGGCTAGCTAATACATGATTTCATTTAAACATATTGCATTCCATCTAGTCATTTAAGAGTTTTTACAATAAAATTTTTGCACTCCTGTTTAAACCTCCTTATATTCACTGTGTATTGAATTTCTTTTGGCAGACTGTCGAATATGTCCGAAATTTATATGACGGAAACAAAACTTAGGCCGCCCCTCCCCCTAAACCCCCACCTTAAATTATAATTTAATATGAATCCTGAGTGTGTTCACATCCCTATTAAACGAACGAACTGGGCTAAACGGCGATTCACAAACCGAGCCCCTGGAATTTTTCAACAAAAGATTCGAGTTCACAGGGGTCAACCCTACGGCTACCGGTGTTGGCATTCTGAATTTATTTCACTCAGCACGTGACAAAATAAATATTGTTTCATAACAACTTCTCCGTCAGCTTTTACATTCGTTATTGTGTTCGGGACGTTGTGCGGTTTGACTGTTTATACGCTTGTTTGCTGGCCGCCCGCACACCTCACGTACGTGAGAAGCTTTTAGATAAGTACCTGCGTTAAATAAAATATGCAAATTAAAAATGACAATGCAATAATCGACATCGCAACAACAGCTTTTTATGTGTAGTTTTTATCTGTACGCTAAAAAAAATGTGCTGGACTCGCGAACTTGGTTGAATGTGTCGGGTTTATTGATCTGATGTTGATAGTGGCGAGACACTCCTTTAAGATTTTATTTTATGTTATTTGTTTTATTATTGTATTATGACTTATTATTATGATTTATTATTATATTTTGACTTACAAAGCTTGTACTATTGCTTTTCACTCTATATTATTACTTTTTTTGTTTTAGAATTTCTACTATATTATGTTTTCCTTATGCTTCTGCTTGTTATATACTTGTTTTTTTTTTATATTATATTTATACTTTGTATTATATTTATCTTTTTATATTTGTATCTGTATTGAAAGTATTTTCTTCCCATTTTATGTTATTATTATTTTTTTCTTTAAACTAAATATTCTATTAGTGTACACTTTATCCTTATAAGTCATAAGGACTTATCACGAGAGGTGGTATCTTTCTTAGAGAATATAGTCAGGACATTAAAAATAATAAATAACGAATTAAACAAAAGCCTCACGTTATAAGAACGTATAGGAAGGTTCCCTCAGGTCCGACTCCTGAGAGAGGTTTCCCGTGGTTCCCTCTCCACATAGGCAAATGCGAAGGAGTTCCAAGATCCACGGACAAATCCCTCCCTTTCAAACAAAGCTGGTAGCAGCTAGAGTAGAATACCTGAACTCCTATTGAGGTAAATTATAAGCCTTGTACATAGCGAACAAAGCCAAAAGTGATTGTAACTCACATCTAAAAAAAAATCCCATTTACTCGTACCTCTCCTATCCTTGATCCCATTAAATTTTTCTCCGTCCTGGGGGAGTTGGGTGATTCGCCCCGGATTCACTCATTCCGGCTGTGCACCGAGACAGGCCGAGAGGGCATGTGTAGATGCTGCTCTCGTCTCGTCTCGCCTCCCCTCGTTCGCGTGTTTATATTTTGTACCCGAAAGGGCCTCGCTTGGTCTCGCGAGGTAGGCGAGAGCCGCGCATGCTCACACGCGCTCTTTCTTCAGTAAGAGCAGAGTAATAACATGTTAATGGTACCCGTCCACCATCTTCGTCTTCTCCACGGAATAGTAATGTTTTTTGTATGTTAATTAATAGCACAAAACAGAAGCAGCTGCAGTTTCCACGTCCATCTTGGCGAGTATCTACACTGCAAATGATGAAACAAGTGTGTACATGATGAGCCGTCAGTGATTATGTATAGTCGTCAAAATAATAACAACCTCGTTATCCTGAGACTTAGGACGATAAGATGTTGCGCACATTTTTTAAGGCAGTTTCGTGACATTTATACAGGGTTATCTGTAAAACATTAATAACCTCGCAGGACTATATTCCTGCCTTGATTGTGAGTCGAAAATGTTCAAGCTATTGTGACCTAATATCAATAGTTATGGAGATATGCTACATCAAAGTTTGCATTTTTTTTTCAATATTTCTGACTTATTTTTTGTACAACGTTGGACTATCATTAAAGTAACTTATATCGAATATGAAAAATTCATTTCCTTTAATACAAGTCAAATAAAAAAATAAAAACCTTCGAATTCCAATTGGAAAACATTCCAATTGGAATGTTTTCCAATTGGAATTTTTTTAGAGTTTTTATCATTTACTTAACTGTATTGAAACGAATGAATTTTTCGTAATCGATATGAGTTACTGTAATGATAGTCCAACGTTTTACAAAAAATAAGTCAGAAATATTGAAAAAAAAATGCAAACTTTGATGTCGCATATCTCCTTAACTATTGATATTAGGTCATAATAGCTTGAACATTATCGACTCATAATCAAGCGAGGAATATAGTCCTGCGAGGTTATTAATGTTTTACAAATAACCCTGTATAGACAAAATTGCTTATGGTGGGAGGGAGTTGGAGGGGGCGTGGTTACATTTACGCAGGTACAAAGTAATTATAATGGGAAAAGGTTTAACAGAGGGCTGTTACAACGTTTATTTGATTATTTATAATATTTAAATTTCTATTAATTATTTTCCTAATTTCTTATATTTCTAGATTATCCAAATGAAAACCTCTAGTATTGCTATGTACAATTTGAATCCAATTTGAAACTCGTATTTATATCGAAATAGTGATTAGATTCTATTAGGTGGTTTGAAAATTACGGATAATTATTTTTGCTAAGACATCTCAAACGCTCCTTGACTCTGATTTCAAAATGTCTTGATGTCTTTCCTATGTAAAAATACTTATAATCCCTACAATTTAAGTGATATGTATATGCCCGATTTTTTTCATTTCTTATCCTTGTTATTTTAAATATAATTCAATTTGATATTCGTACAAAAGCCTAGCTGTATTATATTTAGAATTTTGACTATAGTATTTTACCTATTAAAACAAAGTTTTCACTATTTTATTTATAAAATTTAAAAAAATATTTTTTTTATTAATTTCATGAAAATAACAATTAAGCATAAGCTTTTTTTATGTGTTTTTGAAATTTTATCACCTTTTTTTCCAACGATTGCCGACTTACCGAGGCCTTTGTTCGAAAACTCGAAGGCCACATAAACATATCAAAAGTCAAAACCGTGAAACCACAAGAAACAACCTGGAACGAGAAGACATTTCGAAAGCGTTTATACCTTTCTCGCGTATCCCTCTCAGCAACGGAATCGTCGCTGCTTCACGGCGGTTGGTCAAAGTGTTGCGGTCAGCCCTCTGGAGCGACTCTTCCTAATTATTTCACCTGGGCGGGTGCCTACTTGCCACGAATTATTATTTTTCTGAAGGCAAACACCAGGGCTGCGGAGAAATGTTCCCTGTGAGCCGTGCGGGCATAGCGCGCACAAAAAAATATAGCGCGCACACAATTTGTATGTAGTTTTAAGCAGAACAGTAGCGATGGCTGAAGATTGAAGATTGAAGAGGGTGGCATGAAAAAGCCTTTTTACTCCCTTTCTTTTAACACGTAGCGTCTGCTTGTCTGCCGAAAAAACTTTGGATTGATTTTTAACCCTTTTCCCGTGATCCAATCGAGCTGAAACTTTGCACGTAGACTCGTGGCGACGATCAAGAAGATCTATCAAATTTTCGTTAAAAAAAATTTTTTTTATTTTTTTTTTATTTTTTTTTCATTTACTGGTTTTCTTACAGCCATATAATTAATCAATCTTGAAAAAAAAACAATAATTGATGTACAGAGTTTTGGGCCAATTACAAGAAAACACATATATACAATCGATAAAAAAATAAGAAAAAACATGTCCAATAGTGAGTTTGTGTGAGTGTGTGTATTTGCGTGTTTATTTATTTATTTATTTATTTTATTTTGGGAAAAATTAACAGCAAAACAATCTTAAAAATTTTCCACTGAATTTAAAAATTTACTTTAACATACATAATAGCGAGTGGAGAGGGTGGATTATAGTATAATTTTGGATTTTTCAAAATTTTAATGGTTTTTCATACAAGTTGTACGGAGATTCAGACGCATATGGTAGACACGAAACCCGAAAATGAGAAAGGGAGTGTTGTAAAATCTTGGTTTTTATGGGTTACCTTTTTTTATTTTTTATTATTTGAGACACTAACATAACAATGGGGGTACATGACACACAAATAATAACACACAAATCGAGACTCTGCCCATTATCCCAATTACAAGTGTCTTCGTCACGCTCTAACAATATGAATATGTATATTATATATTTAGGGTATAAAGTAGTGTGATCATATAAGAATATGTAAATAAATAATTGATTTAATGGTTCTATGGGTTCAGGTCATTGTTTAGAAAATGGATGTTGTGTATGAGTGAGTTTTTGAACGATGATAGGTTATCTGCAAGAATGAATCGATGTTAGGGTCAGCACAGTACATATTGCAAGTACGACACAAATTTCATCACCATCAATACTTGATGCATTCTTCCTTTCGTCATTTTTCATACTTGAACGATGTGACCTATAGCCATTTCGTATTCTTTCGATCGATATTATCAGAAAATGATGACGATTGTATTTTCGGCGGGAGGGGATGATGTCCTTGATTTGTACAGAATCCTAAAGAGTAACTATGCAAAATTAAGAAAGAGTGTAGTTCAAATTTATTTGGAATCTACGAAATTTAAAAAAGGGGAGGAGGATAGTTCCTACATTTTGCGTAGGGTTATAAAGCGTATTTGTGCTAAATTTTATGATGATCGTCCAAAGGTTATAATTTATAGAGAATTTAATATAGAAAAGACAGACAGATATCGCGTTTTATATACAGGGTGTAAAGAGCTAGTCCACAATACTTTATAGGTAGATTTCTGCCTAAATTATTAGTTGAAAACGTCCGAACTTCAATGCTTTCATGTCAATACGCAAATGGAAATAAGCAAAGTTTATTATTTATTATTTTCAACATATTTTAACAATTTATTATTTAAGCCGAACCTACCTAATTATTTTTGTCGATATACAGTTCGATCAGCAAGCTACTCAAAAAATGTATTTTTACTACTACGCTACTAGTAAAAAGGATTTTTACTTGGCTGAAATCACTTAGCATGCGTAGTTTTAGAGAAAACGTCGACCTCCGAAACCGTGCACAACATAACCCCAAATATCTTATTTGTAAAACTATTTAATAATTATTAACGATACTGAGCTGGTTTTCTTCGTAATCCTCATAATTAATTAACCCAACGAACACGTCATTCTGCTTGTACGGGAATGCCGCGAGATCTCGAGGCATTTTACGATATCAATCCTGAACCGAAAAATCGAACGAGATTATCGGGATTTATCATCATTTTTTACGTTTAATTGCGTATGTTTATAAAATTTTTAGAGTAAGTACTTAAAACTTATGTTCATGTCACATTCAAATAATGAAAATTGATTTGAATAATATTTGCTGTATTTTATCAACCTAACATAGTAACAAAAACTACTACTAACTCTACTACATTGACTGATTGATGTTTGGAAAAACGCCTACAAAAACTTTAATGCAATGATTAATAATGAACATTTTCCTAAAATTGCTGAAATAAAAATGCAAGGCATTGTCGTTAATTACTTTTCAGCTCTTTAAACAAACAAAAAAACACAAAAGTATTCGGGATCCCTTTGGATTCCTACATCCCGAGTGTAGTACTTGTGGGTAATGAGACGTCAAAATACTACGATTTTCTATAAAATGACGACAAATTTAGTAGAATCTTGTTCGCATTGTGTAAGAAATGTTACTATAAATATTATAGAACATATTTACAAACCTATAAACTTCATTATTTAAAACGCTACTTTGACTGGGGTCACTTTGTACCCCGCCCCGGCCGCCGATCCTATTTTCGATCATCCGGTCCCCGAAGGTTAAGAACTAATAAACCGACTCCGCAGCCCTGGTCAGCACCGCCTGCCCGGCGGTCTGTCAGTTTATTTGCGCCGTCTTCCGACTGCCGAGCGGGCACTACCGTAAAGCACTTCCTCGTAAAATGTTTTACAACAAAATTGCTGTGATTGAATGACGGTGTGTAAAGTTCTCAAAATGGTAAGCCGCCCCGTGTACGACTCATCAACGTGGTCCCCCCCCACGACGTTGTGCAGAGGCCCGACCTCTTGATTTTCGCTTTTTGCAATATGTGAATGGTGCCAATCCTGTGACTGCATCCTTTTCACAAACGTTTTTCTAAAAGCGCGCATAAAAAATAGGCCTTGCGGGGAGCTGATAGCAGCCGCTGCCCGAATATTGATGATGACCACTACGCGGCCATTGCTATTTGCTCGCTGCTTGACAGTGTGGTCGGCTATGGTGGCCACTTCGCGGCTGGTAGAGACCGCTGCGAGGCCATTGGTGTCGTTATACAGGACAAAAGTTATTCATTATTTTAAGCGACAGATAACTTTTGAGTCAAACTATTTTACATCGGCTACATATTTACAAAACCGGTCAGACAGACGTATTTTATTTTGTTTTTGCAAAAACACCATCGTAAAATCTAAACTACTCGTTCAAACAATGTTGTGCTATAGGCAATCTGCTTAACATCGTTAGTTAGTTAGTTAGTGTAATAGGTTTATATTATTTTAGAGGGAAAAGGAAAAGTTACTTACTTACTTATCATCACGCCGTTTCCAGGGGGTAGGCAGAGAGGATTGAGCGCCACACTCTTCGATCCTGTCTCGTCTGATGCACATTCATACACCTTCGCATACAAGCTCGACGATTGTTGATGCTCCTCCAGTATCTGGTTAATATGACCATGCCAAGCCTTTTGCGGTCTTGCGCTCTTTCTGGTGCTGTCAACTCTTGCGTCATTTATTTTTCTTACCATTCTTTCTTCATTCATTCGCTCAACATGCCCAAAGCATCTGAGCGACCCTTTTTTCAACTGTGTTAGGATCAGCTGAACAATCTTTCCTGACATCTTCGTTCTTTGGGGATGAAGGTTCTGTATCTCACCGCCCTTCACATTTCAACGCCGAATCCAATCAGTCTCACAAAAATAACGCGTAGTGTTGATTTAAAAATGCCCTTTATTGCTCTAAATGTGCAGGTGTACGGGGAATTAATCCCGAACCAAATTGGTCACTTTGCGGATCTGCTCCAGTCGGCCGTCGTCGGTTAGAATCCCGCACCGGTCGTAAAAGCGAAAAGCCCCGTAATTTGGGCCTGTAAAAAATAATTCACGCGGCCGGAATTACTGAACCTCTCTTCCTAAAACCCATTCCGCTTTCCTTAATTTTGCCGATAAACTATTCACAAAATCGCCCTTGAATATTCGTGGCGGCTTTGATGAGCTTTTGTTAATTAAATCAGTCCAGCCGCGAAGTTTAATGCATTTATTTTCACCGAAACCGTTTCATAATGCAAAGATTTATTGTGCAATATTTTTAACCTTTTCATTTTTTGTATTGCACTAAAGTAAAGTCGAGCCCTAATTAAGTTACTTCTCTGGCCATAATGAAGAAGTTTCATGATGTTGATAACACTATATTGAACTTAATTGAATTTAAATATAGATCATAACTAATAAACCAGTGAAAAAAAAAATTAAGTGTCATTAAGTGACTGATAAGTAGATTATTTAATTTTACGTAAAAAAAATCGGTAAAAATATCACAAAGGATCATTATTAAAGGAATACTGAAAAAAAATCTACCTTTTCGACGAAATATCTTTTTAAATTGTTTCCAGTACCAAACGTGGGTGATATTTTCAAGCATATATGCTTAGATTTAATATGCAAAGAAAAAACCCTATAGGAAACCAGGAATACTTATGAGAAAAGGAAATCAATTCATAATTCCCAAATTTAAAATGACTCAAATGCAGAGAGAGCCACTATATTTATAAAGCCATTAACTGCTACAATAATTTACCTACCTATCGAGATACGCTACATCAGTAACGTTTCAGAGCAAATTAAAAAAATTAAACCTTCCTAAAATCAAACTTAAATTCATAAATCATTTTAACTTATAGCTTTTTTCAAAATACTTCAACATTTATCACATGCGCGTTAAGCTTGTCGAAGACAAGCATGCTCTGCGACAGGCAAGCATGAGTCTCGAAACCGGTAGACCTAAAATCTGGTAGTGGTTTATACTAATTTAACTAACATCCTGTTATAATGTCTAACCACAAAGTTAATGCTTTAAATATTAATAATATCACCTCGTTTAATACTAATGTTTAAATTGACCCATCATAGGATGGGTATAGGACCTAATTTAAATAACTATCTAGGTATGTTAGTGCATTATACATAATAAACTATCTACTGACTCTAGAAAGTTCGTAGATTTTTTGTGTTAAGTAATTTATCTAAATTTGTTTTCTTCTTCTTCTGATATAACCTCCAAAAACGTAGAGAAAACACTGACTTAATCACCATATTCAAAATATTAAACGGCCACACTGATGTGCCTTCGTTACTGGGCCAAATAAAATTCAATATCCCTTCCCGTAGACTCAGAAATAGTGAACTGTTGTTCCTTAGCCATCATAGAACCAACTACGGATCTCATGCTCCCATGTCACGGTTATGTCGTCTTATAAATTCAAGACAGGATCTGGACGTCTTTGGTGTAAGTCTGTCCAGATTTAAACAGTCTCTGATTAGATAGTCCAGACCTTGTCTCCATCTTGTTAGTAATTTTCATTTGTCCTTGCTTTTGTATTTAAATTGCTATAATTTTTATTCTGATGTATTATATTTTGTTCATGTTATATTATATTTTATTGGACTATGTCCGTTAATATCAATAAATATATATATATATATACATATTTGTTTGCATGCACCGCGGTTCGCCCAAGATTTTTTGACATCTTGGATGCGGGGGTCTTTTTTAACAGCGCCATCTCCTGTCGGAGGTCGGCGATCATTCTCGCGATTACGTTTTTATTTACCGCCGCACGGAACAACTCAGTCGAGTTACACTTATACCAGTCCCTCAAGTTATGCAGCCATGAGATGAGGTATCTTAATAGTTTGCACCACCCCTCGGTCTTCTCCCATACGCCGGAGGACTTCATCCTTCGTCACTCTATCCACCCAGACAACTTTCAATATGCGTCCATTGTTCCATTCAAAAGTCTCGACTTTGTGGTTTAGTTCTTGGTTTAGCATCCATGTCTCCGCCTCATATAAGAGAATGGAAAACATATAACACCGAACCATACGCATTCTAAATCCTAGGCTTTGGGGGAGGGGGATAGAACGATGAAAATTCATTATGTGGTGGTGAATATGTATTCATTGAATGCGATCAAGCTTTCTTTTCGTTTTACAAAGCTTTTTAATTACCATTGTTTTGAAAGCTTTTGCACATACAAAACTTTTATTTTATTGTGATTGTATACGGCATACATTGGTTAATATTTTTCATTAATAAATTATTTCGAAAATTTCAATATGACGGACTTATAATATATATACTGTCCCGCGAAGATCCTTCTCCGTGATGGTCGCAGCTGGTACATGGCGTGACATGTTATCATCACATGTTATCAACGTGTGATGACAAGTCTCGGAGTTTAAGTGAAATAAAAAAGTGATTTGTTTTGTTGTTAAATTATGCAATGTCTATGACGTAGCATATAACAAAAAAAAAGTTGCAAATGGGAGTACTTTGGAAATAATTTTTTAAGGTTTAAAGTAAGCAAAAGACACATTTAATGAAAAAAAAAATCGCACGCTACTTCGGAGATGACGAATGCTAATGGTAAGATGTCTGCAAAATTTGAACAAAATCGGCCCAATAATTTTTGAAATATTTTATCTTATCCGTCTGAAAAAAATCGAGAAATAAAAAAATTCATTTGAATTTAATTCACCTTCTACTCCAGCTTCAAATTACTGTAACTACTAAGGCAACTACTAAGATAAAGCAAAAAGCGATATCTTGAAAATTTCAAGGTAGTGTAGAAACCCCTTAAATGGAAGAAAATGAGACAAGAACAATACAATGTTTTCAACATTTCAACCTATAATGTGATTGAATATCACCTTATACAATACGTTTCGCTGTAACACGCACAAATCACATTACGCCTTCCCTCTTATTCAAACAGCGCTCCGCGTAACAATTTCTTCAATTACCGGCGCACTAGTTGCCATCCCGCCCGATCTTCTGCTGCAGCCGCTTCCCACGGTGTCCGGGTCCCAGCCGATGGTTGGCCGCGCCAGCCGTCACCCCCGCCCGGCCGCCTGATGGCCGCCCGAAATCGGGAATGATGGCCGATATCCGCGGGAGGTCGTGACATCCGGCCATGCGCACTCATTCACGCCTATGGTGTTTCGATGGTGTCCAATGCGAGCTCAGCATCGTGTGCTATTGCTGAAAATATGGTAATCGGTGAATCCGCTTTTTCGTTCGTCAGTTGGGTTAGTTCTCTTCGGCGAATCTCCACAGATGCACTCTTGAATTCAATTTCAATTCAATTTTTAATTTATTTATTTTTAATATAACATTTACGTTACAAACATATGTTTAATTCGTAAATATTATTAACAAATGAGATAATATACACACAACAAAATATCAAACGTATATAAATTCATTCATATCATAGGTGTAGGAGAATCCTGCTTCGGAAAACCCCTTCAGACACATGGAATATATCAATACCCAAAGCGATTTTGTTCAGCATAGCTGTAGCTCTTCCAACAGGCATAACCATCGGCAGGCTGGTCCTGTATATTGGAATGTGAAACAATCTATGCTGACGATGTCTGAGGTAATTATCAGGAACATACAAACCAATTTCAGTATTATCGATCATACCGCGCAACAATCGATAAAAATGTGTAATCAAATACACATTCCTTCTAGTCTCTAGATTCTAGACTATTGTAGCCAAGCATACCCTGGAGAAACTCGGTTGGGTAAAGCCAAGGATAATGTCCGTACTCTCTCGTATAGAGATATCTCAGAAAATTTTTTTGGACTTTCTCCACCATAAGAAAGTATTTGCTCTATGATTCCGTGATTTAATTTCATATTCTGTTTGTCTAACTTTTCAGAATAAATGGTTAATAAATAAATGGTAACATAAGAGAGAACTTGCTCTATGATACCGTGAATTAATTTCATATTCTGTTTGTCTAACTTTTCAGAA
The DNA here is from genome assembly GCA_016648135.1 of Agrypnia vestita. Classification (NCBI taxonomy): domain Eukaryota; kingdom Metazoa; phylum Arthropoda; class Insecta; order Trichoptera; family Phryganeidae; genus Agrypnia; species Agrypnia vestita. Next base: position 119,952 of record JADDOH010001523.1, read on the forward strand.
TAAATGGTTAACAGAATAAATGGTAAACATAAGAGAGTACCTACTTGCTCTATGATACCGTGATTTAATTTCATATTCTGTTTGTCTTTTTTGAATAAATTTTTCATAATATTTAAATGGTTGCTTTTCAAGCTGAATTCTGAGTTTGCCGAGCTGATATCAGTTCAAAATTGTTTCATTTCATAAAATACATTAATTTTAGGTGTGGTTTTACTATGTGCTACGCTCTAAAGCCCTGTTTTGAGGCTGGCAACGTACTTTAGGCACTTGATACTGAGATTTACCTCTACTAAATCTCTGTAATTTAGCTCATCATGATCCTTTACTGTCCTTTATCGATCTCGGGCGTGGTTCTGAGCAACCTTTTCATTTGTTTATTATAATTCAAAACAGCGTTAAAAATATCATTTTATTGCAATTAACAATATGATGATAGTATTTTTGTGACTTCTATTTTGAAATTGTTAGTAGTCAATTGTTTGGTCTGTTGCGCTAGGTCATTGTATAATTTTATTCCGTTACAAATTAGTCGTGATAGTTTTGTTTTTGTTTTGGCTTGGGTTATGTGATAGTTTTGAGCCGTTCTAGTATAGTGATGATGATTTTGATGTATTTTGTGTAATTAAATGTCTTCGTCTTGTATTTTGCCATTTACCAGCTTGTGAATGAGTTTTAATGTTTCGATTTTTTGTAATGTTATCAATTGCTATGTTATTCGGTAAACCGTTTCAGTTGTATTTCAAATTGTAGACCATTTTCAGTATTTTATTTTCGTTGGAGTCTATTTAGGTTCGTCTTGTTTCCGGTTCCCCAGAAGGGTATCGTACTATTCGTACATCAGAATTTTTATGGTTTTAGGTGTGATTTCGTGTAATTTGTGGAAAAAGCTAGTCAGCTTAGACATAGAGTCAAAGTCTATCAATTCATTCATTACCAAAATGGAAAAAAATTGACTTAAATTGTCGTCTTTTCTTATGCCTGTCATTATTGAAATTGTATTGCTAAGTTCATTATCACTTTTAACTCTGAAAATTTTTCTTGACAATAATAAGCCGTGACAAACGCCATGAATAAAATGTATAGCCCTTGTCTGTATTTTGCTAAAATATTTTGTATTGTTGCGTGCTTTCTTACACTGCTGGGTTTATGTTTCAGCACAGCTATAAATATGCGCAACTTTCTAATCCACAATTTTTTTTTTTTTTAAAAAAACTGTATTCCTCCATTACAGAAAATTCCAAAATGTCCAACACATCTCACACGGCTCGATAAAGCGGATTCCGTCCGCGCTGCTTTAAATATATTCCACGGAACGCCGTCAACTATCCGATTCAGTTGATTTTAACGGCCGATGCATATCCTCTGTTCGGCCTTTTTTGGGTTATTTTGCCTTGTGTACGCCGACGTCACGGGACAGCTCCAAGTGTCCATCATTAGCCCTAATAAGGGCCCCCGACGCGACCGGTAGGGTTTGCATACAAAGACAAATATGCAAGGTAGATCGGCCCCGAAATGGAGGGCAATAAATTACCCTCCCGGTTGATAAAGTGACGTGGTCGCGCGTTCATTATATTACTTTGCATCGGCAGTGGATCGAAGACTTCCTTTCGATTCGCAACCCCCGCGTACTGCGAGGCTGTCTATTAACTGTTATGTTACTACCCGAAATTTCTCACACTAGTTGCTACCCAAGGTACCCGGGTACTCAACCTGGATGGACGTTCCTGCATACATTATTTTTGTATTGTACCTCAAAAATTGATATTTATTTATTTATTTATTTATTTAAAAATCCTTGTTTACAAATAAGATACTTAATACTAATTTAACAATAAATCATAAGATAAAACATAAGATAATTTACACATTTTTTTGTTTTGTTTAATTTGTGGATTATGCCACTCCACTAGGCTACGCCTGTCCCAGAGTGGCGTTATAGCACACAATTATAATATTTTTTCGAGTTCGTCAGTAGTATTTATTTTCATAAGGTAGTTATTATGTATCTATAGAGTATCAAGTGGAATGTTAGTGAAAGTTGAGTTAGTCATAAGTCCAAGTGTAAATATGTGTAGAATAATTGTTTAATGTAAAAAGGGTTAAAGTTTTGTTTAAGATTATTTTTTTATTTTCCTTAATTAATTAATTAATTTATATAGGTATATATTTTTATTTAAAGACATTATTACGCAATTACAGTAAGTAAATTTTCAGTTGCTGTTCTACCTTTGGAGGTAAGCCAGTTGTTTGCTAAAGCTTTTATTTTATTAATTGAGTATATTCTGATTTCCGGGAAGTCTGTTTTAAATATGTTAAATATTTTAGGCCCTATGTATGAGTAATTTTTCTGTCCATGTGTTGTCTTAGTTTTTGGTATTTCGTCAAGGTTTCGTAATGCTTGTCTAGTATTATGTGAATGCGAGTTACTGGTTGCTGTTAGGTGGTTTGTGTTTTTAATGTAGAAGATGAGGGTAGACTTAACGAATGATATATGTGGTTAAAAAGATTTTTAGAATGTCACTACTGCTCATAGCTATGTCCGTCTTCCCTTTATTTCCCTTGCTTTCAAATAATTTAAATAACGGATATTCAAATGGATGATGGCGTTTATGAACAAAATTATTTAAACTTGAGATCGCCGGGTACCCGGGTAGTAACATAAAGGTTAAACCATTCAAGATTTGTTTATGACTTCGTAGGATTTGAAAGTTCACCATTGACCTAGCTGTTGTGATCTTATTGCTGTTTTACCTCTTGCAGATGTGTCTAGACCAGTGGTTCCCAAAGTTGGAAGGACCGCGACCCACCAAAAAAAAATTCAGTTTTCGGGACCCACATTTTCCCGATACCAGGCGCGTGCAGTGGGAACATTGAAGCATGTCTTTTTTGTAATCGTATATTTTGGAAAAAAATCGAAATTTAATATTTATGCTGTAGATTCTTATAATATATCAAAATATGAATGCTATGATATTTATTTCCAGTCACCGTATCAAAACCGTATCACAACTCTATATCAAAACAATTTACAGCAGGTCAATTAATGTATACCTTATTGGGTGAGATGTTATTACCTACACTGTTAGTTTTTCTAAAAAGTGTGTTATAAATGTAAACAAGCTTTCTAGAAAAACTAACAGTGTAGGTAATAACATTTCACACAATAAGGTATAACCTATATTGACCTGCTGTAAATTTATTTGGTTTGGAGTTAGCGGTGTCTGAAAACATACGACTCATATGTTGTATTCCAATTTTTTTCAAAATAATTGATTACGTAAAAGTCATGCTGCGATGTTCCCATTGCACGCCCCTGCCCGATACATATTGTGACTATACGAAGGACCGTTCAATTAAGAAAAAAAGAAAAACATCTTAAGATTTAATCTTAATTTTTAATTACCTACGAAAAATATTAAAATGTGATATTTTAATGGGAAGGAAGCTTTTGTTGCCTATTTTTTGTCACAACAGCATTAGTGTCGACTTCAATTTTAGTCACTTTTAATCGCAGTGAATTCGATACGTCCAATTTTTTTCTGTATTTAGTCTTAATAGAAACGATGACAGAAAATCCTACTTCACATAAGTATGACGTAGTGAAGGGAGGGAGGACTTTCAGGAGCTCTTCACTTGCTTTTGTCGATATTTCAGTTGGTATTTTGTCTTAAAATGGATTACAAATCCGGATCATCCTGTTGAACTTTTTCATCTCTTCTTCGAAGTGGGCGTTAAAGTTATTTTTCAACTCTGTTATATGAGTGGAAATTGCAGACACTGCATTTATATCTGGTTGCACTTCGTCTTCTATATTAAAAGTTTCACAACAATCATACTTGCCTTCCTCGACACATTTCTTAAAAAACACCGTATAAATGTCGGGTCCATCTGATCCTTGCGTGTATAAATTAAGTTTATTTAACTTTGAGAAAATGTCTGCCAAGTACTGGCTGCAACCCACCTAATATTCTATGGTCTAGACAATCTTCAAAACCTCAAAAACTTAAATGGCTTATACGCCTAGAGCGGATTGAATATAAGTTGTGTCTCACAATTTTCAAGGCTATTCACCAAACGGTCTCTTAATCTGCATCCCATTTATCGCAAAAAATAGACAAGTAAAACTTCGCTTAGCATCAGTATCCAATACAAGTAGGTTGGTTGAAGTAAACACGTCCACAAAACTAACTTCGTTGACCGTGCTTTCACGTGCGGTGACTGGACCAAAGTAATCGAATAAACTACTGAACAATCTGAGACAACCAAAGTTAAAAAAATAACTAAAGACGTCCTATTTAGACAATCTTACAAAAACTTATGGTATCAGACCGTTACATAGTAGCTAATGTTTTATACTCCAAGTTATGCACGAAAACACCTAATTTTTCCTGGTCGTCTCAACTACATTAGTCTTATCGTCTATTCCATTCTTTGCATGGCATCCATTTAACAAGTAGGTAATTTCAAATCAGTTGTTTTCAGCCAGCAAGTTGTTTTGTAAAATGATTTTAATGTGTAAAGTAGCCTTGAGGTGAGATCTGACGAAAACGGCGCTGTAGAAGTCATCCTAATATCAATATATTGATATTTTCATTTTATTCAAGGCTTACAACAGCAAGCTGCTTTTATCGTTCGCAAATATGGAATTGTAAAAACTGTTATTAGAAATGTAATTGTAATTTTAAAAACTGTTATTAGAAATGTAATTGTAATTATAAAAACTAACCAATGTACTTATTTTACCTTAAGGGGTAGGGTTCCTCGTCTTGCCAGAAAACATAAATGGTATTTTACGCATCGTTGCTCCACCACTCAAGTACATTTTGCCATAAAAACGGCTGCCGAAGGGACCACCCTTTTCGCAGCCACTAAGTGCACCTACTCTCTTGGTAGCCGCTAACATCTGCAGGTACTCCAATTCTGACCGCATTGGTACTTCTACATGATTCTACAATAGTTTTTCTATAAGAACGATATGATTTTAAAATAAAATAAAAGAAAAACTGTTTAAGGCGCAACTTTTAAAAAAAAATTAATTTGCAGCACAAACGAATATATTTTATGTTTATTTTGTGACCTTGACTTCTTTTACAGGAGTGAGTGAATTCGTTTTTTATCTACATAACATTTTCCTGACGATAAGCAAATTTATTTTGATAAGAATTAAACACTACCTACTTAAGTTACCCCCCGAGAGATTGAAATTAATTTTAAATATATATTTTAGTCATATTTTATCAATTTGTGAATTAACCTTAACGTATAGATCAGTGACGTGCAGTCAGAACAATGAAGCATGACTTTTTTCTAAGCATCAGAATAATAACCATATCATTCCGATTGAAATATTTCACAATATTCTGTCACATAGAAATATTTAATTTTGATATTATTCCTCAATATGTATTTTCGCAAAGGTCTTGATTTAATGTTCTCACTGCACACGCATAATATAGCTATAGGTCGTTGCGTACTTTTTACAGATTTTTTTAAGCTCTACAACTTTTCTATAGAAAGCATTCATAAATCTCTTACCGTGCATACCGTTATTACACCAACATGTATAAAAAAAACATTTCCATCGTCAGGTGTTTTATAACTGTCAAAATATCATGGATATATATGAATAATCATGATTTTTCTGAATTTGCAAATCATTTATTAGAAAATGATCACGGTTTTGATAAAAATTTAGGACTTTCTATTTTACACGTAAATAATTTTGGTCTGAAATTGAATAATTTAGAATCACTAGAAATTAGTAAAGCATGAAATAGTAAACAAAATATTATTAATAATCAATTAAATTTAACTACTAGCCCAATTCTAAAAATTTTTCCAATAATTTCGAGTAATCGAGAACTTCAGTAATAATATTTAAAATAATTTTTCAAATAATTTAGAAAATCAAGAAACAAAAGACATTTCATTATGATATTTTGAAAGTTATACAACACCCTGACGATGGAAAGATTTTTCTGAAACATGTTGTTGTAATTAATCAAATAAAAGAAGTAGATATATACAAATAATACAATCAATATTTTATAATTAAATAATACACGACTTGGTATACACCACTAAATTTTTCTTTATTCACCTCTACAAGTTTTCTTCAGGAGGATACAATGTATACTAAAAATTATTACATGATCATTATATAGTTAACTAGTGGGAGGAGAGTAGGCGGAGTAAATAGAAAGGGGTGGGGGAGGGGTGTTGTTAGGGAATAATTAAGGGATTGTCAACTTTGTTTTTTTTTATTTTTAATTGGAAAAATGTTAAGTATGGGGTTATTTGGGAATTGAATTTGACTGTTTATTATATTATTATTGAGGTTAATATTTTTTCTTATTTCTAAAATTTCAAAACTATCTACTTGTCTTTTATTTTTGTTATTTTGTAAAATTTGAAGACCTCAATTGATGTCGAAAGTATGGTCATGTTCCAGCAAAAGGTTTACAAATTCCGAGTATCCATTGCTACTTAAACATCTTAAATGTTCCTTAATTCTTTTTTCTATACTTCTCTTTGTTTTGCCAATGTAAAAGGCTGTACAATCTTTATATTCTAATTTGTAGAGGTGAATAATGAAAAATTTAGTGGTGTATACCAAGTCGTGTATTATTAAATTATTAAATATGTCACCAGTTATAAATCGTTCATTCAAGTAGTAATCAATATTTTTTTAAATGTCAATCTACAATGTTGCTGAATCAATTGAAAAAAAGGATAATATGTAGCCTATGCCCACTCTGAAGGTCCAATTCTGAATATAGGTGAAAGAATTTTTGAAATGGGATGAGTAGTTTCGGAGATTACCTCCTACATACAAACTTACAAATTTTACATCTTTATAATATTAGTACAGATTTGGCTTTGGATTATTGAAGATCCACGTTCAAAGCGGCCATCCACAAAATGGCGTTTTTCACAGCTGCGTTCCAATTACGGTCGATAATTTGAATTTCTCAATAAACAACAATAAATTTGATTGCCTTTGTGGCCGAGACGCACAACACGAAACCGCACTGCTTATTCCAATTACGAATCGGGGGAAACGTAAAGGCGGGCACACACACGCAAGCTTTTATTTACGGTCGGGGAACCGAGGCGTGGCACACACGACGGCGCGGGTGAAATTAATATAATGCCCATTACGCGGCCGCTACACCTTTGCCCTCTGATCTCCGGGCCCGCGATGCCGCGCGTTTAGCGTGTATTCTAAGACACCCGGCATTTATTCGTTTCTCGAGATCGTAACGCAGGTCCGCGGCGGTGCTGATCTGTAATTACACAACGGTGCGCGATGTGGATCTCGCGAAATTACCGCCGGTGCAAAAAATTAAAAATAAATTTTGGAAATGTTTTCGCTCGGTTTGGAATTTTTTTATTGAGGTGTATTTTCGCTCGGTTGAAAAAAAATCATGAGATATATTTTCAACGAAATTTAAAAATAAATTAAATTTTAATAAATATTATTATTATGTTCAGGTTAAGTGTTGTTAAATGTGACAGCTGTTTCGGCATATAAGGCCATTATCAAACAGTACAACATAATATTTAGTAAAATGTAATTTATTTTTAAATTTCATTAAGAATAAACACGGAGTTCTACAAACAATTTTTAATTTTTATTTTCAATAGTTTACGTGATTATATAATTGATTATACATTAAAAACATAAACTAGTATACAGGGTGTCTCATAGCTAGTAGCAAAAACTTCACGGGAGTCTCCTTTATTCAATTTTGTGTAGAAAATATTATTTACACTTTGGGTGAAATGTCGACAGTTACAGACACGGAGATGAGCGCTACCAAAGTTTTTTTTTTTTTTCAATTTTGACTGATTTCAAGGTCGATTATCTCAGATGAGGGATCAGATAAAAATGTAAGGATTGGCACAAAGATATGTGTACAAGTACTTAAAAAAACTTTTACGTTTTCATTTTGTAGCCGTAATGTGTCTTCTTTATGTTTCGGACGTTCGACGTTTCGGATCCCATTGCAGGGTCCATCATTACGGCTGATGTGTTGTAATGTCATTTTGAAAGTCGGCCAGAGAGGTCGGATGTACACGGCAGAACATCCCAGAAAATTACATGCAAAATAATCCATGATTATTTTAAATGAACTCACTGACAGACATCGGTCTTAATTTTGAAGGATGCATTCCGTAGGATCATTGGTATGGTATAACCACTGAGAGCTTTGGCATTATCATCTAAGTTTTTTTTATCATCTGTCTTCTTTTTTTATCTGGAGTCAGCGGTAGTGCAAATGCGAGAGAAATATTTATATATTTTTGCATCAGTCATACAAAACCTCTCGGCGGTTGACCTATATATTATGATGTAGATTTAGCGTTTAATTCACACTGTCTTTGAAATTGTGTAAATTGTGTACCCGATCCATTTCATTACATATCTGCTGCCTTTTGCCGAATTTTCCAAAATAATATTATGGCCCTTGATATTTTTTGATCAATTTCGAGAAATGGACCCACAAATTTCCCTTAAATTATTGTTTTCCACTTTTTTAAATAAGGTAATTATAACATTTTTTAACATTTGCCGCCCTTAAAAATTGCCTTGACTAGTCCACGGGACTAGAGCATGCAAATTTACCGGAAATGACATTTCTTGGTAAATCGGTTAAATTTAATACTGGCATACCGGTAATTATAAAGATGTCTAAATGTGAATATTATGGCATTGTATTATAATGTAAAACTATAAATTGATGCATACGGTAGTAACATATAATAATATTTAAAAATATTTTACCTTACAGATAAGTAAACATGTTGAATTTATTCAATAAACAAGTGGTGTTTACAAAGTTAACTCATATAAATTATATAAATTAGATAAATGTTTAATGGAACTGGATTTCACGAAACTTTAGAGGACATTTTAAAAAATTTTCGAAAGCCAGAATAGCCCCCAAGGGATGAGAAATAATCAATAAAGTACTGTTTGCTTGACGACCGATTTTTGCGATGATCCCCAACGTACGTACGCGCATTGATGTACGTTAAACATCAACGATCTTGCTTTCGGCAAAAATCGCCACATGATATCGTAGAAATATTTTTATTTGTTTCAGTAATAGTAAAATCCCGAATTTATTGAAAGTACCTTCGGTGATGGAATTAAGCCGTATTTGCCGGTATATTGTTTTAATGAAAACCGTTTAAGCATTCCTTACACGGGACGTCCCCGATAACTAGTTCAATGGTTCAATTTTATTAATTCAAATCGGACACAAAAAAATTAATCACCCGTGATGAATCATGTATGAAAATGAAGCAATAGTACTGGGACAACATATTTTTTGAATGCACGTAATTACCACCAGCTTATTTGGTCTGGCAGCCTGATAAGCGTGGGCTAACTCCTCGTTTAGGGAGACCAGAATATTAGTCACAACATATGTCAGCTAAAATACAATTTATATTTTAGCTGACAAATGTGTAATGCAATTCATGTAGGCACCACTAGAATTGTACAAAATATCAATTCATTAATTGTTCTATTACTACGGCGTCGATGAAAGTATTCTCATCATCATCAGTATTGGCTCTACAGCCCCTGGTAGGTCTTGGTCTTCTCAAGAGACTTCCTCCACTGAACTCGGTCTTGATCTAGCTCTCTCCAGTTCTGGATCTCCAAGGCAGATTATGTCTTTGAGAACATTGTCGCTCCATCATGGTTTTGGCCTTCCTAAGCTTACGAAGGTATTCTATATTATGCTATTCTACGAATTGTCATCATTATCGTCTTCGTTCCTTTGTACTAGGAGGGACCCAATGATACGATGAGGCGCTGTCAGCTGCCCGTGTCTTGCGTCACTGATATTGTTTTCCACATTTAAGGGAGCGTTCATAAACCACGTGGCCAGATCAAGAGGAGGGGGGGCTAGAATACTACGTAGGGCTACGCGTGGTGCGGGGGGAGTCATAGTTAGGGAATGCAATCCCGATCCCGCGAGATCTCGAGGCATTTTACGAGATCAATCCGAAAAATCGGACGAGATTATCGGGATTTTTATTTATTTATTTATTTATTTATTTATTTATTTAATTAATACACGGTACAACGTACCATTAAAGAAACAATATATATATATAAACATGTTTAGATTGATAGGTAATAATAAAAATAAAAAAAGGAGATAAGGTATAATTCCATCAAAAACAATTAATAAAGTGATATACAAAGAAAAATAAAACATTACTTAACATAAAGTATAACAAAATTACATCAAATGAAATAATAGTTATCAAATCAAATATGAATGTCAACAATCAATAAAACTACAACAAATTAAAATAATTATGTCTGAAATTCAAGAAGCAACAAAATTACGACAAAATGAAATAATTGTAAACAAATCAAATCTAAAAATCAAGAAGCAATAAAAAAAACAGTAAAATAAAATGAAATGTAAAATTCAAAAATCTAAAAACAAGAGATAGACATGACATCAATAACCAATTATAAACGACCGAATTCGTCCAGAAGAGCTTTCTTCTTGTAGGCGGCTAGTGTTTGCGAAAAAACATCCGATAGATAGCCATACTCGTTTCCTAACCTATGGAGCCTTCTAATAGGTGAGCTATAGAGATAATTTACACTAACATTGTCACAATGTTAGTGTAAATTATCGGTATTGATCAACATTTTTTATGTTTTGTATGTTTAATTGTGTATGTCTTTAGAGCTTTTAGTAATTACTTAAAAATTATGTTCGTGTCACATTTAAATAATAAAAATTGCTCTGAATAATATTTGCTGTACTTTACCAACCTAACATAGTAATAAAAACTACTAATAATTTGCATTGACCGATTGATGCTTGGAAAAAACGCCTACAAAAACTTTAATGCAATGATTAATAATGAACATTTTATTGAAATTGCTGTTATAAAAATGCAAGACAATTGTCGTTAATTGCTATTCCGTTCTATAAACAAAAAAAAAACACAAAAGTATTCGGGATCCCGATTCCTAGGGATCCCGCGGGATTGGAAATTCTAATCTCGAGGGATCCCGAAAGCGCAATCCCGACTCGGGATTGCATTCCCTAGTCATAGTCGAGCTGGGTAATTAGTTCATTTATTTTATTTGGCACAATTAAAAAGATACAGAATAGGCGAACGATAAATCCGCGCAGATCGGTAATTTTAAAATAGTTTTGGTAAGAGAAAACGGCACAAAATGTCTTCTGGAATTATTAGGAAAAAACTACGATCCGCTCATGAGGGAGGGAGGTCAATGTATAGGCCACGTTAGAGTTACATGGTGGTAGGAAGGGATTCAAAATGGAACCACGTGGCCTATGGACGCTCCCTAATCGGAAAGTCTATACTTTGAAATAAAATATCAACTTTTTTTGATAGTTCAAATTAACGGTTAAGTTCGGATCACCCATTACGAAGTTAGTGAGCAAATACAATTTAATGCCTCGGAAACGGCTCGCTGGTCCCGTAAACTTGGGATTAAACATTAATTTCTCTTTAAAATGGGCGTTTCCAATCAGTTATTACCGCCGCAGTGGCGTGCGGTGGGGTTTGGCCCGGGCTGCCCGTCCGGTCGGCCCGCCCCGCCGAAATAATCTGGACAATGCCCTTAAACACATAGTCCAATCGCCGGTGTACCACGAGTCTTTGACACCTGCCGGCAAACTCTTGAAACGTGAAGCAGCGGCGTAACCAGGGGTGGGCGAGAGGGGCAACAGACTTGGGCGCAGTCCAAATCGGGGTGCGGAAATGGAGCTTTATGGAGTGTACAAAAAACGTAATTTTTTTTTAGTCGAGCATCAATGATAATATATGTATATACAGGGTGTAATAGGTACATTATTGATGTCTCACAGAGACGAAGCTATTTTTATTAATGGGAAAGAGGGTATCGAATTTTTTTTACTGAAAAACTTTGTCTTTAAAAAAAACGTATAGGTACCTCCTTTCCCATGTAAAAAATATCTACGTCTCTATGAGACATCTATAATGTATCTTGACTCCTATAACAATTCCGGGAAAGGGTGGCCACTTTTCGACCGTTAAAAATCATAATTTTTCAGTATAGAACCAAATATTTCAATAAAGTATTAAACCTGAAATATTTTCTGTAGTTTGGATATTACGGCATTCGGATTCGGGGGATTTCGGCAGATAACAGGTAATACAGCCTCTTTGTTGAGCCTTTGTATATATTTATAGCATTTTTTAGGCGCTCCATGGAGAGGCGGCCGTATCCACATGCGTGAAGCGGTCGGTTCGGGTTTGGTGGCCCGGGGTTCAAGCCCCATCTCCGGCCGTTCAATTTGATTTTTTTAATCGTGTATTCTAATGAAATTGCGGATGTTACACGAAATTACGGGGACGGACGGATGCACGGACGGACAGACAACGAAATTAATATGTTTGATAATGGTCTGAATAGAATATATAAAATTTAAATTTGTTAATGTAACGTAAATGACATGATTATTTTAGAGCTTCAAAGCGTCTGGCGGAAGAAATGACCCGCGAAAAGCGTCTGGGAATGATTAATATGAGTGCATAGTACTCCGTATCATCTCCATCATCACGGCTGATGTGATGGGTGTCTGTTGAAGTGTAGGTTAAGTATTGCATCGCAATACCGCACCGAAGTCAGGGTGCGTCCCAGATTGTGTTAGATTATGTACTGGATTGCAGTACCGTGTCGAAAGCAGGGTGTGTGTGTCTTGATGTAGTGTGTTGCGCTTCCGTGTCGGGGACAGGTGTTGTCAAGAATTCATATGTAGGGTTATGTCACTGTTTTATCTACTAACGGATGTCGGACTGCGCGGATCGTCGAATCGATTTATCATGCAGCGCCGGTTACCGCCGGTAGTGGGGGGAAGTTTGCGCATGCACCGTTCCACCAACGAGACCCAAATTTTGTCTTCTGCGCATTCCCCCACTACGCCAAAAAATTTCAAGAAGCTTGCCGGCAACTGTACCACGATGTTTTTGTCCATTGCTTTCTAGCCACTATTTTTCATTTGAGCCGAAAATCTTAGAAAAGCGTAAAAGTCACCACACGCGCCTGGGCAAAGAAGCAATCGAAATATACAAGCACCCCCTAAACATTAATAGGGATGACGGTCTTAAGTTAAAAACCTCGTGGTATTGCTTGCTCAGCGTAACTTGGCGTGCGGCGAATTTTGAACTAAAACCCGCCCCGCCCGCACCCGGCGGTAACCCCTCGCCCTGTCATTCAGTTCCTTCTCGTCTTTGAGCGCGAGCTGTGACATCTTGATTACCAATATACACAGAACTATTACGTCCAAAACATCCTAAACTGTCCTGGATGGTGCAAGAACAATTGCCAATGAAGTATTAAAGTTTTGCGAAGCTGAAAAAGAGAATAATGGACCGATATTACAGTCTAACAGTTTGACAGATAAAACGGCCGCCATTACTGCATGGTTCTTTAGTGCTGCCCGACAAAATTTCTGTTAAAGGCTACGACACCGGTCACCGGACATTCTGTACATTATGTATTGTGTAATAAATTTACACCCTGACAATCGGCCCGATTCTGAAAATAACAATGTCTGGATCTTTAAGATCTTTATCCCAACACTTAATAGACGATAATAAAAATTAAAAATGTCCAGAGCGAATTTTGTAATTCTACGGCTCAAATACACTGTATTAAAAGATGATATAAGAAAGATTGTTTCTTACAATCGTATTAATTTCTTCATCCACAGCGTCCAGATGAAATATCATGGCTAAACTTGTAATGACCGCGTTCGGCGTTACCGCGTATTCAAATCTTCCCACCTTGACATTTTTTGACAGATATGTCTGGATCTTTAAGATCTTTATCCCAACACTTAATAGACGATAATAAAAATTAAAAATAAACGAGACATAGCTTTACGTCGGTGTTTGTTCCTATGAGGGAGGGAGAAAGATGTAAATTGCTATCTGTCAAATGTCAAGATGGGAAGATTTGAATACGCGGTGACGCCGAACGTGGTCATGACAAGTTTAGCCATGATATTTCATCTGGACGCTGTGGATGAAGAAATTAATACGATTGTAAGAAACAATCTTTCTTATATCATCTTTTAATACAGTGTATTTGAGCCGTAGAATTACAAAATCCGCTCTGGACATTTTTAATTTTCATTATCGTCTATTAAGTGTTGGGATAAAGATCTTAAAGATCCAGACATTGTTATTTTCAGAATACGGATGTATTTCTGTTACGCGATAGGGACGCCCTCCCTCGCGCGCCAAGTTATAGTGGTACGTCTATATCCGGCGCTGCAGGATAAATCGATTCGACGATCGGCAACCCTAATCGTAGCAAAGCGTTATCCGACAGCGAGCGCGAATGTGAACAAAAACCAATGAAGAATGATGAATGTCCATCTGTACATTATTGTAGCCATTGAGGAAGTCCTAAGTGTCTCAATTTCACAAATAAATGCACAGTCGGTTTTTGCGCTGCTAAGTAACGCCCCGTTGTTGGCTGAAGCGGCGGGCGCACATTCGCGAATAACCTGTTCGGAGCGACTCGGGAATCGGATAAATTGCATTGTGTCCGTTCGTTAATATCCTACAACTGATTTGCGTGTCGAAAAATGTCGTTCGGCGAGGATTGTACGGGGTGTTTCGGAACTAGTCCACAAACCGTTCAGGGGGTTATACAGGGTTATTTGGAAAACATTAATAACCTCGCAGGACTATATTCCTGCCTTGATTATGAGTCGAAAATGTTGAAGCTATTATGACCTAATGTCAATAGTTATAGAGATATGCGACATCAAAATTTGCATTTTTTTTTCAATGTTTCTTATTTTTTGTAAAACGTTGGACTATCATTATAGTTACTCATATCAATTACGAAAAATTACTTCGTTTTAATACAAGTTAAATAAAATGATAAAAACCCTGACAAAATTCCAATTGGAATTCGAAGGTTTTTATTTGACTAGTATTAAAGGGAATGAACTTTTCATATTCGATGTGAGTTACTGTAATGATAGTCCAACGTTTTACAAAAAATAAGTCACAAATATTGTAAAAAAAATGCGAACTTTGATGTCGCATATCTCCTGAACTATTGATATTAGGTCATAATAGCTTGAACATTTTCGACTCATAATGAAGGCAAGAATATAGTCCTGCGAGGTTATTAATTTTTTACAAATAACTCTGTATAATTTAATAATACATCAATGTCGGTATCAGATTTCCATCTGACCATGACAAGGATGTATGGAAGTGAAGCCTAGAGCTGGCAGAAGAGAAACGAAAGTAGGCTGAATGCAGTGGAGATGGAGTGGCAAATCCATTAAATGATAGAGTAAAGAATGAAGATTGGGAATGTATGTAAAGCTGATCTTAGCGTAATAAATAGAATTAAAAAATGGTCGCTCAGATGGTTTGACATGCAACATTCCCCAGTGCACGTTTGTTTGAGATAGAAAAGAAGATCATGTGCTTATTGTTAAAAGTGATCACTTAAGCCAGCTAATACAAATCATAATTCCTGGGCCACCCAATAAAGACTTCCATTCACGTTTCCCATATAAATAGCTTCTTTTCTGTAAAACTTCTCTCATTTATCTTAATTAATAATAATATGGCAGTTAGTCAGTTTTTAATTCTCCACCCCAGCCAATAATGCCGCGTAAAATTGATCGGACAAGGAAGAGAAACGAACCTGTATCGAGAACAGGAAAGGTAACTCTTTAATTTACTGGAGACGTCTGTTGACATTTCGCTCCGTGTACAAGCAGGGCAGGGATCGAGTCCACCGCTTACCCAGGACTGGTTGGCATTTTTAACGCTACATGACAACCATGCTATGCCGCAGTGCAACACGACAGTAATGCAGCTCGGCATGGCAGCTAACAAATGGATACTTACTGTCGTAGTGTGAAAAAAAAAAATTTTACCAAAATCACAATTTAGTACGAAGTAGACATCAGCAATGACAATTTTGATGATGAAGAACGATATGAGTAGCATTACGTAAAGTAATTTGACACACATAAAAGTCGAAAGGTTCCCTCCCTTTCCAGGAACTGTTATAGAAGTTACTATTCTCGTATCACTTCCTCTAGGCAAAGAAAACCGTGAATGTAGTGTAACCATTTCGAAACAAATAAAATTTTAATTCAAAAAGCAATACTAAAAACAAAAGGACAGACTCGCAAATTTGATTCTTCTTCTTTTTATTATATTAACTGTACGTATTTTACAAATGTATGGAAATGATTCATGCTGACTCAACATGATTTCGGCGTTGTTCCTACTTGACCGAATTGCAATAACGTCTAGTCGACAAAATAATTTAGTAAGGTGATTCAAATTGTGAGGATAATATCGCTGAGTCAGGTCAAACGAGTAGTAAGACAGGATACTGCAAACGATGATAATGCAACGTAAGCAAGCTAGTTTCAAAATGTATGTAAACGAAGAACTTAAAAGTAGGATTAAAATTTGTGTTAGAGAGATGCGTCGACCATGATTGGCACACTCATTCAAAGTAAAAACTCGCATTTCATTTGCTAGATAACATATTGTCACGAGACGTGGTTATGGTAGGCAAATGAAACATCAAAAAAATTAAATACAGTTTTTATCTGTCGACGAAGTCGTTGGAATTTAATTGGAGCAATATTCTTTAATTTAAGTCACTAAATGTTTCTAAAATATTTCACACACTTATTTTACAATTTATTAATTGGCACTGATTATCTCTAGTCACGTGTCTGTGAAACACTTTTTATTGCGCTGTTTCCTTCGCATCGATCACTTTCGAGAATATTCCGCTCAGTTTTGCATGTAGGTACTCGGTTATACACGCATTGGTCACACGCTTCGCTGATAATGTCGCATTCCTCAAACGTCAAACCGTGACTTGTTCCGCCGCGTGCGCGTTAGCCCTTCTATACCGAACGTGTTGAGCGGTTTCGCGATGCCTCGAAAACATTCTTCACATTTCTTGCGGTTCCTCGACATTTCCAGTGTTTACGAGAATGTCCCAGTCGATTCCAGAGTGTCGTGGATTTCGATATTATTTTGTTAATAGTGTTTCCTCTTCCAGGTGGAACCGGAGGGCACTTCCGAGCTGCCGGCGGCCTCCAGAGCGCTGTTCGTGGAGAAGGTGAGGCTGTCCAACGCGGCGTGCCAGGCGGGCGACTACGCCACGGCCGTCGCCCTCTACTCCGACGCCCTCACCCTGGATCCGGCCAATCACATCCTCTACAGCAACAGGTGAGCGTTCTTTGAATTGCGGGAATTTTACAAATCATAAATCTCGTACGGGGACGAGTCAACCTTCGAGGTTGTCACGCTGCCTTCTGCTCATTCGTGCTTGGGGTTGGTACGCAGGGTCACGCGTGCGGAATTCGATCCCGATCGCGTCATTTTCCTTCCGGCTATTACTGCTGGGTATAAAAGGGGTTGAAATTCATCGTAGAGTTTTATCACAATATGGTGCTTTATTAAATAAAAGTAGTTTTTTTTTGTGGATCGAGAAGTTTAAAAGTGTGTGACGTACAAAACTCCCACGGATGGTCCCAGCGAATAAGCGAGTTAGCGTCATTGAGTTAGTGTCTTTTTAGAGCATACGTCATGGTTCTGCTCATTAAATCATCCACGTCGAGCTTGGCTCCCGTGAAGTCTGCGGATTCCCGCACAAGTAATATGACGGAGGATGTCTATGTTTATCCCAGGGTCCTAGAGAGCAAATATGCAAAATTAATATAAATATACACAAATCAATATTTTATTAGTATGTTCTGAGAACACGATTCCTGGATTTTTCTACAGAGGGATAATCATCAATTAAGGGATATAAAAGCAAAGGCAGCAATATCCAAAAAAAATTTTATTGCAGTCACCGAGGATTACTAATTTAAATTGCACGGAATTCTAGGTTTTACCTATTTATCACTTAAAAAATCATGTTTCCTATAAATTTATAGGTTTTAATTCCTATAAAATCTCGAATTCAGTACATTCTAAATTAGTAATCCTCGATGACTGCATTATTATTTTTTTATATTCCTGCCTTTGCTTTTATATCCCACAATTAAGATAAATTATAAATATCTCACAGAGACGAACCTACTTATATGAGAAAGTAGGTATGGAATTCTTTTTCTATTAACAAAGTCCAGTAATTGTGAATAAAACTGGTTTGCAAAAAAAGTAAAAAATTTAAAATAATTTTTAGGCGTATTCTAGAGTATATGTTATAATTTCGGATAAATATTATATATATTATACATACCGTAGTTGTTTCAAATATGTAAATAATTGCCTAAATAACTTTTATATACAACATTCAAACCTGTGATAGATGTTTGGTTGTCCTTGGGTGGAATCGGTAAAGTGATCATTTAAGCCAGCCAAGAGAGACCGTAAACCCTGTGGACACCTCATATTTCTTCCATACATGCTTGGCCATATAAATAGCTTCGTGTCCGTAAGACATCTTTAATTTATATTAATACAAAAAGAATTTGGTGATGCTATAATATACATATATAAGATTTAAACATTCAAAATGTGATATTAAAATTATTAAAAAGTTCATATTATGACTTTTACCACTAATTAACTATGGCCGTTCAGAATCTTTTGTGCGTAGTTTTCTGCGATATTCTGCCATGCGTATGTAACCTCTCTGGCCGACATTTTGGATACCATTGCAAGGTTCATCAGCCCTGATGATGGACCCTGCAACGGGATCCGAAATGTCGGCCAGAGGGGTCACATATACACTGCAGAATATCCCAGAAAACTGCACACAGAAGATACGGAACAATCAGTTAATGATTTTTACCTGGAATAGAGATGGAAAAAATATAAATGTTTGTATTCATAACTAATTTTGGACAATGTTGAGGTTAGGTTAGGTTAGGTTAGGTTAGGTTAGGTTAGGTTAGGTAAACTAATTTTGGACAATGTTGAGGTTAGTGAGTTTTACCTCTATAAGGACGATATGTGTCCTCCTGCAGGTGTATTTCCTTCCGCATTCCTGTTACTTTTTTATAGAACATAGAAGAAGAAGACGACATTAACCCAGGGTATTTTTTCAGGTCCGCTGCTCTCCTGAAGCAGGGTCAGTTCTCTGCGGCCCTCCAGGACGCCATCAGAGCCAGGGAACTGTGTCCGACATGGCCAAAAGCCTACTACAGACAAGGTGACATAAATTATATTTTTACATAACTAGGGAATGCAATCCCGAGTCGGGATTGCCCTTTCGGGATCCCTCGAAATTAGAATTTCCAATCTCGCGGGATCCCGAATATTTTTGTGTTTTTTTTGTTTGTTTATAGAGCTGAATAGCAATTAACGACAATGCCTTGCATTTTTATATCAGCAATTTTAATAAAATGCTCGTTTAAACGTAACATAGTAATAAAAACTACTAACTAGTAGTAGTTTTTATTACTATGTTATGTTGATAAAATAAAGTAAATATTATTCAAAGCTATTTTCATTATTTGAATGTGACATGAACATAAGTTTTAAGTACTCACTAAAAGCTCTATAGACATACACAATTAAACATACAATACATTAAAAATGTTGATCAATCCCGATAATCCCGATAATCTCGTCCGATTTTTCGGTTCGGGATTGATCTCGTAAAATGCCTAGAGATCTCGCGGGATCCCTATTGCATTCCCTATACATAACCAAACACGAAAACAAAATCAAAAGTATAAAAAAAATTCTAGTGTTTTTGAACTTTCGTGTTAAGATTGTACAGCGTTTTATGTTGGAAAAACCGGTCGAAATTTTAATGTAAGAGTAAAGGAGTATTTAAGATGTCTGAATAATCATGGTTTTTTGAATTTTCAAATCATTTATTAGAAAACTATCACGGTTTTGATAAAAATTTAGGACCTCTCTATTTTACACATAAATAATTTTGGCCTAAAATTGAATAATTTAGAATCGTTAGAAATTAATAAATCGTGTTAAAGGAAACAAAATATTATTAACCCTAGAAAGCTAACGTTCGGGCGTACCCCATTAAAGCTTATCATCCGTCGAAACGACGAGTATACTTTACTTATTTATTTAAGAACAACAGTAAAATTTCTAAAACTTCTGAAAAAAAAGATATTTATTTTTTCATTAACTCTAACATACAAAATCAACTAGAAAAAATAATATAACGTTCTATGTTTTAGCATTTTATGGCAAGTAAGATTATGTAAATAAGTAATTTTAATATAAAACTTATTTATATTTAGCGCATGTGGTACAAAAATCAATCTTATATTCGTCATAAACCTATAGCTACCTTACATTTGGCACAAATAATTTTAGTCATATGCTTTTTCTTCTAATGGCACTTCTCGCACGTTTTTCTTTTATGATTTTCTTGTTTCGAAGAAGTTGATAGCTCATCTTTATTTTCCGATCTTTGAAAAAGAGCTTGGCCTCACGATTGTTGGTCTTGACTAATTGGTAGTTGCGCTGAAAGATCGCTCTTGATTTTATTAGATTTGAACAAACTGAAAACATTCTGAATAAAATAATGGTTATTTGCGTGTTCCGTTCCAGGCGTGGCCCTGCAGTGCCTGGGCCGCCACGGCGAGGCGCTGGCCGCCTTCAGCTCCGGGCTGGCCCAGAACGCGGGCTCCAGGCAGCTGCTGGCGGCGCTGGTGGAGGCGTCCCTCAAGTCCCCGCTGCGCGCCGCGCTGCACCCCACCTTCATGCAGCTGCAGGCCATGAAGCTGGACCAGAGCCCCTTCGTCCTCATTTCTGTGAGTTTATCCCTATCATTGTATCACATCACATTCTGTCGCTTTGTATTGTACGGTTTGCTTTCGATGACAGTGAAGCGGTTTTGTGTGGACGTGCACTCGTATGAGTTTAAGTAGCGCGGGGAGGATGACCACTTTAGCATAAAAAAATGCCAAGATGGGTGGCAAGAGTGTTGGGTCGATATGGGAACTATTGCTGATAGTTTATTAAATATGAAGGCCGCGGCGGACAAGTACTGAACGTAAATTTCCCGCCTTTGTGTTTTATTTGTCTACTAGCCGTACACCCGTGAAAAATCACGGAACATAATAATTGCAAGATTTTGAATCTGAAAATTTGATTATTACTCGTATTGGCTTAAACCTAAAACTGAATATAAAGAAATATTAATATTAAAATTGATTAAAACTCTTGTCTGGAGTATGCTGATGTATGGCAGCGAAACATGGACCATCGGCCAGAGCATGTCCGGGAGGCTAGCGGCTTTTGAGATGTGGTGCTACAGGCGCATGGCGAGGATCCATTGGTCAGAACATACCGAAACGACGAGGTGTTGAGCAGGGTGGGCGAAAAGAGGCGGCTCCTTAACAGAATCGCCCAACAGCGAGTGATTTGTATAGGTCATAATATAAGGCATCCGGGCCTGCTTTTAACCATTGTTGAGGGAAATTTTGAAGGCAACAATCGTAGAGGCCGCCCGAGATTAAGTTACGTAGACCAGATTATCGGAGATGTGCGCTATGAAGAGGCTGGCAGGTGACAGAGGAGTGGAGAGGGCGAGTCCTTGTTGCAGACCAATCGTAGGATTGCGACCCAAAAAAAAAAAAAATTAAAATGTAAAGACCCGTCATTTCTCGTTCTGACAGTTGTCAAATTATTATCGGACCCCGTTGGTCGCTCGAGTACCTTCATCGAATCAAGGGCAAGAAAAACCATTCAGTTAATAGAGGCATATGGCGTGATTAAATTGGAATCGCAGTGGTTTTTCTTTATATTAGGGGTACGACGAACCTAAATGGCAGGGTGAATTCCAGTGAATTTACTGAAAGGGTTAATCACACAGGGAACGCTCTAACAAGGTGCCGGAAAATTAGAATTGTGCCCAGCTGTTAAAATTCTACTTTTGTATTTCGCAGCCTCTCACCAACACACACACACTAAGCACTATAGTCTCCTAAGTAGCTGAAAGATCAGGTTGTAGTTCAGGAACCCGAATTTATTTCCTTCCTTCTTTCCGACTGAGCGACTGGTGGCGGCTTGGAACTGGGAAGTCTCGGACATCCCAGGCGGAAGAGAACCCAACGTTGCAGTTGATTGAACATTACCAGCCTTACCGGATATGGATATTCCCTCCAGTTCTTGAAATTGTCGAAGACTTTATTTATAATCACTTACGATGGTAGCTGCGAGACAGAAGTCAAACGAAGGATAGGCGTGGAGAAAAATGTTCAGATAAAAAAAGATGTGGAAAGACCGCGGTGTATCCAAAACAACCAAAGTCAGGCTCGTAAGGTGTCTAATGTACTCAATATTCCTCGATGGTGTGGAATCGTGGACTTTAAAATCAAGAGAGAGACGCCGGATCAAAGCCTTTGAGTTGTGGTGTTGGACACGCATATTGCGTCTCCAGACAGCACAGACGTCTCCATGTCTTTGGAGGACACCCTCTTTTCCCGCTGCCTTGATCGTTTATGTTATTATCGTTATACAATCAAACTATCTCAGCAATTCATTCTTTATTCTATATACTATGCTTCAGGCAGCATAAAATTCACTTCTAATTTATTATTTCTCTTCACTCTGTAGGAGACACATACGTCTAAGCGACCGCATTCGAGCCACATTAATTATTTTTTGCCAAGTTCTGTCCCGAGTTCATTCCTGTCGTCCTCCACTTCAACATTATCAACTTCTAAGCCATTCCCTATGCACATACAATTTTCTCTTGCCTATGTACACAATTTCATCTACCTGACTGTTCGCAAAACGAGGGTTCGAGGATATATATCCGCGGATATATATCACGATATTTATGGCTCTATTTTTATTTTTTGAAATAAATTCAAAAACTTTTTGCGGTCGTTAATAGATGGCGCTAATTGTATTTTAAAAAGTGCTACGGTTGTTTTTTAATTTAATTTGTTTCTATAATCCGTTTTTTATTTCACACAAAGATACAAACAGCCATAACATTACATTAGAAAGAACAACTTTTATAACTAATATATAATAATTGCATATATTAGCTTTTTTCAGCATGCAATTCATTTATGTGATAATTCATGTACAAAATAAAAAATGTATTTTTCCTAATTATTTCGAGTTTGTATCAATCGATGTTGCACGTGCAAAAAAGAAGAAAAAAGTTTGGATATATATCCAATTTTTTATATATATCGGATATATATAAAAAAATCCGATTTTTTAATTTTTTTTGTATAAATTTTTTCGAACCCTGATTTTATGTGGGTATTATTTTTGTAAGCAGGGTCGGTCGTTCGTGACCCGAGATCCACTGTATCGTCTACTAAAATTTCACACAAATCGCGCCTCGTCTTGCATTGCCTGAAATAAACCACCAAGACCATCTCGTTGAGCACAAATGCTGCATAAACTAAGCGTGTCATCGTCCCTTGGCAATTTTTATAGCATTTTAAAATATGTACTCCCCATACACGAAACGGGCGGACCGAGCCTGTCTCACCAATTAGCGAATTTCATATGGGAAGCGAATCAGCGCGGCGGAAGGAAACTAGCAGGAAAAGAATATCCGCGTCGGTGGTGTTCTTGGCGCACGAGACTTGGAGGCATTATAAAAAATAAAATTAAAGAATATGAAATTGATCGGGTCGCAAGCATTAAATAAGTTTTTACAATTTGAAATTTGTCTCCATACATTTTGACGTTTGAATCCACAGACCACTAAAATATAAAGATATTTCTTTATTTAGTTCCATACATATGTTGTATGGGCTAAATACAGGATTTACATTAAAAACATATTGTATTAAATAATCTTTAATCAACAAATTTTTATTA
This sequence comes from Agrypnia vestita, assembly GCA_016648135.1. Lineage (NCBI taxonomy): Eukaryota > Metazoa > Arthropoda > Insecta > Trichoptera > Phryganeidae > Agrypnia > Agrypnia vestita. The sequence continues at coordinate 143,784 of JADDOH010001523.1, forward strand.
ATCAATCAAAAAAGACATACACAAAATCAAATTAACGAAAAAATATTTTAACTGCTACCGGCATTCGAACCAACGGACCTCCATTCTATTCGGGTATGGCGCGTTATCCAATTTCGCCACGACAGTCTGGTAAGTTAACGAAAAATTTTCGACCGTATATGTAGTCTCTTTTAATTGATTAACATTTTTATTCCATTTTTAAAGCAATCCTCTTTTTATAGCGCGCCATCCCCGGATAGAATGGAGGTCCGTTGGTTTGAATGCCGGTAGCAGTTAAAATATTTTTTCGTTAATTTAATTTCTCTCTGTGTCTTTTCTAATTGATTAATAAAAAATAGTTTAATAATTCACAGAACTTCGTTCTGAAATTGCAACTTCACAATAATAATGTTTTCTTTAATAAAATCTTTAATCATTTAAAAGATTTTCTTAAACTTTTTGCACTGCAGTTTAAACTACTTTATATTCACTGTATTTTTTATATTATTAATGACAGATGTTTGTACCTTTTTCTGTCATACGCTTATACTTCCGCGATTATAAGCAACAAAAAAATATTTTGTAAAATTCCGATAATGCGCGCAAGCTTTACATTTTTTTTGGACACATTTCCACATTTTTTACTCTATTCTTCACTCTTACACACCTTTTTTAAATACCCTGTTTTGTCATGTTTTTTCTTGTTTGTTCATCAATTTTCTGGGAAAATTTAAAAATTGCAGCCGTTTTTAAATGAGCGGTTGATGAAAAATTATATATTACGCCATATTTACGTATTTTCAGATAGGATTTTCCTGCAAAATTATCATTGACTCCAAAGCCGATCGAAATTTTGAATTTTATAGAATTTGCGTATTGTTGAAATAAGATTTCTAATGTCTCGGGATATCTTTGATTTATTTAAAAAGCTCTGACAAAAATATTTTTTTTATCGATTTTGTCAAAAATATTTTTTTTTTGTCAAACCTCGAGCGAAACGATTTCTAAATACCTGTTTACAAAAATATATCAAATGAACAGCTATTTTTACCGTCATACATTTTTCAAATATAATGCAATATAGTGTGGTATGTTTAATTCATGTGTATTTTAATGTTTAAAAGTACATACCTTCCTTTATAATGTTGGTATGAAACAACTTTCTTGGGTTTTTATGCACTTTTTACGGTTTTTTCCGCGAGTGTGAATAAAAAATTATTTTATTTATCCCACGTGATATATTTGTACTCTAAATTTAATTCTTCTTCTTAAGGTCTTATGCACTTGCGTGAAATTTTGTATTTACTTTAACCTGGATTTTTCACGCCTTTGTATTTGGTTTGGGTTGTTCTGTTCACATTTGATGTCTTTATATTACTATTTCAAAAAAAGGTATAATGTACCATTTTACATAACGTTTCATGCTTCACAGGTCGTTGGCCAGGAGTTGCTGGGAGCTGGACATTACCACGCGGCAGTTACCGTCTTAGAAGCTGCTCTCAGGATTGGGTCGTGTTCGCTGAAATTGAGGTGAGTCTCTTCTTTATGACGTGTCATCCATGCCAATTTTTTTTACTCAATTTTTGCATACCTGGTAGACGAAAGATGGATCAGTATTTTTATTTGGAATTCTTGAAGCACAAAAAACTACTATATTCCTAATTTTTCGATTTTTTTGTGTAACTTTGGGAAAGGCCATTTTAAATTGTATTAAAAAATGATAACTCTGTTTACTTTCACTATTTGTGTGTAAGTCTGTGAATATTTTTGACAAACATATAATTAATATTCATAAACCTTATATTACGTCCCCTTTATATTGCGCTTTATGACCACACCCACATACTCACGCGACTGTAATCTCCACCCCAATCCTCACGTCTTCGTTAATTCTTAAGTTTAGTATTAGTAATATTGCTGAAGATGATGCATTAGTTTCGAAAACGTTCTTATCGTTATAAATAATGAAAGTAAAGAGATCATTTCTTGATATACTGTATTCCTTTAAAAATAATAAAGTGTAGGAGTAAAGTATACTACTGCTGTGTGTGGTTTGATCAAATAACAGTGAAATTATTGATTTCGCGCGCTGTACAAGTCCAATTGTCACATTTATTTTTATTTTGTAGATACACTTAACTCTGACTTATCTTGATATTCCTAGCCTTCTTTGATGCTTAATTTACTTTTGACTGTCGAAAAGGTTACACGTGTTTTGGTTCGCTCAGTGATTTTTTACCAATGCAAAAATGGAATTCGGCCTCCGTCTTCGTCTGGCATGGTCCTTTGCGACTTCTTCCTACTCCAGAAGATGCACACATTTTGCCAACACTGCTGACCCTCCCATTGATGCTGATATTCTTGCAGATATCTTGTCATCATTTTTTAAATTTTTTATTTTATTTTTTATTTTTTTTTAAATTACCTCTTGCAAAACTGTAATTACAGTTTAAACGCAAGGATTTAATTATAATAAGTGTATGTACATTTCTTTACTTAATTGTATTTAATTTATGATATATTATATACTAAGCTACTATATTAAACTAATTTTGCTTTTCCTATCCACTTCACAATTCACTGTAGTATTTCTTTAATGTCTTTTTTATATTTTTTTGTCCCGTTACATTTTTTATTTTATTTGAATAATTTTGGAATTACACACTATTTGGTTCTGTCTCTATAACAATTATTTGTTTTGTTTTTATTTCTAGTTTTTTATTCGTTATTTGTCTTGTCGTATATTCATGAGATATTGGTGTTTTGAAACTGTCGTTCTCGTATTCTTCCAGTGTTATTTTATAGTCAAGTTGTTTTTGGATCGGTAAGATCGGTAAAAGTCACTCCTACACAACATTCATATTCTTGACAATAACCCGAATCCATAGAACACATTAAATTTATTTATATACTCTTATATAATTGATACGCTAAATATATCGACGGGTCCTACGTATAATCGTAACCCACAAACCGACGATTATGAGACAACAAACTCAAAATCGTCGATTTGTGGGTTATGATATTATACGTAGGAGCCGTCGATATGTCTACATGTTGCTAGAGCATGCAGAAGATACTTGTAATTGGGATATTGTGTTGACTTTTAAATAATACTAATACTGTATACCTATTTGATTTTTTATGTATTTTGTAACCTATTCTGTTAGCCTATATAAATAAATATAATGCTAGATTGTTAGTTTTATTATAGCCTATATGATAAAAATAACAATCTAGCATTGTATAGGCTGTTTCAACTGCGGCACTCTGCATGTGTTCCTTCGAGAAAACCTCCTAAATCTCGAACAGCTGTTGTCGTCGCGTTAGTCGTGTAAGAGCGCGGATTTCTGCGTTTCTTTCGAGAACGCAATAACCCTACATTATTGTTTCTCGTTTTGAACGGACGTTTTTAGTGCCCCGCGATGGAGTGGTACGCAAAAGTGAAGCGCGCCGCTCGCCCTCACGGGGGACGCGCTCGCCTTATAGTCCGTCTAACTTATCTGAAGAATGGCCAAATTTGGAACTAACGACGCCATATTGGATTATCTACAGCTGACAGACCTTTGACAGACTTTGTTTACAGAGGGGTTCACGACTGTTTCGATAGTTTTTTAAGAAAATTTTAGATTGTCACCATGCCAAAAACCATTAAAAGCGGTGTTCGGGAAATAATCTTGAAAATGCACACGTTTTTTGAAGAAGAACAACGTCTAAAAGCCCCAAATATACCGTTTGATTTTGTTCATAGACTTATTGCCGCCACTTCAGGTTAGTGCTGCCATGCAGTTATAATGATTTTCCCATACTTAGTTTTTTATTTTACTATTATACAATTTCTTCAGGTATTTCTGAATCGGCAATTTACAAAATAGTTAAAGAAGGTAAAGTGGCCGTGGAAATGGGCATTAAAATATCTACACCCGGAAAAAAAAGAACAAGGATAAGTGGAAAAATTGAATTAGAAGCCGTAAGATGAGAAAAGTTTTAGAACATATTTTATTCGATAATTTTTTACATAGAATTTTTATTATTTATACTTTTTATTACATAATTTATTAACGAGCTCATTTGTATAAACATCATTTTTCAAAAATAAACTTTTTTATTTATGCACATTAAAGACTGGTTGCAACAACTTACTTTATAGCAATAGTTCATTTAAAGCATAGATTTTTACGAGAGCGAGTTGTTTGATCGGTGGAAAATGCAAAATATCTATGCTTTGAACGAAAGATTACTATAAACCAAGTTGATACAACGGCCCTAAACCGATTGATATCCTTAGGTGTAACTGAGTTAAACATGGTGGTCATGATCATTAGGTAGGAGACATCGAATAAAACCGGCGCCACACTGCGCGGATCTTCCGCCGCGTTTCTTCTGTCGTGGAACATCGCTACATTTCTTTCCATACAATATGCTTATTAAACACACTACGCGGATGATCGGTCAACCTATTTGCTTTGCCGATTTGGCGCAACGGAAAAAACGCGGCGGAAGATCTGCGTAATGTGGCGCCGGCCTAAAATAATTATTATTGTTTGTTTTTTTTTCCTGAAAATTGTATTTTTCTTTGATTTTGAAAAAACGCCATTTTGTGACGTTGTGTATTTTACGAATGTATATTTTGATAAATTTATTTGTACGTTAGTTTACATTTTTTGTTTTTTATCGTGTCGTATACTGCTTAATAACTTGTTTAAGAAAAAACGAATTTTCATAAATTTCCCTACAAATGAGATAATTTTTAGATTATGGGCAGTACCACAACGATTGGGACGCCCTCCTTTATTCTCCAGATAAGTTGGACGGACTATACAGTTAATGGTCGGCTGCCTCCTCGCGCCGCCATATTAGGCGGTGACCAGACCCTCGATCGGAAGATATTGGCAACGGATTACCCCTGTAGACGTTCGCCGGGCCCCGTGTCGCGGTGTGTTCAGGTGTCGATATGCCTCTTTATCACTCCCACATAAAGGCTCCGCTGTCTTCGCAAAGGCTCTTAACACGCTCGCTGCCCGGCCGATAAATTATCCCGGGAAACTAGCGGTTTTTTGTGTTTCACTCGTGACGTAATGCAGTATTACACACACAATACACAGATCCACAAATTCATTTAACACAAACTATCACCACATTGACATTTTCAACGCAACAATAAGAAACATAAAACAAACAATATCTACACTACCGCACCCAAACTAAAACTAATTTGTACATTATATCTTCCCTTCTACTCCCGTCCCACATTCCCCTCCACCCTCTCCATTCGCTATTAATGTATGTTAAAGTAAATTTTTAAATTCAGTGGAAAATTTTTAAGATTGTTTTGCTGTTAACTTTTCCCAAAACAAAATAAATAAATAAACACACAAATACACACACTCACACAAACTCACTATTGGACATGTTTTTTCTTATTTTTTATCGATTGTATATATGTGTTTTCTTGTAATTGGCCCAAAACTCTGTACATCAATTATTGTTTTTTTCAAGATTGATTAATTATATGGCTGTAAGAAAACCAATAAATGAAAAAAAAATAAAAAAAAAATAGGCCGTATTCCGAAAAAAGCGATATTGGGACCTTAAAATTGTTATCCCAAAAAAATAAACGAGGCGTAGGTTTACGTGTTCGGTGTTCGTGGTAGGTAGAATGCGAGCACTATAAATTGGCGTGCGAGGGAGGGCGTCCCTGCCGCGTGACAGAAGTTGCCAGGGTGTAAATTTATTACGCAATACATAATGTACAGAACGTCCGGTGACCGGTGTCGTGGCCTTTAGCAGAAATTTGGTCGGGCAGCACTAAAGAAACCAAGCCGTAATGGCGGCCGTTCTATCTGTCAAACTGTCAGACGGTAATATCGGTCGAGTATTTGCTTTTTCAGTTTCGCAAAACTTTAATACTTCATTGGCAATTGTTCTTGCACCATCCCGGACTGTTTAGGATGTTTTGGACGTAATAATTCAGTGTATATTGGTAATCAAGATGTCACAGCTCCCGAAATTGAACTGAATGACAGGACGAGGGGTTACCGCCGGGAGCGGGCGGGGCGGGTTTTAGTTCCAAAGTCGCCGCACGCCAAGTTATTGTGGTCAAGCAGTACTCAAATAAGTGGATTTGTGTATTTTCACATATATCTCTCAAAGTTTTATTTGCGATGTCCGATGTCTGCAATGCCTTTAGAAAAGGGTTTGATTTCTCCGGTGCCGTCTTATGCAGGCGGTCTGGTCTGGTTGGCTATCGCGGATTGGTTTCAGCTAAGCCGCGCGGGCGACTATTCTGACCGCTTAGCGGCCAATTGTGTTTGCTGCATGCTAGGCCCTGCGGGAGCCTACGTCGGCCGCTTCGCGATCAGTCGTGTCTGCTGCATGGAAAAAATATCCACTTTTCAATACGGAAAATAAAATGTTCTAAATATCCTGGAAAAAATATTTGAATATAAATGCGGAGAAAATGACATGAAACATAAAATCGCTATTTTTGCAGTTCCTTAAAAATTTAAATCGTAATAAATGTTTTAAAATGTAAAATAAATATTCTTGAAGCAAAAGTTTAAGATAAAAAAGTAAAAACATTAAAGATGAAAATAAAAACACACTCACATCAATGCCATAAAGCTGTTTGGCGGTTTATATGGTTTTAAACGCCAAACGTCAGACGGTTACCAGTTACCAGCACAAAATAAAAATGTTTCACCTTTTTCTATGAAAATAAAAACACAGAATTTGATAAATATTCCTGAAATATTTCAAAAAAATTAATCTTTTTAGTGTACTCTAAAATTTTTTTTTAACTTGTAACAATTAAAAGCCGGATATGGTTGCATCGTTTTTATCGTAATTGTAATATAATAAGATACTGTATTTAAACCTTATGGAAAAAGCATTATTTCATATGCACTTATTTTCTTCTGATGTGAAATTATGGCAAAATTGTCATTGTCGTTGGACTCGTATATACAGGGTTATTTGTAAAACATTAATAACCTCGCAGGACTATATTCCTGCCTTGATAGTAAGTCGAAAATGTTCAAGCTATCATGACATATCAATAGTTATGGAGATATGCGACATCAAAGTTTGCATTTTTTTTTACAATATTTCTGACTTATACTTTGTAAAACGTTGGACTATCATTACAGTAACTCATATCGATTACGAAAAATTCATTTGTTTCAATACAAGTTAAATAAAATAATAAAAACCTTGAAAAAATTCCAATTGGAATTCAAAGGTTTTTATTTTTTTATTTGACTTGTATTAAAGGGAGTGAATTTTTCATATTCGATATAAGTTACTGTAATGATAGTCCAAAGTTTTACAAAAAATATGTCAGAAATATTGAAAAAAAAATGCAAACTTTGATGTCGCATATCTCTTTAACTACTTATATTAGGTCATAATAGCTTGAACATTTTCGACTCATAATCAAGGCAGGAATATAGTCCTGCGAGGTTATTAATGTTTTACAAATAACCCTGTATATATATTATGACGTTTGTCGCGTGTTAAGTGTTAGGATAACAATCTTAATATCCCAATATTGCTATTTTGAGAATATTACACAATACTAGAAAGCACACTGCTAGTTATTCCGATTGCCGATTTTTTCATACAACTTATTTTTACATGGCTTTTGCAGATTTTGACATCTTTTGTAAGTTCTGAGCAGTTTATTTATTTATTTATTTATTCGGAACTAAAACAGACACAAGTTAATGATATATTCATGAATAAGAGCATGAGTTATCAGAATCAAACATAACTGGTGTCCTAACATATTTCACATAGAAACAAACTTTAAATGTCTAAACAATAAAAAGAACAAATAAAAAAATAAAAGACAAGAACAGTAGTAATAGAATATGAAAATTGAATATAATGAAGTAATGAAACAAATATATTGAAGTAGTGGAGTAATAATATAGTGAAGTAATAATATAGTGGATATAAGAGACAATAAAACAAAGACACAATTATGTAGTTACCCATGTGTAACTTCATTTTATACATGTATTTGGATATTCATTAAATGATGTATTCACTTGTATTCTTATTTTATATAAAAACACAAGATAGATACTAATTTTTTTAGAGATAAACTTGCGATGTGACATTTCCTCTTACAGTTGCTCGAAAAAATCACTTAATTTATGTATACAATATGTGCCAATATGTTTTAAAGAACTATTATGCTGCAAAAAAAATATTGATGTTGTAACGAGATGGTAAACCAAAAAGTTACGCACCGTCAAAACCTCTCGAAATGACCACTCGGTTTTACTGACAACAACACTGTGGAATCGTCTAGGCCCTAGACTCTAGGCTCTAGACTCTAGCTCTAGCTCTAGACTCTAGGCCTAGACTCTAGGCCTAGACTCTAGGGTATCTCCTAATATCTGGGACGCTCCACAAGTCTCTCAAAACGACTAGGCTAAATCGTTATCGTAAAATTACGAAAGATTTAGAAAGCGGTGTCACCTACATATATAAAGGATGGCGCGCGCGGCAATAATGTTAGTATTCCGGGAGTTTTTACTTTTCTTCTCTTCATTTTTTTTTGCCTGCCATCTTTATTATTCACTTATAAACAAATTATCGAATGAACGTTAACGGTGACCGGTATTATAGGAAACGGAATCCCAAATATAATGATATAGTTGTCTGTCCGTCCGTCGTAACTTTGTGTAACGTCCGTAACTTTTTTATTTATTTTATAAATAAATAAATACTTACTCTTTAGGAACTGACGTGTAAAAGTACCGTCATTTTTGACGGGTTACAACTAGTACCTACCATTTTAAATTTATTACATTCAAATACTTACGCATAAATTTTGAACTATAACTTGTTTTACTCGCCTCGTGATCCAAAGGTCGGGTTCGAATCTCACTCCAGACTAGCAAGTTAGTCCTATTTTCGTAGCACAAGCGTTTAGCTTACTTTGAAAATAGTAAGAATATTGATGTGACACGTATTCCGTGTTCGCATCTCTATTTCTAACTACTTTCTAACTCTTTAATAATAAATCATGCTTCTTCCACCATCGTGCACCTAGAGACTGTGAATAAGTATTGTGTGGTCGCCTCGCCGCGCCGCTTACACCCACTTGAGTGTCAGCGGCGCAGCGAGGATGACCGCTTTAGCATTAAAATAATGCCAAATCGGGTGGAGAAAGAGCAGGGCCGATGTGGGAGCTATTGCTTATAAAACGGCCCTGGGTACGCGGTGGGTCCTCTTCATAGGCCGGTACTGGAGGACTTTTCTAAATCTGTCGCTTTCTATTAGTTATCTCTTATCCATATTTGTGCTCGAATTACTAAGCTAAAGGACCTGTGAATCTTTACGATTGGTTTACACTGTGTTTCCTTACATAACAATGCTTGGAACTGTTAATATTGCATAATAAATGTACGAAATATCTTGTATACTTTAGTGATGGTATTTTAACCGGTGACACAATAACCGTTATTTTATATTTGTATCTGATTGCGTCGATGATTGGCAACTGATTTTTCTTAACTCGACAACCATCGGTACTAGACAACAGTTATATCTTAGTTACCAATCATCGAAAGAATCAGATACAAATCGCAAATAACTGTAACGAAAATAACCGGTTAAAATAGTAGATATATTTGTTACAATATTCTCTTCGTAAATGTACATCAAGGAATAGTCTCAGAGTGTTAGTTAAATTAGTATAAACCACTCCCAGATTTTAGGTCTACCGGTTTCGAGACGTGCCCGTCTCTTCGTCAGGCAATTAAACCCTCATTTACAACACAAACGAAGAATAAAACTTGGTGCACGCCGCACAGTGGGTTAACATTCGCGCAATATTCATTTTACAAACATTGAACTTGCAAATAACTCGGGCTGAGCTTCGAGAGCACTTAATCAAGTTTCCGGAACATAGCCCTTAATATCTCTGTCGGACGCGAGCACGCAGGAAGTCGGGCGCAAACACGCAATGACTAGAATTGCCTGTCAGTTATTTTACTCCAACATTATTTCATCTCAGCGCCAGGGTCGGACCGTCGAGGCGAGGAACTGTGCAACTGCACGGGGCGCCGCGAAAAACGAGCGAGCCTTACAGTAGTCGCATGTAACATTTGACATCTCACAATTAAAAATATCAATTGAGCGGCAACAGAAAGTAACATAAAAATTTAAAAAAGCTAATACCTATATATTTATTTATTAGTAAATACAAGTAAAGAAAATGTATGCGCATTTATTTATTATTGAATTTTGCCGCACTAGATAGGTTACGTATATCTGCATACGCATTTTGTTTAGAAATTTGTTTGGTCAATTATATGTTTTTATTTATTTTCATAGATGGCGGTAGTGTGTCGCAATACATATTGTATGAAAACTTTGAATAAATATTTAAAAATACATAATCACATAAATTTAAAGAAAATCAAATCATTAAGGGTGGTTAGTGTTTACATTAATGTAAAAAAAAAACGTATTTATTTGATAGTTTCGAAGATATAAGCCAAATATATCAAAGTTACAACACCTGCACGCCTGACACTAAACGCGCAATATATATATACAAAATCAGAAGCGTTGAATGTTGGAAGTATGCGTCTCCGCTGTGATGGCACTTGGTGGACATTGATTTGTTTATAAACGAATTTTTTTTCCATTGCGCGCGATTATTTCCTGTTATGCATTTCCGTCCCTTTTCACGAAATCTCTGCCACAGATTGAAGGAAAGCGAGAGAAAAGATGTTACACATCAAAAAACAAACCTATCCAACAATCATCTCTCATTGCGTAAACTATTCTCACACCTAATATATGAAAATGTGGACATTTCTTATTCTCCACATATTTCATTTTTTTATAAAAATTGTAAAAATTTAGATTAATAATTATTAATTAATTTCTGCACTATTTTCTTTCTAAATAGCGTAGTAGTTTGAAATAAATAATATAATTTATTAGGTACCAAACCCCTAAAAAATTTAAAATGAAGTCCCATACATACAGATGCCACATGATTCATCATTAACATTCGTTTTCTGTCCACTGCTGTATGACGGCCTCCCTAAGTATCTCCCAAATAGCGCATTGGAAAATTTCGTCAAATTTTTATTTACGTACTCTCGCTTTTTCCATAGTGATGAATAATTTATCCAGCTCAGTTTTCATAAAAATTTCACCTCAAGAGCTCTTTACACAAAAGCTATTCGGTCCTACATTATTATTGAAAATTTTGAAATGATTTTTCAAAAATATATGGATGGGCCATGTGATGTGTCGCCTTGTACGTCAACTAACACAATTTGTATTCCACTCTTTTCGAAAAACGAAGCCAAAATATTAATTCTAATTTTTCAAATTCATTTTATAAATTAAATAATGAATCCTTTTTTGACGACGACTAATTTGCAAGAAATATTTTAAAAATAAGAAAAGTACTAAAATAACTCGTATAATTTATTTATTAAGAATAAATTACACAGGTCTCACGGAGCCGAAGCTAATTTATGTATAAGGAAAGTAGATGGAAGTCTCTAATACGACGGCTTCAGGGCTTACAACCTTTAAATATTTATTTTTTTCTTTGTAAAGCATATAGTATAGTAAAAGTAAAATTAAATATATAATAAACACCTTGTTTTATTCACGACTAATTTTTATAAAACAAAATACTTCATCTAATTTTTCAAACTCACTCTGTGAGACCATTTTATAAACGAAATAATAAATTATTTGTTTTGACTACCATTAATTTTTACTATAAAAATTCTAAATTCTATAGTGTAGTTGTTATTTAATTTATGGAGCCAATATAGTTCTCGCAAAAGGGATGTTACGTGTGAGGTTATTTCGGCAACTTTTAAAATTACCCGGTGCGGCCCTGCTCACCGTAGCAAATCCCCAAGTCTATTCCAGTCTTGTTGCAGTCGCTCCATTCCAGCTAGGACTCGCGGAACTCGCCCGGGAGACAAGTTAAACGCGTAGCAAAAAGCAGTTTGATTTCATCAGCTCGGCCAGCACCGGCCTGACGAACCGTCGCTGATGATGCCATTAATTTTCTGGACATGCGGGCAATTAGATATCTTCGGATGGTCAATTTACACAACCGGCCGTCTCAACCTGCCCTCGTATATAATGATTTGATCCTTGATAACCCGCTTTTCATTCGCTTTGATTTTTATTATCGTATTTGCACTCGTAATTACTTATCAAATGTCATGCCGTTTCCCCGCGGCGTGAGCAAAGAGGATACAACTATGTACCCTTCTGTACATGTCTAAGATGAAAATCAAATACAGGCGGACCTCAACTTTCGCACATAATTGGTTCCTGAAAATGTGTGCGAATGTTGAATGTTCGAAAGTAGAGGGAAGTAAAAAAAATTAAAATTGTATTTATTTTAAAATATTTATTTATCAAGTAAATATATGACGTTTATAAGGCGTTAAAGTGGTTTAAGAGACATGTTTAAGTGGGGTTTGCGGGTGTTTCCCTTAAAAAGTTATCAAGAGCTAATTGTTTGCCACTCTTCTTTCTTTTTTCTTCATATAGTATTTTAAAACATGCTATGTCTTTATTGATCGGCCTGCACACTCAAGATATGCGTTCTCCACTGCGATCATAATCTTCCATAATATTTAAAAAATTGTCAAGATGCACGAAGGCTTTATTCATATTTTTCATTGTTAAAGTCTTGATGATCAGCTTCTTCTTCCTCACTTTCATTATATATTTCATTTTCATACTCCTGTTGCTCAATTAAATATTAATTTGTTAGAGGTTCTGAATGAGATTTTATCATCTCATTAACATCCTCAATAGTAACATCTAAGTTTAGTTCATTCATTAGGCGGACTATATCAATTGTGATAGTTTCTGGAGTTTCATCAATTTTATAAAATTGTTTCCATGAACCTTTCATGGTTGACTCTTTTATTTCAGACCACGCTATATGTTTCACGTGTCTCCAATATTGTTTATTGCGTTTCATACATTGTAGTTCTTCCAGAAATCTTTTAATGTAGGCCCACCTTCCCTGTCAGTTGCCTCGATAGCCTGAGTCATTATTGACTTCATATAATTATCGTTTAAACATAGCTATCACCGTTTGGTCCATAGGCTGTATAAGGCAGATATTATTGCGAAGAAGAAACACAACATTGATTTCCGTGTATAAATTCTGTAGAGATTTTGGGTGTCTTGGAGCATTGTCTAAGATGAATAATATTTTAAATGGTAAATTATTATCTTTCCTTCCTGCGCAAGACTAAATCTCTATCCTAGCTAGCTCACAAGCAAAGTGACGGAAGGAAGCAAGATGCAAGTGATACCAGGATTCCACTTGCTTGTAAGCGAGCGAGAGGGAATCTTTACCCCACAGCGTGAAAATGTGCGAAATAGCGAATTGTGCGAAAGTCGAGGTCCGCCTGTATACCCTTATCTGTTCCCGTCTAAGATGAAAATCAAATTCAATAAAAAAAATTTAAACCTCACTTATATTTAAATGTACCAAAAAAAAAATTTTTCGGCCAAAAAATTGTTGCCTTCCTCTCCAAATCAAAGGATATTGATTTAGATTACAGAATTCTGTTGTTGATGAAGGGAAAGTGCCCACGCTTTTATTTGAATAGTAAGATAAAATTTTTTTGGCCGGAAATTAATAAAATAAAATAAATCTTCGGTATTCGGTACAAAATCGAGCTCAATAACTAATTTTCCATATAAAAACTTTGATCGATTAATTATGCTGGATTAATTGATTAATATGATAATTGATTAATGTATTGTCATCGAGAATGCGGTTGTGTGCAAAAGTCTGTGTGTGATTTGACTTTGGGAAGCGGTTGAAATACCGATTTAAAAAAATCGTCCAGACAAACAGTTGAAGCTAATACAATCATGGTAAAATGGTGTGAAAAAACTGTGTCCGATATATGGTCGCTACCTTTTATTTATTGTTTAGTTGTTGCATGAATTTTGCATATTATTAATAATATAGTCATTATTTATCAGTTGTATTCTTCTACGCCCTATCGAATATCATCATGAATGAATGAAAGTATACCGAATGCGTTGGATATGGTGACGCTTAGGCGTATGTGTAGTAGATCTTTGTTCGATATAGTAAGGAATGTACAAATTAGAAGTGAATGCAATGCTAGCTGTAGCGTAGTGAATAGAATAAATAATGTTTCGCTGTAATATTTTGGTCATGTGGAATGTATCACGTGTTGTGGCTACGGGAGGAATGAATGAAAACACCGGAAATTATTATTTAATGATTAATTAATTATTCAATGTACCAAGTCACTTAAACAACATCTCCAACACTTATATCTAACATTGGAGTACCTCAGGGATCAGTCTTGGACCACTGTTATGTATTTTATGTACTATAAATAATGAAAAATTTCAAAACTGTGGTCTCATTGTTACGCAAACAATACGCAAATGAACTTTTCTGTAAGGCGGATGGGACAAGTATTTTTTTATTGGTTCACAAACAAGGAAAAACACATAATATGATATAGACAATACAATTAGTTTAAATGCTTTTCATCACTTAAATGCGAACACAGCAAACAGAAAAGCAAAAAAGAGATAAAAGTAAAGGCTAAAACATGTACAAGAAAGAACAGAAAAATATGATTTTATAGAGTGAGATAGAATAAAGAGTATAAACAGCTAATTTCTCAAGTTTGATAATAGTTCTCTTATATTCGTGGAAACTGTCATGGAATATGTCAATGAAGACGTTATGGTTATTTTCTATTTTGTTGTATAACCTCAATATTCTAGATATAGAATTAAAGTGGGCCGTATTGTTATTACAAGTTGAAAGAAAAAATGTATTATATGTCCTAACTCGGCAACTAGGAACATTCTAAGTTATATTTTCGACACAAAATTTACCATGTATTATATTATATAGGTATATTAACTCAGAAATTAGTCTTCTAACTTCCGATTTTTCTAGATGAAAATATTCTAAGCGCTCTCGATAAGATATTAAAATGCTGCCCGGATTACACATATTAAATGAAAAAAATACCAAATGCGTCGAGAAAATAGGCGAGTGGATGACGCAAAATAGACTTGTTTTAAATCCATCCAAGGCAGAACTACTACGGGCGGCGACACCTAAAAGGCAATATCTAATCCAGGAATGAACGTCTGTGAATGCTAAATATGCAGTTAAATTGTTGGGCGCGCATATTGATTCAGATCTCTGCTTGAGAAGGCGAATAATTAAAACTGTCAATGCATGTTTTTATCAGCTAAGACAGATTGTAAGTATTCGGAGACGCCTTACATCTACTCATTGTGGTGTCGCGTGTGGACTACTGTAATAGTGTTTATGCTGAACTTCCAAAAATTCATATAGATAGATTACAATCTATTCAAAATGCATCAGCAAGGATAATATATGGAGCATCAAAATTCTCGTTCACACCATTACTTTTTCGCGAGCTACATTGGCTCCGTTTCTCTCAAAGAGTCGAATTAAGTTGTGTTGGTTGATGTACAATGCGACACAACGATGGCGCCTCTTTATCTTCAAGAGTTCTGCATCCCAGACAACTTCTTGAATGGTAAACGCTGGACTCGGAGGTCAGCCTCTACTTCAGCCGCAGGAAGCGTTGTAGAACCGATCAACCACTAAGTTTCGTGAACGGGCATTTGCGGTGGCAGGCTCAAAGGGGTAGAAATCTCTCATTTTTGAAAAATCATTTGCATAATCATATTAACTACCGCCTTCTATTTCGATTGAAAATATAAACTACCACTTTTTATTAACATTTATCGGCTTATTAACACTATCCGATATCTGATCTAATTGTACTATTCAAAATCATTAATTCATATTTTGACAGCACATTTGCGTCTCATCGCACTTCCTGCGCCGTGTAGAATTACCCATACACCGTCTCTGTTTTACTGTGATAATACGAGAACAAACTCACACAACGATTCCCTCGTACCTAGGCCACACAGACTGGGCAACAAATGTGCAAGCATTGCCGATGTGTTCTCGTCTGTCCTGTCAAATTATAAGGGTAAACTCACGAACACTATCGTGGCGCGGTAGTCAGGATCAGGCGCAATAGAACTGGATACTCTATTCTAATACTGTATATAATATAGTTACAGAAGTATATAGTTCCCTTATGCTCAGAATAATAATGACTTTGTATTTATATTTTTATTTTTAATCACTTTCTTCCTTTGTACCTACTGTTTACATATTGTATTTTTTTCTTTCTTACTACTTTCATTCTTTTTAATTACTTTCTACATATTACCTTTATTGTATTTAATTGTGATTTTCTGTATTTATATTGTTAATATTAAATCATTTATTGTCATGTTATTCTTATATACTAAGATGGTTTTGATGTAAAAGCCCAAATATTATATATATTAATAAAATGTATATATTATAAAATAAATAAGTTCGTTATGTCAAATTTTATCATAAGTACTATTGTAGGACTACACAACTTTTGTGTAAAGCGCCCTTGAGGTGATTTTTTTACGAAAATGGCGCTATATATCAATTATTAATTGTTTTTATTCCAAGTAAGATTACCTATCTCATTTTAGAACAGGATTTCTTGTACAGAATATACAACCCAACCCCGCAGACTTATTTAATTGACATGTTTTATTTGAGTAATATTGCTTATATTCGCTTGCTGATTTTTCATACCCACATCTTCGCCATTAAATGATAATATATTACACATGGCACCTACCCTTATCTTATATAAAATGAGAGCGTCCGTTTGCATGTCGGTAATAGCTATTTCTCTGTCATCCTGTCAGATTGCAATGATATTTATTTATACAGAAAAATCTGTAATTATCTGAAAGCTTGCGTGGATACATCCACCGGTCGCCTTCCTACCGTGGTTGTCGAGTATCTCGGCAGTCGCTTCTCTGGCATTCGCAAGGCGTGTCCAAGCCATCTTAATTTGAACCTTTATTTGTGTAAAAGAAGCGACTCTTAATTCGCTCTAATAATGTTATTCCTACTACCCACTAATGTAAATCATTCGGCAGCAATTCGTCGAGCTATTGTCTGTTACGGTGGTACACTAATGTATGGAGAGAAATAAAAAAAGTAACCCATAAAAACCAAGTTTTTATTATACTCCCTTTCTTTGTAAAATATAACAACAATTAAAGACGAATTAAAACATATAACATAACACTAAACTTACAGTAATTTAATATATTTCTAAAATGTCAGATGTTTTGAGCTTTGATAAAACACTTCATGCTTTGAAGATTAAATTCTAAAAACATTTGTCAGTCAATTTAGATTTTCGACATTCGTAGTGAAGTAAGTACCTATTATGCATACCGATGGTGTAATTCAAATTTAGGAAATATTCCGCGACGTTATCGGGTCGCCGTAATCAATGTTATCAATAACTGTCGAGATGCCGAATTGGAATATTGCTACTTTCAGAATACTGCCGAATGTCTGTATGAAGAGATAAATTATGTTTTTTTTCTTAATTTTTCCTAACTTCAAGGTCAATCCGGAGACAGAAGATGTTGTCTAATCGTTATGAAACTTTGTACATAGGAAAAAAGATGCCATTTAGCACCTTTCTTCACGATTACAATTCCATACACGTGGATTTTTTACTCCCTTTATATTAACTCGTGGCGTCTGCTTGCTTGCTTTCTTGCCTTCAATTTTGACGTTATAAGTTTGAAATGTTTGATATTAATGAATTCAAGCAATCAGAAAGCTCTAAAACGTAAACACGCGTTAAGTTAATTAAGATAAATTATAGAAATCTCACAGAAGCTTTTTACATATGAGAAACGTATATAGAAGTCTCTTATACGATGGCCCAGGGCTATCCTGTATGCGCTGGCTTAAGTGATCACTCTACACAATGCAACGTTTATCAATTCCATCGTAAGAACATACACACATTATCAAATTTTGTAAGTTCTATATTTATATGTTCGAATTCTAGGAACCTTCCGTATATTTTATTGTTATCTATGATCTATGTGCTAGAGACATCTGTAGTCTTTTCTCATTAACTAGTTAGTATACATAGATTTAGCAGCTGGTAATGATACCTCTATTTTCAATATGTTAAGTTATTCACAATTTAACGTTCGTTTACGTTTTAGAGCTTTCTGATTAATTAAATTCATTAATTTCAAGCTTAAAACGTCAAAATTGACGACATTACAATGTTACACAATAACTGTCAAGATACCGAAATTGCAATATTGCTATTTTGTTAATACGGCCAATTGTGCTTGATTATTATTTTTTATAATAAAACAACGGTTTAAGGTCAGTTTTAATACATTAAAAAGGATAAGAAGGCATTACACAGTTATACTTAAATAATTAAAAGTGATTAGGGAAAAGAATAATTTTTCTTCAAATTGTGAAATTTCTCAAGCAACCATGACCTACTATCAATAGTCATGGAGATATGCGACATCAAAGTTAGAAATTTTTAAAAGTATTTCTGACTTATTTTTTTTAAAACGTTGGACCATTAATTACAGTAATTTATATTGAGTATGAAAAATTCACTACCTATAATACAAGTCAAATAAAACAATGAAAAGCTTTCAATTCCAATTGTAAAAAATCCGATTGGAACTTCTGGATGGTTTTTATTGTTTTATTTAACTTGTATTGAAACGAATGAATTTTTCGTAATCAATATAAGTTACTTAAATGATAGTTCAACCTTTTGTAAAAAAGAAATCATAAATATTGTGGGTATATAAAAAAAAATTCAAACTTAAATATTGCATAACTACATAACTATTGATATTAGGTCACGGTTGCTTGAATATTTTCGTCTCATAATCAAGGCAGGAATCCACCTGTAGAGTATTGTGGACTATAGGTCGACCACAATCAATAGACCATTCTCTAGCTTTGTCCGGTAAGAAGAAAGTTGCCTGGCAAGCCCATATTACAAGCCTCAATATGATATTCCAAATAAACAATTTTTTTTTAGTTTAGAAAAGGTTACTTACTAGAAAAACTTATTTTGTGTTTTTTTTTTGCAACGTAACAACACACATATTTTTTGCGCACATTGTTTTGAATGCGGTCTAGCTATAGCTCTGTTATCCCTGTATATAAAATATATTTTGAAAATGTTTCTCATTGTTCGACTTTCGAAGTTCGTCCCGGATAATCCACATCCCGGTTAATTGGATCCCGGATAATCGGGATTCTGCCGTAAAGTAAATAATAACCATTTTATATTCCGAGGCAAAACTTTTCCGCTTTAATAGTGGTAGTAGATAGATAGATAGCTGATTTTTAAAAATAAAATCTATCAGCGTTCGAAGTCTCATCTAAATTCCATTAGTGGTCCCACTTCCGCGCGGACGCCCTTTCCGTCGGACCGGCGCGGAGAGCCATCAGGTGTCGTGACGAGGACTCGAGCTGCGAAGATCAGAAATCAATTAATCTGACGAGCCGGTAATTTAATCCACCGGATGCTGGGCTCTCCGCATCGATCTGATAACCGCGGGCTGGGCCAGCCTCGCTGACAGCCGGCAGCCTGGCTCGCCGTCGGAGTCCGCCGCTGTTTCATCTGCCTGAGAAATGGTTAATTATCAATCATTATTCGGGGTCTGCTGGCGAGAACCGAACGATGGGCGGGGATACTCATCACAAAACTATCGAATAAACCGCGAAAGCCTTCTTCTGTAGATGTCTTTATAAATGGCGACTCGCGGCGATGACAGACGCGCGGGCTACGAGCAAAATTTCAAACATGTAGGATCGCCGACGAGCTTACTCGATGGTTTTAAAGTACGCGAACTTAGGGTGACACACGAGCGAAAAAGGTCGTCGAGCCGTAAGTTCGCGTACTTACTCGTCTGTCACCCCCTTTAGAGGACTGCTGCGAAGCGAGGTTGCAACTAATTTGGGCCGACGTGGAGAGCGAAGCCCAAGATAGGAAGAGTTGGAACCTCCTATGCGGTGCAGGGACCCCGAACCAATAGGATAAGGGATTGAAGAAGAAGAATAAGATATTTACAAGAGACACGTTAGAGACACTAACACGATAATAGGACATGATACTCTAATAATAAAACATTATAAATGAAGACTATGCCCATTATCCCAATTACAAGTGTCTTCGGCACGCTCTAGTAACATGTATTTTTGCATTTAAGTATATTTTACATATACATTTATGTGTATTGTATATTTAGTCTTTGAATGTAGTGCGATTAGTATTTAATAAATAATTGATTTAATGGATCTATAGGTTCAGGTCATCGCTTAGAAAATGGATGTTGTGTATGAGTGAGTTTTTGAACGATGATAAGGTATCTGCAAGAACATCAGCATCAATGTTAGGGTCAGCACGATACATATTACATGTGCGACACAACCTTGTGATGGAAGAAAAGTAACCAACATTATTAGTGTGCTGGCCTATTCTAGAGAACTCCGGGTTTCTTGTACGGGTTTTTTTATTTTTTATTACAAAAAAAATCCTTGTTTACAAATAAAGGTACTTAATACTAATTTAACAATAAAAATATAAGATAAATTTAACTTTTTTTTTTCGTTGTTAAATTTGTGGATTATGCTACTCTACTAGGCTACGCCTGTCCCAGAGTGGCGTTATAGAACACAATTATAATATTTTTTAATTCCGTCAGTAATATTTATTTTCATAAGGCAGTAATTATGTATCTACAAAGTATCAAGTGCAGTGTTAATGGTAAGTTGAGTGAGTCATAAGTCCAAGTGTAAATATGTGTAGAGTAATTATTTAATGTAAAAAGGGTTAAAGTTTTGTTTAAGATTATTTTTTATTTTCCTTTATTAATTAATTAATTTATATAGGTATATATTTTTATTTATAGACATTATTATGCAATTACAGTAAGTAAATTTTCAGTTGCTGTTCTACCTTTGGAGGTAAGGCAGTTATTTGCTAAAGCTTTTATTTTATTAATTGAGTATATTCTGATTTTCGGGAAGTCTGTTTTAAATATGTTAAATATTTTAGGCCCTATGTATGAGTAATTTTTCTGTCCATGTGTTGTCTTAGTTTTTGGTATTTCGTCAAGGTTTCGTAATGCTTGTCTAGTATTATGTGAATGCGAGTTACTGGTTGCTGTTAGGTGGTTTGTGTTTTTGACGTAGAAGATGAGAGTAGACTTAACGAACAGCTGTCTAACGTCCAGTACATTAAATTCTCTGAATAGTCTGTCTGATTGGTATATAAATGGTTTCTTATTAATGACTCGGAGCAAGGTTTTTTGTGCCGTTATAGCTGGTTTTAATGTGGTTTTGTAACTACCTCCCCAACTTTAACATGCAAATTTATGTCAGTTAGAGAAAGGAATCAATAGCTCCTCTGAGAATCTTGTAATAACAAGATATTATATATATAATAACAAGATATTATATATATAATGACATAAATTTGCATGTTAAAGTTGGGGAGGTATTAATTAATTAATTACTGCAGCGTGTGCATCTGAAACACGGTTTAATCAAAATATCTTTTCGGTATCGCCACCCTCGATTCCCGTTGCGCGGCTTCTCTCGTCCCGTCGTTTTGCCTGGCGAAGACGAAGGTCCCGCGCGGTGACGATGACAGCCGATGCCTATCTGCCGGGCTCCGCGGCCGCCGGACAGCCCGTGGTATACCAAGACTTTCGGTATTCGCATTTCGGGACGCGGAACGGCCGAGCCCCCAGGAAGGCCGGGCGCGGCTTTAAATTCGGAATTTATCCGTGATTTAAATGAGCGCAGGTACCTACCGGGTGTTCGGCCGGATTGTTATACCATTGTGGGAACATTGGTACATTTCAAAGTTGAACTCGAAATAAAAATAAAAAAAATGACGGGAAATGGCTTAAGGCTGCATTCACTGCAAATGCATATTTCGGCGTTTTTTTTTTTACGAAAATGTGGGTTTTTATTATTCATTTATATCAGAATGTATATTCTAGACTGTAATTTTTTTAAAGCAATAACATAGATAGAACGCCAAAGGCGTCACTATTGGCACATTTCACACTTTGGAATTTTTATTTTTAAATAATAATTAAGGTGTTTCTGTTTAAAAAACCAAGTTTTATTTAGTGAGTTAAGCCTTAAAATACGGGAATAAATAGAATATACTGTTAAAAAAACATCTCTCTATATAAATAAAAACCGTTTTAAAATCAACAAAAAACGTAAAAAAAATTTGCAAATTTAAAACATTAGGTATAACTTTATTAATATTGAATATTTCTTAATTTACTTAGTACGGATTCTATATAATGAAGTATAGTTTATACGTATAAAAAAACGTTTTATGAGTACTTTAAATATTTATTAAAGCATTTAAACGACACTAAAAACGAATTTTTTGGCCGCGGCCTGTCGACATTTTCTTAATTATTGTAAATAATGTTCAGTTTATTATTTTTATATAAGTACAAAGATTCTATCTAAGTTATCGCCCTAAAAAATTACAGTCTAGAATATACATTCTGTTATAAATGAATAATAAAACCCACATTTTCGTAAATAAACGCTGAAATATGGATTTACAGTGAATGTCCTTAATGAAGTGTATTTTTTTCACTTTTGACAAGAATTGATTGACATATACAGGGTGTAACGGAACTAGTTCAAAATTCTTAGCAGGTACATTGCCTTGATTATGAGTCGAAAATGTTCAAGCAACCATGACCTAATCAATAGTTATGGAGATATGCAATATCAAAGTTGGCATTTTTTATTCTTAATATTTCTGACTTATTTTTTCAAAAACTTGGACTATCAATCTAACCAGTAATCGTTGCTTTATTCATCATGGAGAATTCTTCTCGATTACAGGTGTGGGATTGTTTTTACATTGTCGTGGCAAAAATTGAAGAAATATGGTCAAAAGCTTTCATTCCTACTATCAAAAATATACAGAGTGTTTCAAAGCTAGTAGACACATCTTTATAGGTGGATTCCTGTTTTGATAAAGAGTCGAAAAATTTCAAGCAACCATGAGATAATATCAATAATTATTGAGATATGCAATATCAAAGATTAAATTTTTTTCAATATTTCTGACTTTTTTGCACAACGTTGAACTGTCATTCCAGTAACTTACATCGATTACGAAAAATTCATTCACGTCAACAAAATCAAATAAGAAAACAAAAAAACATTGCGGATATTGAAAATAGATTTCTCCTGTTCCAAGACGGGAAGCAGAAATTACATCCTGTGTTTTCACGTCTTCATGTACGATGGTGCAATATCACTTTTCAACGCCCACCAGTTGTGCAGTAATGGTATACAAATCATTTTAAATCAAAATAGGTACATTCATATTTTGTTACGTGTACATGGATTGTAATGTCGGACACCATATATGTGATCTTTACAAATCTGTTTACTTGATGTCGAAAAAATACTTATATCATCACACAAACCAGTCATTGCTGTTTAAACTATTTGTTTTTGATGAATCTTTACTATAATTCTTCTGTACGTGTGTATGTTAATGAAATTTTTTGTGTGCATTCGAGTGAGTCCCTGGACGGTTTAGATTCACAACTGGACCCGGAAGGTGGAGCTGCAGTCGGGTTCTAGGATTTATGCCACCCAAACGAAAAGCCAACTTTCGGGCAGGACACCGTCTGTCGGGTTCGCTAGTATTTGATCTAGATAGGATATGATGATAGATAGGATGAGAAGAGAATAGAGAGATGATACCACCGAGATGGAAAATAAGTATGTACAAATATTATTTTTAAGGTTGGTAGAAATCATTATGTTTCACTCAGATTTATTAATTTCTTCATGCAAACAGTTGAAATATTAAATCAAATCCAATTTTTTCGTCAGAATGATAGATATATTGAAATTTAGACTAAAAGCCAGCGACCGCCACTTGTTATAGTATCAAACATTAAATATTTTCTGTAGATGTATACTATAGTAGTTAAGAAGGTTTGGTTAATTTTACATTTGATTTCGGGGGATTTTGGCAGATAACAGCTAATGCAGGTACAAAAAAGCTTCTTCTTCTACCCTTATCCTACACCGGGGTCCCCGCACCGCAAATAAGGTTCCAACATCTCCAATTTTGGGCTTCGCTCTCCACGTTAGTCCAATTTAGTTGCAACCTCGCTTCGCAGCAGTCCTCCCCTTGGCCTTCTGGTCTTGTCTGGAATATTCGCTTTGGCGGTCTGTCGGCATCCGCGAGATGTGTTCCAGCTACCGTAACTGTGATTTCTCGATAAACGTCAATACGGGCCTCTTCCTTCTGGTAACTCCTACTATTCCTCGTAGAAATCCCATCTCGGCGGCCTGTAGCCTTGAGCGGGTTCTTTCGGTCA
>JADDOH010001524.1:0-168754 GCA_016648135.1 Agrypnia vestita
TCGCAAAATATAATAGTCCCCTTACCTGAAACATGCACACAATATGATTCGGATATATTTACCTGTACAGAATGTTGGTGTAACAAAAAAAATCATCCAAATTTACTACAGAAAGATATGGAATGGCTAATATAATTGATCTGGTAAACCAAATAGATCCCTTTGAACCAATTACCACTAAAACTGTGGACCAACCAGAAAACTGTAAACAACATTTTTGTAGAGGCACTAGCACACTTAAGATTCTAAATATGAACATACGAAGCATAAATCATAATTTTGACGAACTTCTTGTACTACTGCATCGTCTAAATAAAGACTTTCAAATCATTATTCTCATTATTCTTACGGAATGCTGGTTAAAAGATAAAGACACAATACAGACGATACCAGGATACACCGGGCATAAAACCTCCAAACATAATAACCAAAATGACGGTGTTGTAACATACATTAAAGCAAATCTAAATGTCGAAGTAACTGAACCAGATATAAGTGACGCCAATTGTTTAAAAATTAATTTGTGTAATGGTACCTACATATATGGGATTTATCGACCACCGTCCTTCCAAAATGCGTATGAATTCACAAATTCCCTTTCTGAAGAGCTACTCACAATGGCCAAAAACCCAACAATGATCATTGCAGGTGACATAAACATTGACATAACTGCGAGTACTCCCACCACAAACGCATCTGAATACCTATCCATGTTAGCTGAACAAGGTTTCGTTCCTGCCATCAGCAACCCAACAAGAGGTAACGCATGTTTAGACCATATTATTGTTAAAAGCAAATTCTTGGTGAAAGGAATTGTATGTGAAACTACTATCACGGATCACTTTCCAGTAATGATTGATATTGGAACACAAAAAATAAATACAAAACCTTATACAAAACCCCGACACAAACTAAATTTTGAAATGCTAAAAAAAGACTTGGAAAAAGAAACTTGGTTACCAGTATACGAGACTAATGATGCTAATACATCATATTCAAAATTCCTGTATATTCTACAAAGCCACATTAAAAAAAATCAAGAACATATATCTAATAAATCGAGGAAAAAAATTAAGAAATCTTGGATAACTGAAAGTTTAGTTAACTGCATAAATAAGAGAGATGTGTTACACAAACAGTCTAAACTTAACCCTCTAAATGTCGGCTTACAAAACTTTTACAAAAAGTATAGAAATATTTGTAATAGAGCGGTCAAATCCGCTAAACACCTATATTACAAAAATATTATAAAAGAAAATCAACGTGATGCAAAGAAAACATGGGAAATTATAAGAGAAATGACTTCTACACAAAATACTAGAAGCAATGATATATGTGATATGCTGATTCAAAATAAAAATCATGCTACTGAGGATAAGGCCATTACTGAAGTGCTAGATAATGTAAACGGGCATTTCGCTTCGCTTGGTAAAAATTTAGCACAAAATATTTTGTCTCGTCTAAAAACTACTGAAGAAAACCTTAAAACAAATTTAAATTCAGCAAATCCATATTCATTTTTCTTTGCTCCAACCTCCATTCATGAAATTGCTGCAATTATTAGTAACCTAAAGTCTAACAATGCCCCTGGAAACGATGAGGTAACAGCAAAAGTAGTGAAGTATAATAAAGACCAATTAAGTAAGCCTCTTTGTTATATATTCAATCAAAGTCTCTCAACGGGTATCTTTCCAAATGCACTAAAACTGGCTAGAATCTGTCCAATATTCAAGGGTGGTGATCCCCGTAATCCGAGCCACTATAGACCTATATCGCTCCTAAGTGTTTTTTCTAAAATCTTAGAGAAGATAGTTAAAGTACGTCTTTTAAAATACCTGGATATTCACAAAATAATCTCCAACAATCAATACGGGTTCCAATCAAAACTCTCAACAGAAGATGCAATATGTCAACTAACGGAATTCTTAGTTACACAATTAGATAAAGACAAACGTTGTATTGGTATATTTTTGGACCTAGCCAAAGCTTTCGATACGGTGTCTCATCCACTGCTGCTGCACAAGTTATCAGCTTTGGGAATAAGGGGGACGGCTTTGGCGTGGTTTGAAGATTATCTAAATAACAGGGTTCAGGTAGTTAAATCGGGCGATCACTGCAGCAACCTCCACAAAACATCATATGGAGTACCGCAAGGAAGTGTTTTGGGACCCACGCTCTTCCTCATATATGTCAATGAAATGTGTAACTCCAATTTAGAAAACGGTAAAATAATTTCTTTCGCAGATGACACAGTGCTTCTTTTTCAAGATGATTCCTGGGAAGATGTTTTAAAAAAGGCACAAAGTGGATTGAATCGAATAACATCATGGCTTGACAAAAATCTACTAACAGTAAATGCTTCAAAGACAAAATACATGTGTTTCTCCATCAGTAAAAGAACAGTAATAAAGCAGCCCAAAAATCTACTGATTCACACATGTCAATCAAAAGATAAACCCTGTGATTGTACTAATCTGCAGACAACGGAAGATATACGATATCTAGGTGTGTACATAGACCAGCATCTAAACTGGAGAAAACATATTTTGAATCTTACAATCCGAATAAGAAAGCTTGTTTATTTTTTCAAAGAAATTAGAGATGTACTCGACGCATCGACAAGAAGAATAGTATACTATGCACTGTGTCACTCACTCATTAATTATGCAACTGTCAGTTGGGGTGGTGCAGCTTGTACTATATTAGATTCATTAAGCAAAGCCCAGAAAATGGTATTGAGAGTTATTCATAAAAAGCCATTTCGTTTTCCTTCAGAAGAACTTTTCAGAGAATGTCACGTCCTGGACATCAATCAAACATATTTACTCAACACTTTAAAATATTTTTTCCGACATAAACAAGATCACCAACAAATAACTCACTCACATTCAACAAGGGCACAGGTGAACTGCAACTATCTTGTACCAAAATTCAAAAAACTTTTTCACAAAGATTTCACCTCTTCCAAGCACCAAAAACATTCAATACTCTTAACACTAAACTTAAAACATGTAGCCATAGTCTCGCGTATTTTTCTTCTAAAGTGAAACTCTGGCTGCATGAAAAGGGAAGGAAGCATGCCCAAAACCTATTAAAAGCCATCATATAAACTAAATTTAAAATATACTATTCCTACAAGAACATTTACTGTCACTTACTGTCTTACTGTTACTGTCATCTTTTTAAATACTTTTAATTGTTTTATTTTATTTTATTTTATTAATATCCTATTCAGATCATTTTTTTCACTTACTGTCTTACTGTTACTGTCATCTTTTTAAATACTTTTAATTGTTTTATTTTATTTTATTTTATTAATATCCTATTCAGATCATTTTTTTCACTTACTGTCTTACTGTTACTGTCATCTTTTTAAATACTTTTAATTGTTTTATTTTATTTTATTTTATTAATATCCTATTCAGATCATTTTTTTCACTTACTGTCTTACTGTTACTGTCATCTTTTTAAATACTTTTAATTGTTTTATTTTATTTTATTTTATTAATATCCTATTCAGATCATTTTTTTCACTTACTGTCTTACTGTTACTGTCATCTTTTTAAATACTTTTAATTGTTTTATTTTATTTTATTTTATTAATATCCTATTCAGATCATTTTTTTTCACTTACTGTCTTACTGTTACTGTCATCTTTTTAAATACTTTTAATTGTTTTATTTTATTTTATTTTATTAATATCCTATTCAGATCTTTTTTTTCACTTACTGTCTTACTGTTACTGTCATCTTTTTAAATACTTTTAATTGTTTTATTTTATTTTATTTTATTAATATCCTATTCAGATCATTTTTTTTCCTTTGTCTATAATATAATTAATTAACACCATTATTAAATTGTAAACATTTAATTATTACTATTACTTAATTTTATTTGGCAATAAGATTTATTCACAAATGTTATATAAATAATAAATATTCTTGAACATTATACTACTGGAAGAGCACTGTCTGCTATAATACAGTAAATTACTAGTGTAGCAGGCAGGGCGTCAAATCAATTTAGTGTTTACTTGCTGCCAAGACACTCAACAACAATGAAAAAAGCTTCATTAAATTTTGTAAACACTGTAAACATTTGTAACATTGAACATTGAATAAACATTTGAATTTGAATTTGAATTTTACTTTTTTTTAATCAAAAATTTCATTATGTTATATTCCTCCACTAAACTTTCGATTCAATCTATTTTTTTTTAAATATAGTTTGTTGACTTCTAGCTCTAGCTTCTAAATTTAAAACTGAAACTAGGTCAGGCGAATGATATACCGGTCGTTAATAATGTTAATCATGTGGAAGGCAATAATTTATTTTGATGAGCTATATTTTGACATTAGGTGTAATAAAACAAATTTTAGAATGAAGTAAATGATTTTAAAATTAAACACTTATAAAGAATGATATATTTTGTGATGATTTGTTGATTATAACATTCAAGACGGTGATGAGATAACTAAGGAACACAGCGCAAGACGAGTATCTGCTTTAGTATACCAATGTACAAATACATATTGTGAAATTATAATGATCCGTTCCATTTGCAATGGGTATTGCAAGCAAGTTCCTTAAAAGATCATGAGCTTCGCTGTTCGTAAATAATATACAATAAACTTGTAACTGTAACACGGTTCAGGCAAATAAATCAGCATACGTTAGAATGGTAGGCAAATCAAGTAAAGAATTGAGGCAATTGTGAGACACGGAGAAAAAAGACTTACTTGAAACATTTACATTAGAACATTTGATTTATTTAATACCGATACGTCATACGCCATTAATTTATTAATTTATTTATTACTTCACCATAAGCCATTAATTTTTAAGTCTTTAATTTGGTTCTTGTATATTGTATATGTCATCAGGAACATGAACATGATTGACAATGTTAATATTTCATTTTTACATGCTCATGATGTTTGCTTCATTAGCTGACAATGCATCTGAATAACCTCGTACGCTACAGTAATTCTAAGACTGACATCAACATTGCAAAAATTAAATGCCTTAATATGGGCAGAAGGTAGATGAAGGGCTGTTTAATCAGTATTTAGAGTAATAGTTAAGCAAAAAGCATATATTTTTACAAAACCGGGTGTTTTTATTGGTGGAAAATGCAAAAATCTATATTTTTTTTATCTTTGCTTCTGATCAAACAACCGGCCCTGTATACGAGACGAAGCTTTTGATATATGTATAATATTTAATTGATTTAAATATCTGGAGCCCAAGGTGACACAAGAGAATGATAAAATAATAATAAATCAATGCCAGAATAAACACCAATTTAATCCTCGCACAGACAGTTAAACACTACTCTTTCCTGCACTTAGATATGACTTTTGTTCTTCTTATCAAAATATTAAACATCACATAAAATTTCAATATCTATAAGTTTATGCATTTCATTGGAGTGATGGGTCATTTTCCTTTTTTTTTTAAAAAGAGATGCGAACATTAACTATTTTCAAAATAAGCTAAACGCTTTTGCTATGAAAATATATTGTGGATTCAAAATAATAAACATTCTTCAGAACCTCAATCGAAGCGCAGTCGGCTAGACTGTGGAATCAACTATGCACAGATATCCGGAAACCTACTTCAACTGTTCCACTGAATTGTGTGGTTGGTCGGAAGTCGGCAATAAACCTCCCATTGTAATAGTATGTATGCAAAAAGTGCTAAAAAGCTAATAAATAATAAAAATAAGCAATTGTGCTATCTGTGACATTTTTTTTATTATGACAGTTGTATATTTTTAAATACATATGTGATTAACGCGGACACATTCACTGCAAATATATATGTATTTCGGTGTTTTTTATGAAAATGAAGATTATTATTATTCATTTATATCAGAATGTATACGTTAGACTGCAATTTTTTAGGGCGATAATGTAGATAGAATCTTTGTTCTTATACAAAAACTGAACATTATTTACAATAATTAAGAAAATATAAGTATTAATCGACAGGCCGCGACCAAAATGAATATTTATATGTACGCAGAATATGTTTTCTTATAAGTTTAAAATAGCATCTTTTTGATGGATCATCATCATCAATAAGATAAAGCCATTAACAATATTTTTGTAGTATATACACGGTGTCTCACAGCTAATAGCAAAAACTTTACAGGTGAATTATTGCCTTGATAATGAGTCGAAAATGTTCAAACAACCATGACCTAATACAAATAGTTATGGAGATATGCAATATCAAAGATTGCATTTTTTTTCAATATTTCTGACTTATTTTTCGAAAAATGTTGAACTATCATTACAGTAACTTATATCGATCATGGAAAATTTATTCGATTCAATATAACCCAAATAAAATGACAAAAACCTTATTTTTATCATTTTATTCGACTTGTATTAAAGCAAATGAATTTTTCATAATCAATATAAGTTACTGTAATGATTTTTTAACTTTGTTCAAAAAATAAACCAGAAATATTGAAAAAATGCAAACTTTGATATTGCATATCTCCATAAATATTGATATTTGGTCATAGTTGCTCGCAAAATTTTCGACTCATTATCAAGGCAGGAATCCAAAATGTAAAGTTTTTGCTACTGGCTATGAGTCACCCTGTATACATGTTAACTTTGAGATTTCCGCGAGCACTGGTGTGTGGAAAACTTTGAAGCCTTCTGGACTGGAAAGTGTTCGAGGGTGGATTCCCTGAGGAAAAGTAAGCCGACATTTCGGCAATGTTACATTTGGCATTGTCAAGGCTTGATCCTACAAGTTTCTCTAGAACTCTAGAAAGTCGAACTATAATTTTCAGTGGGTGAAATAAATCTCTCACCAAAAAGATTACGGTGATTAGGTTTTTGGATTTGGTCCCGTCGGATTGAAAAATCTCGAATTTTCCCAAACCCTAGCTGTTCTATAATAAGTAGATTATTATTTAAACAAAAAAGGCTGGTTGTTTGATCAGTGTTATCCTTTTCATCCCGAATCGATTCGAATGTGCGTTCACATAAAAAAATATTTCCTGCTAACTAAACCGTTTTTTGGGTTCAAACCGGCCTGCAATGATCGTGCGCTGTACTGCGCGTATACGCACCATCATTGCAGGCTGGTTTGAACCCGAAAAACGGTTTAGTTAGTGGTAAATATATATAATGTGAACGCACGATCTTATCGATCTGGGCTGAAAGGGTTATAATAGTTAAGCAAAAAAGGTTTTTTTTTTTATGAAAACGGACTGTTTAATTGGTGGAAAATGAAAAAATCTAGGTGATGATTGATTTCAAAGTTAAAACGTTAAAAATCTAATTATTTAAAAGTGTTCAGCCTGTGGTTTGTGATGTTTAGTTAATATGGAAGAAAAATCCAGTTTATAAAAAGAGATTTTCATCAAAGGACGGGTTTTGAACACATTCATTATTTGCTGTTAATAGTATTCCTACTATGTACTATGCTTTAAATGGGCATTCCTGATTTTTTGTAATCTATTAACATTATTGCCGGATACATGACCTCATAATTTTCTCTTAATACTCGCAGTATCTGAGCGGAAGGCAATAAAGATATCCAAAGTGAGAAATATCAGATTTAATTTATGTAAGAAGTGTGACTTGAGAATATTTGCAATGGTGAATGCATGTCAAGTGTTCACTCCTCCGCTGCCTAAGGTACTTGAAATGGCTGGAGAATTATTTGAGAACCTGAAATAAACATTGCAAGTGTGCTTGAAATTTAAAAATTGAGGCTTTTTACATATTTGAAAAATGTGAACAGAAAGATTAAATAGCCGTATTGATTTTGTTCAAAACAATTTAACCACAAAATACGTGAATCGCGCAAGACTCCAGGCGCGTGCAGTAATGACAATGAAGCATGACTTTTACGTAATCATATTTTGGAAAAAACATCAAAATAAAATATTTATGTGACAGAATATTAAGGTGTATATTCAGAATAATTTCAGTATGTTCGAAATTTTCAAGAACGCAATACTGGATTTTGTTCCCAGAGGGATCATCATTAATCAAGATATGTTATAGATGTGTCACAGAGACAAAGCTACACATTTATACAGTAGGTATGGAAGTCTTTCAGGTATCGTACGACTGTGTATTAAGTGATCACTTTTACACAATGTAACGTTCACCAACCACCCATAATTGACCACCATATCAATAAAAATTTTGAGAGTCATGTATATGATGTTAATTATACAACTCATTCCATGTTTGCCTTTGATGTTCAACATTTGCTACTAACGCTGTATCGTCTGCAAATAGTAGGCAGAATACGATGTACCCTCCATGTTGATATATATTTTTTTTGATGTTCGTCTTGTTTTTTCGTTTGTTGAAAATTTTGTTTCATTTTCGCTTGAAATTCGATATCCATGCCACGTGAGTGCGTCAGTCCACACGTCCACAGTCCGCATTTCGTAGAGAAATGGTACTCATACTCATAATTAATAAGCATATTAATTCATTTGTTGAAAATTAAAAAAAAGAGCACAACTAACATTGGATAAGTTCTCTAAAAAAACGAGTGCTGGTTAATCAACTGTGAACCACCAGGACATCAATCATCAGAATGGACATTCCTGATGTCATAATGGAAGGCAATTCACCTTCCAAATGGTCTAACTTCTAATATAGTGGAATAAAACGGTGTTGTTTATATTCATTTTTTTAAATATTAGGTCCTTACATATGAAATTGGCGTTTAGTATGGGAGGAACATAAAGCCGATTTTTTTTTATTATAATATATTTATTTAATCAAAGTATGTACCATTGCTATCTATGCACTTTTGCCATCTCATAGGTAGTTCATCGATCCCTTTACTAAAAAAACCATTCGGACGGGAATCAATAAAATCTTTGAAGGCGGTTTGGACTGCCCCATCGGAGTTGAATTTTTTCCTTTGCAAGAAGTTATCCAAATTTCGAAAAAAATGGTAATCTGTTGGGGCAAGGTCCGGAGAGTACGGTGGATGTCTTAGACATTCCAATTGAAGCTCCTCTAATTTGGTAGCCATCTATTGTGCAGTGTGTGGTCTAGCGTTATCATGAAGCAGCAGTGGCCTAGAGCGATTAACCAGCCTCGGTTGTTTAGCAGCTAGCTTTTCCATCATGGTTTGCAGTTGCTGACAATAGACATCTGCCGTAATCGTATGGCCAGATTTAAGAAAGCTGTAGTGAACGACACCAGCACTAGTCCACCAAACGCTCACAAGTAACTTTTTTGGAGTCATTTTTCGCTTGGGGCATGGTTTTGCTAGTTCGGCAGGGTTCAGCCATTGCGATGAGCGCTTCCGATTATCGTACAGGATCCACTTTTTATCACAGGTAAAATGATTCGATTTAAAATCCCTTCATTATTGTGCCGGTTGAGTAATGCAACGCAGCAGTCAACGCGCGTTTGTTGATTTGCTTCACTCAATTCGTGAGGTACCCACCTTTCAAGCTTTTTCACCTTACCAATTTGCTTCAAGTGGATTAAAACAGTTTTATCACTAACACCGCAGCCTGCAGCTAACTCGGATGTGGTTTGCGATGGATCCGCTTCCACAATAGCCTTCAATTCTTCATTATCAACTTTGGTCTCCGGCCGTCCACGGGGCTTGTTCTGCAGGTCGAAATTTCCAGAACGAAAACGTTGGAACCAAAAACGCACTGTGTTTTCTTTTGCGGCACCGTCGCCATACACATCATTAATCCTTCGAGCCGTTTCTGCAGCACTGGTGCCACGGTGGAACTCGTACTCGTAAATAACGCGATATTTCAAGTTTTTCATTTTGTAAACTGAGTGACGCAAAGAAAAAAACAATTGAGGAAAAAACAAATGAATTATAATTTTCAAAACACAAATACATGAGTAAATAGCTGTATAAATTTGGATTTGGAATTCCTAACCAAAGAGAAGATATTTGAGATCAAATTTGCCAGTACGGCAAAACGCCAATTTCATATGTAAGGACCTAATATTAAAAATGAATTTTCACAATGTTACAAACAAAAAACTAGAACATTTAAAATAAAAACTCTCAAAAACAATCATTGTTTTTTTCATCCAAAAGTTAAATTTGTGATTAAAATTTTGTTTATACATAGATTTATGTATAGTATATTGACATATATTATGTACGTAAATATACTGAATACATATAAACATATAAATGTATTACGTCCATATACAGTATATTTACAGCATCACGACAAGTAAATTTCTGTCATAATGACAAAGCATTAATAAGTAGTGGTTAATGCATAATTAAAATGTATTTGCAATGATTTACAAGAATTTTCAGGGGAAAATTTTTTTGTTAAAGAATAAAGCAAAATTCGGGGCTGGGAATGGATTAAACCATTTTTGGTTAATTAGAATGGGAAAATTTTGTTTGATATTTGTCCTGTTTGATAGTCATCCTTCCCTCGGGAACGGATTCATAACGGATATCGAGGATCCATATCATCAAAATGACTGTTCTCGGACCTACTTCAAATTCCTTCAGTTCTTTTATACAATTGTCCATGACAAGTTGAAAAGCTGCTGTAGAATTACACAGCTCTGTTTGACGCTTTGTCACACATGGCATTTTAATCTGAATATTTCGTGTAAATGAGTAAGAGTGCAGGTTCATATATTTTTGTTTTTCAAAAATAGAAAAGACTAATTTTGCAAAAACAAAATGTAAGGGGGAAATTTTAAGACAGCAAATAAAAGTTGAGTTTTTATAAAATTAAATATTTAATACAAATGCACAAAACACTTATCAATGTTTCCTTTCCAGACAATTTGTGCACTGCACAGAAATCTGTATCATAATATCACTTTGGCACTTAATAATAATAATAATAATTGGATAATTTGTATAGCGCCGTTTTCGCGAAATACTCACCTCAAGGGCGCTACAGTTCTTATTAATCAATACTTATTACAGTTCTCACTGCCGTTGTAAACGAGTTGTCTATTGCACTGGGAATGGCGACTGTTAACGAAGATATGTTTCTGTTTCAAAGTTCCATCTCTTACAGATTTATCAGCATTCCAGTGGTCGCGTCCGAGGTGATAGTGGGCACGGTGCAGCACTGCTTGGCGTGACGTACTAGACCTCGCCGCGTAGTGTATGAAGCGTCGCAGCGCCCACATGGGTAGGGCTTGCGGCCCTCGTGCACCGAGGCCACGTGGTCATTGCGATCCAAGTTACTCTGGAAACGCTTTCCACATGCCCAGCACTATAAGAGAAGGATATTGCATTTATTTATCTTAGTAAAAGACAAAGACATCAGGTGTTTGATTCGCTTTCCGAGAAACCATCGAGCAAGTCTTATCTTAGAAATAATGAGAATATTATGTGTTATAAAATATCATTAGAACAACAAGCTATCATCTGACATTTAGGTCAAAATTAACTTTTTTCTTATCAAAACTTTGACAGTAATTTTCTAGTTTTACATATAACCTAAAAACAACTGTGTTTTTAGGTTACACGTAGTGCCTAATCCAGAACTCCCTAAAATGATTTTATGTGTCTTTAGATTTTAGTTTTGTTTATAGATGAATAATGTATATTTGGAAAGCTTCTTTGCGGCATTTTGGGACAACCCCTAATTTTTAACATGCAATGTCAATGCATTAAAGTGATTTTTACATGTATTCTTTATGTAGCTGACAAAAATCTACAAAACTGCACATTGCATAAGGCATTAATTGAAATTATCCCAAATACATTTTAGGGGGTTTTGGAATTAGGCGCTATATATTTTAGTTGCACTCTTAATATTTTTTAGATCAACAACTTAAAATGTATTAATCATATTACATATCTCACCAAAATCAGAATACAAGTTAAGTACTTAATTAATATGAACATATAAATTATATTATATAATGATATATTTTTTAAATTTCACTAAATGGGCAATGCTATATGCCTTTGACTCTGCTAAAGTGTGATAAATGAATTTGATGATAAATGAATGAATGAAGGAGAAATATTTTTACAGTCAAACAAGACGGACATACATAATAATAAAAATCATGAGTTTAGAATCTGTACAAAAACATTGATGTACAGACTATTAAAATATATATAGACATGAACCGAGGTAAATTTCTGGTTCTATGGCTGTTTCCAATATGTTTTGACTTTTTTTTTAAATTACTACAAGCTTATATATTTTGAAACAATTATGAAAATGTCAAACTAAATACTCCTGAAAAATATAATTAATCTTGTAAATAAGTTGTGCTTAATTACAAAATACATTTTTAATTAAAAGACTTGGTTTGGAATGAAATATTTAAAAATCTACAAAAACAATGTATCATAAAAAAAACATTTTGTTTACTAGAAGATTTAATTATGCAAGAATAAATACTTAACTGCAGTATAAATGTGTCTTAATTATACGCAAGGGGGGACATACTTCCGCTGTGACCCAATCCACCAGCCTAAAGAAGGGATTGAGTACATCTCTGTATAATTTTATACACTGTGAATATGTACAGGAAATAAAAAATAAATTCTTGCAATGCAAATAGAATTTTTTTCTGAATAAAAATGCAAAGATGTACAGGAAAAACATAACATGTACAAAAAAAAACATAAACACAATCAAAAAAATTACCCGGTAATGCCCTCCTTGTACATGCGTGGTCAAGTGCTTCCTCAAGTTGCTGTTGTTGATGGCGCGGTATGGGCAGTGCGTGCATGCGTATGGCCGCTCGCCCGAATGCCGACGGGTGTGCACGCGCAGCGAGCTAAGCATGTCCGTCCGGTATGCGCACAGATCACACGCATATGGACGCTCGCCCGCGTGCCGCAGCCGATGAGCTTGCATCGACTGGCTGCCGCGTGTGCGATACGGGCACTGTGCACACGTGTACCAGCCGCGCCCTGCGTGCTTCATCTTGTGAGAGCGCATCGATCTTCGGTTGTACAGCACGTGTCCGCATATCTAAAAAATGGCATAGTTGATATGTATTTAAAATTATAAATAATCACTCTCTATAGGTGCTACAGTGGAATCTGGTTTATATAATCAGGGATAATATTATTAATCGGCTATTGTTATCATAAGCAGTCGGTCCCATAACCCTTGATACAAAATTAGGCAAAAAATAATCTACCTAATCGAATATCAGCTATTGTTATCAAATATTATCATAATTACACTCAAATGTAAAATATTTGTCTGAAAAGCTGAATTCTGAAGCAGGAATTTTTTAATTTTTTTTGCATTCATTTTGAAAGAATAATATCCATTTTTTAAATTTATTGATTTTAAAATGTTGTAAACTACGTGAAAAGGATAGATGAAGCAACACACAAAAAATATATTAAAAACTGTATTTTCTAAAACATAATCCCTCTTCAAGCACAAGAGGGGTACAGTGAGAAAAATGATGTATTATTTATAGCGTTAACAGACTAGAAAAAGAATTGTAAGTAATATTAAATAAATAAAAAAATTGTAAGAAAACCAAAATATATTTTTTAATTCAATTCAATTAAATTTATTTATTTATATAACATTTACATTACAAACATAAATTTAATTTGTAAATGTTATAAATATGTCAGAAATATATAAACAACAAAAACAAATACATATTAAATATATATAAATCATTCATATCAAAGGTGTAGGAGAATCCTGTTTCGGAAAACCCTCTCAGAGACACGGAACAGATCATTGTCCAGAGTGATATTGTTCAGCATAGCAGTAGGTCTTCCAACAGGCATAACCATTGGCAGGTTGGTCCTGTATATTGGAATGATAAACAATCTATGCTGATGCTGTCTAAGGTTTTATTTAAATTATCAGGAACATACAAACCAACGTTCCGCATAATTTCAGGATTATCGATCATACCACGCAACAATCGATAAAAATGCATAATCAAATACACATTCCTTCTAGTCTCTAAATTATTGTAGCCAAGCATACCCTGTAGAAATTCGGTTGGATAAAGCCAAGGATAATACCCATACTCTCTCATGTAGAGATATCTTAAAAACTTTATTTGTACTTTCTCTACCATAAGAGAATTTAAGCTCATGTGGCCCCCAAATTATCGAGCCACTTGACTCTCAAGTCTACTTCGCACCAAGGAGTTGTAAAGAGCTCACAGTACGCGGTTATTTACGAAAACCCTGGCCGTACGCAGAACAAATCATAACATTCTCAATGAATTACCACTGACTGTCTCTATGTGATCGTGCTAACTTTGTATAACACTCACACAATTCACACTGCATACTCAACCACCCCGCCTTATAAATCGTCATATGATTGTATTTAATTTTAGTTATCATTTACACCTGTCGATGGGAAGTTCTGTTGTTCCCGAAACTAGTAGTGAGACAGTAATAATTCTATATAATTGTGCATGTTACATAAAGTTAATAAAATAACACATTTTAATTAATATTTTACACCATGAATTAACTACTAAATCAATTAATGTAAGAAAACTATCTAACCGATTTAAAAATAATTTTAATTAATTAAAGGTAATCGTTCACTTTGCAATACTACTGAATCTGAATATTGATAATCATGTCACAATTCCATACACAGTCATAATATGAAACTATAAAATGGAACAATTTTCTTCGGTTTTCTAAAATATTGTTGATTTGGTATTTTATTAATTGATAAAATAATAGTAATACATATGTAATAGTGTCGTTTTAGAAAAAATTTGTAGTAAAAAAAAAATTTAAAATATTAATGTAAAGAATAAATTTCAATTTGATACCTATCAATACAAAAATGTGATACAAAAAGAAAAGGTATGAGAAAAGTGCTTGTCGCCGCTGAATCTACCACATCTCCGGACAATCGCCTCAATAAACCCAAATAAATTAGAGATGATACTAACTTCAAATACAGTATACATTTTTTAGAATTAAATTTTGTTTAATTAAGTTTAGGGTTTTGAATAAATATAAATTATACAAATGTCATAATTATTTATAATAGATTAAGTTCATAAATTAATTCATAAATTTTCTTCCGCTTAATTTTATCCTCCAATTATTATTGTTGTCAAAAATTCCAGGCCCCATATTGAACATAATAAGCAGCTTTTATTGTAATAAATATTTCAACTCCTCCTACGTAAATCTAGCAAAAATGGTCATTTTTAATTATTCTAGTATTTTGCATGAGTGACAGAAATTTTAAATTACAATATAAGACCAAACGAAACATGTTGACGAATATATAGTAATAAGTGGTTTAAAACTAAATATTTAATTATATTTTACAATTTTAAAATACAATACAATAATTACAATAGATGAAATTAAAAAAAATTACTGCCTATTAAAAAAATGTAAGAAAAACACACAAAATACTAGAAGAATAAAAAGTTAATTGCATATCGCGTGATTGATTTGTTTAATTTAAATCATTTCCAGTGAAATCTATATTAATGAAAATGTGGGACTTAAAAGATATTGTTCACAAGTAATAATGAAACTCTTATTCTCAGCAACCTCACCTCGCAAATGTACTTCTGCTTGGCATCTATATCAATATCCACCGTCGGCGGCAAAGGTCGGGGGGCCTTGCGCTGCCTCCCTCTAGGGAACCCTGACGGGGGAGGAGCAGTTCCCCGGTGCTCCGCCAGGTGTGTGTCGAACCAATAGCGGCTGCTCATCGTGGCCGAACATAGTCTACAAATGGAATGTCATGATTCAGATTACACTGCCTTTTACAGGTGTAGAATCTCTGTTAAGTAGGTAATAAGACATCTTGTAATTGTCTTAAGTTTTTGCGTAATACAAATATTAAAATATATACTCCATTCATCGAAGTAAACAATTCAAAACTTTTAGTCCTAAATACGCCGTTATCAAATGCATTATTGATTAAATCTGTGGGCAAAAGGAAGAACCGAATGAGTCAAAAAATGCAGGTTTTCAGGAGAGTCAATACAAAATTTTGGAAATTTGTTTGTTTGCTAAATGTTGTTATTTTTATCTAAATTTTGCACCAGTAGTTTTGTTTTTGCACAAGAACGTTGAA
The DNA here is from genome assembly GCA_016648135.1 of Agrypnia vestita. Taxonomy (NCBI): domain Eukaryota; kingdom Metazoa; phylum Arthropoda; class Insecta; order Trichoptera; family Phryganeidae; genus Agrypnia; species Agrypnia vestita. Next base: position 16,037 of record JADDOH010001524.1, read on the forward strand.
CCAAGTTGACTAATAATGTCATTGTTTCTTGTCAAATTTTTCAAATAATTAATCATGTCAATTGTCCTTTTACAAAAAATTAAAAAATAGTCGCATTTTTACTCCCTTTATGAAAAAATATTTGGATCGATTTTTAACCCTTTTCCTGTGATCCAATCGAGCTGAAACTTTGCAAGCAGACTCATGGCGACGATCAAGAAGATCTATCAAATTTACGTTAAAAAAAATTAATTAATTTTTGGATTTTTCAAATTTTTAATGGTTTTTTCATACAACTTACTAAGGCCCGGTTGTTTCAAGTTCGATCAAAGTAAGCGGTCGATTAAAGCATAGATAGACAAAACGGATCATCTGATTGGTGGAGAACGTAAAAATCTATGCTTTAAAAGATCGCTTACTTTGATCCAACTTGAAACAACCGACCCTAAGTTGTATGAAAATATTTCAACGCGTCTGGTAGACACGAAACCTGATTATAGTATAATTTTGGATTTTTAGAAATTTTTTATTACTCCCTTTCGTAGCGTCGCTCGACCTAAGCCCAACGCGTAGGTTAAGCGTCAAACCAGTTTCCACTAGTAAATGAGAAAGGGAATATAATGAAAACTTGGTTTTTATGGGTTACTTTTTACTACCTTTCTTTTAACTCGTGGCGTCTGCTTGCTTGCTTGCTTGCCTGACGAAAAAACTTTGGATCGATTTTTAACCCTTTTCCCGTGATCCAATCGAGCTGAAACTTTGCAAGAAGACTCGTGGCGACGATCAAGAAGATCTATCAAATTTTCGTTAAAAAAGATTAATAATCATAGTATAATTTTGAAATTTTTCAAATTTTTAATGGTTTTTATTTTATTTTCTGATTCATCTAATTTTTCCTTACAAGATAGGTGTCTAAAAAAAATGGCAATTCCCCGGGGAGCAAAAGAATGCTGGTATGAGAGAACCTAAATTTAACTTTCTATCTAATCATGGTCTTCCACTCCGTCTAGCTGACGGCAGTACTTTACTATCCATACCCATTCATAATACTGACTTATTCAGCTCCTTATTCCAAGCGCAGTCAGGTAGGCTGTAGAATCAACTACGCATCGATATCACAGACTAAAACCATCTTCAAAAGCAGACTAAGACAATTTTACATTTCCCAAAATCTGGTTTAAACCTTCCTTGTCCCCATCCATCTCCTAATTGTTTCGTTATCATGTAGCTAGTTTTATATAACATTGTATACTGTCAATGTCAGTATAACATGTATACCGGAAATATGTTTCAACTAAATTGTGTGATGGGTTGGAAGAAACTGCCAACTGGCAGTAAACCTGCTATTGTATTAGAATGTATTAGTGAATAAATAAATAAATCAAATATTCTACTGTAGTAAATGTATACTATTTGAATAATAATGAATATTACATTTGAGATATTATCAGCCATACCAGTTAGTTAAATTTTTTATTTAAAATTCAAGTGATGGTAAGTAATCTGACGGATCAGAGACTTAGGGCCGGTTGTTTCAAGTTGGATTAATGTAAAACTTCTTTGAAAGTATAGATTTTTGCGTTCTCCGCCAATCAAACGATCCTTTCCGTAAAAATCTACGCTTTAAACAAACTTTTATTTTAATCCAACTTGAAACAACCGGGCCTTAGTGATATCAAGAGTAGAAAGCCAAAAGGGCGTTTGTGATTATTTTGAACTTTACAGGAGAGCAAAAGAAAGTTCTGTCAACTGATTTTGTCAATCTTTCTTTTATTATTGAACGATTTCCATATGTGTTTTGAATTGACAAATATGGAAATCTTTAATAATAAAAGAAAGACAACAGAACTTTCTTTTGCTCTCCTGAAAAGTTTGAAATAATCACTAACGCTCTTTTGACTTTCTACTCTCGATATGCATCAGGTTCAGAATATTTTGAGTATGTCCAAATTTTCCGGGAAGAATCTCATATACACATATAAAGGATATTGCTTTAAAAACTCCAATCAAAATATGTATAGATTGTCGATATATCAATAGTGACATCTGTATTGGATTAGTAAAAATATGTCTTACATACAAAACAAGTTGTGCAGGTTACATAAATAAAACTTCCAAAAATCTGATAGGTGTGGTAAGTAGTCTATCTTGGCTGGAATTGGTGAACGTTACATTGTGTAAAGTGATCACATAAGCCAGACGTACGATAAGTCGTAAGCCCTATGAACATCCAAAAAGACTTCCATATCTACTTTCCCTTATAAAAATACTGATTCATTTCTATGAAGCATTTAAAATATAGGTATCTTGATGCATCATACCTAAGGATTTTATAGAAACATTTAAAAACAATACCTGCATTCATATTTAGTTGCTGGTGGCATTTTAGGACAGTACAGATCTTCATGCAGCTCACGGTCCCATCTTGATTTCAAAACTTTTAAACATCCGTAGCACCGAAATCCCTTTTTCTTCCTCTCCTCGTCATCAACTGTCAAATGCAACGCTTCTGTGTGCCTCTCTAAGGAGAGCTTGTTAGTAAACTCCTCGCCACAAACTAAACAATAGTAAAAATTTGAACACTTTCCATCGGACGACTTCCAATAGAAATCGCTATCTGAGTCACCATTGGAATCTCGGAAGACATCACGAGAATCATCAATCAGATCTGAAAGATTTTCATCAATAAATTCGTCAAATTCGCCTGTTAGCTTGCAAACCGATGAGCAATTTCCTGACGAATGTTTAATGTTTGTTTTGTGTTCTGAATTTAACTGGACGTCCCTATTTATGGGGTTCGAACTTATGTTTTGCTTTGTGTATTTCAGGGTGTCTCTGAGTATTTTGTTGCTGTTTGCGCTCAGCAGCCTGAAGTGGTGCGCTTTCGTGAGCAGTTCGAAGCAATTGGCGCAGATGTTGCTGGGCAGGCCGTCCGCGGCGTCGACGCTGAGGCCGGAGCACAGTCTCATCTTGTCGGAGAGATCCTGCGGCTTCTGTTGCGGGGACGTGTTGTAGAAGTAGATGGACTGTAAATGTTCTTTTTTTAAACAAACCCGACAGATACGTTCGAATTCGGAAGGACTCAACATTGTTTACTATAATATTAAATTGTTTTTACTGCGACACTTCGAATGTATGTTAGATAATTTTTAAACACCAGTTAAGTTTCATATTAACAATTTTATTGTCATATTGTGTTGACAGTTGACAGTTTACAAACAAACGTCAAAATTCGAGGAGCGACTGTAACATAAATAAGAAAGTAAGCCGAAATGAGATCGAATAGCATTGTGGAACACACAACAAGCATTTATGCAAATTATATTTAAAGACTATTTTTGTATGAATTTTTGATAATCTTTTAAACATAGCCATAGATAAGATAATATAATAATAGATATGTACACTTTATCTATGGTGTACTGTTGACGTTTGTTTCCATGTAGGAGTTCGCTAATATTGTTTGTTTTTCTTTGCGTTCTATATGTCAAAATTTTTTGACCAATGTTTTCTTAGTTTGTAAATCATGTATTAATAATAATGAAATTCATTAATTGAAAGATGTTTCATGTGTCGTAAACTGATGTTTGTAAAATAAAGATCTGAACTAATTTATTAGTTATGGCGAGTTTACGACGCAAAGTGGCCTCCGAGTGTGAGTTACTGAACCCCGCGGAATTCAAATTGGTCTGCAGGGTGTGCCTCAAGAGCAGCCAAGTCCAGCTGCAGTCGATATTCGCGTACAAAGTGTCGCCGGAGCGATTCCCGCAGAATCTCACCGATAAAATCAAGATATGCTCCGGCTTTACGGTCGAGATCGGTGACGGCTTTCCCGGTAAGATCTGCGGGAAGTGCTTTCAGCTGCTGACGGCCGCGTACACCTTCAGGACGTTGATCGAGAACAGCGACGGCATTCTCAGAAGCTCGTTGTTGAAAAATGAACAGTTGAACACTACAGAAGTGGAAGACAAGAATGGAATTGTTTTCATCACTGAATGCCGTGAACCTATTGACAAACAGGCAGCAGAAATTCACAATAAAAATGTTTTTTTGGGGGACATTAAGCGGGAACACGCGGAGGTTGCGGAAATTGACAATATCGGTAGGATGGGAGACGGCCACGGCAATAGTAACCAGAAGATTGATGGAGACAAACCGTGGACTGCCACGCAGAAGTGCCCGTGTTGTAATTTAGAGTTTAAGTCTGCAGAAGATCTCAAGGATCACAAGGTGGAGGAGCACGCGTACGACTATTGCTACGGATGCGATGAAGTGTTCACGAGTGCGGAGGAAAGAGAGGTCCACCGGAAGGAACACTGTTCTAATAAAGAAGAGAATGACTATCTCTGCGGGTAAATTATTTAAATCAATGAAGTTTCTAATGTTTTTGTTTAGAATTGAAACTTGAAATGTTTGAATATTGTTTTTAAAACTGCATCTTGTGATGATTTTAACAAAATGGTGTCAAAAATTTTCCTCTTACGAATAAATTTCGTATTTGATGAAATAAGACCCTAACTTCTGTAGACAGCTGTTGCTGTTAGGGTCCTAGAAGGTTAATCATAAATAAATTTAAAAATGCAAATAAATATTATGATTCTGTTCTTTGAATAAACCGATGGTCTCTACAACATCTATGAAGAAGCAATTTTACAAGAGAGCTGTTTGAAGTTTGACTTTACATACAAAATAAGCATAGTTGTCATGTTTTCCTTGAAGAAAGTAGATTTTTTTTATCTTGTGTTGCGGAGAAGAGTATTTTATAAGTATTGGTACAAAAAAAATGCATTTTTGGTAGATGTCTGAGTTTATGTATGAACTGTCAAAACCAACTCTGAAAACTAATAACGAATTTAAAATTATAGATGAGCGGATACACAGATATGATAAGAAAATTATTCATTATCAATATGAATGTAACTAATAAAAATAGTTTGATATATTTTTATTTTTTATTTAATAGATAACGTACAAGATCTTACCGAAATCTAATAAAATGAATCTTTTGAATGTAAATGTAACACATTAAAATAAATTTATAATTGAAATGAAAAATCATGTATACAGACACCTACTAGACACATAAGATGATCATGGGACTGTTTGAGAATGTCAGTTCACACCAAAACTGCACCTTCCTCCCCAATATTATCTTTAAAAAAAATCATTATTTCAGAGCTACTACTACTTCTCACTAAATACAGTGGACCTGCGGTAATCCGGCCCCCCCTGTAATCCGACATGACTATTAATATTGAATATTGTTTTGACAGTCTTCGCTAATGTAGATAATGCATGATTGAGCAGGTTACAATTCGTACGCGCCAGTATTGTGCTCGACGCGTAGGTATTGTTTTGATTCTGATTGCTTATTGATTCTGATTTGAATTTGACTACATGTGATAGCGGTGCGGCCTAGCGTGCGTTCATTGTTTATTCATTGTGTATTAAGTATACATACCTAGTAATGTCATCACAAGCCCAGATGCGAAAGCTGACAATTAAAGAAAAATGTGATATTTTAGACCGCCTAAATAGTAATGAATCTTTCAGTAGTTTAGCAAGTGAATACGGCGTAGGCCGATCTACAATTTATGACATTAAAAAAAACAAGGTACTCGTTTGTAAAAAAATCTGGACTATAGAGGATCTTAGGCAGTACTCTATAATTCGACAAATTTGGTAATCCGACATCGCCCTGCAAAACGTTTTGTCGGATTACCGCGGGTCCACCGTATATATAATTCTTTGTATTGGATCAATACAATATTGATTTTATTTGTATTGCTTAGATTAATGCATATTTATACTTTATATCCATAAATTTGTATAACTTAGCTACTTTTATCATGAATTCATACCTATACTCTATACATGAGTCTCTGACTCTCATAGAGGTTGGAGAAAATTTGTTTCTTTATTTTAAATGTTTTATTCTACCTTTTTAAAATGTACTTGATAAAATATTTTTTTGATAATATTACTTAGGGTATCTTTCCAAATTTATTCAGCTTTATGAAAATTAGTTTTCATCATTCAAAGGCTGAAATCTTTACCCATAGGCATGCTTTTTGATGTATCGCTCTGAAGTACCCTTTCACTTTTTAATCTTCTTTTTCTGCTCATCGGCATCCAGTGTTGAATACAGGCCTCCCTTATTTTGCTTTCACAGCTCTCAGTCTCTTACAATTCAATTCCAATTTCGCCCAAGAACTTTTATGTTATAGTTGTCATTAGGTATAAAAACAGTTTTTATTTATTTAATCTTTTGCAGGCTCTCCTCTGAGGCAGCTGAGACTGGAGCTTCAGATGTAGAAGGTGCGGAGGCCGCGGCTTCCGATTTCGAAGGTACAGAGGCTGCGGCAACAGACATCGAAGGTGCGGAGACCGAAATGAAATATCAAATTAGGGTGAGGCAACGGTTTTTATACTGATGTTGTCAAATACAATTTAATATCTTATTAATTTATTCTTAATTATTTATTAATTATTTATCAGCTAAAAGATAGATCAGTACAAAAAATACAATATGTACACCGAGACTATTTAACGAAATACCGGATGGACTAAAAAATGAACAGGAAAAAAAAAGAAATATGAATATTATATAATAATATGATTGTGTGAGTATGCATATTGTTCCTACAGACAAACTGACACAGTTTTGTAGAATGTTTTGCCATAATATCTATCATATGTAATAAGAAATGTGTAGAAAAAGCAAATTCTCTATTTAGGATTGGTATTTTAATAGACTGGAAAGCATTTAACATGAAACAATATTCTGGTCTCTACAAAACTGTGATTTCATCTTCTGTGTATAGTTTTCTGGGATTTTCTGCCGCACATATGTGACCTCTCTGGCCAGAGAGGTCACATATACTTTCTTATTATTAACTTTATTAACATTCTCATACTGTTATCTTACGCAGCAGCAGGTACTAAATTCAATAAAACATGAATTTCTATTTGCCTCCAGTGTAGCACTTGCGGCAAGAGTTATTTGAGCAAGGCCGGTTTGCGTTACCATGTGGCTACTGCGCACAAGGGCCGCGCCCGATATCGGGCAGCCGCCGCAGCATACAGAGAACACCGGCGGTACCGCGTGGCTGCCGTGTACGAGAAGCTGCGCCGCTACCCCTGCCAGATGTGTGGCAAACGCTTTTTGAGTCTCAATGGCCACCAGTACCACACAACAGTCTGCAAATCACAGTCGGCTGAATCAGCTCGTCACACTGCCAAATCTCCCAATGACATGTGAGTCCAGCTTACATCCAGGTAGATTGAGTAACATAAATCTATACATTTTAAGTCACATAATTCGATTTTTTTAAACAACTTGTAAAAAACTAATAATGTACGCACTTTTTGATCATACATACCCGTGTGGGATGTTCTTTATGTATCTTGTGGAATCCACTTTATCTATACATATTATGTCGCGATATATTCAAAACTCCACCTTAACACAGATTCTTGAATTGATTTTGGATTATGTATCTCAATTTTCAGGGATACCAAGGCTGTTCCAAGTGTACGTCGAGCAATCCGCAACACAGAAAAGAAGAGGACTCCCGGAGGAGCCTCACAGAGGACTATGTGTGATGTAAGTTGACGTGTTTCATTGTAATGAAATTTAATTTTCCTTGTTATCCTTGGTTAAATTAGGTTATTTGGTCAATGGAAAGACGTGGTTGGGGTTTGTCTGGGAGACCAGCAATTTAATCCTAATTTTCATAGCACAATAACTAGTTTAGTTTGAAGAAATATATTTTAATCACATGGTTCTGATATGACATCCCTTTTAAAGAAAAAATATGTAGTCAATATTTTTGAGGTATTTTGTAAACAAATGTAAATATTCCGCTCTGTAAGGGCTGGCTGCGTCAACTCGGTTTATAGTAATACCATTTAAAGCACAGATTTTTGCATATCCCGTCAACCCGTTTCTGTAAAACACCAATCAAATATTCCGTTTCTGTTAAAATCTATGCTTTAAACAAACTTTTACTTTAAGCCAAGTTGATACAACTGGCCCTAAGAAAGAGATTTTATCTTCTATAGAGAGGCAAAATGTCTTTGTAAAATATTGATTAATATTATTATTATGTAAGCTACCAGATTGCTCGAGTAAAAAAATAAATAAATAAATATCTTTGCATATTTTTTCATAACTGAAAACTAATCAGAAATATCAACAGATTATCTGAAAGTATTGGTGCAGTTGATATATTTTAATGACTGTATATTTTTTTCCAGTTGTGTGGTCAGGTCCTGAGCGGTCTCGCTGCGTACCGCAGGCACATGGAACGGCACACGGGTGAGTACCGCTGGTACACGTGCGAGCGCTGTCCCTTTAAAACTCGCCAACCGGCGTCGATTCACACTCACCGCCTACGCCACGACGGCCTCAAACCCTTTGTCTGCTCTTCCTGCCCCTATCGTACGGACCGCAAGAACTCGCTGACCCAACATGAGATGGCGCACGCGGGTGACCTAAGGCATGCCTGCAAGCTGTGCCCCTTCCGCTCCGTTAACACCAGCAACCTGAAGAGGCATATGACAAAGCACACAAAAGAAAAGCCACATCAGGTGTGTTGCTATTCGTGTGTATTGTGATTTTTTATAATATTATTATTATTAAAGAGCTGGCATCATTCTGCTGATGCTCTTGTATCTTATTTCACAATAAATAAATCTTTTCTCTCCAAATAAGAATCCAACTAAGCTTTGAATTGATTTAAATTTGTAGCATCAATGACATGTTGTGTAAGCGGAAGTTTGTTCCATGCTTACAGTACTCTGTTTACATGGAAGTGTTTCTTAGGATTGGACGCATGTTGTTGTTTTGATCATTTGAGTTTCCATGGAGATTTATATTTGTGTAGATTTCTCAAATACCAGAGCAACTATAATGTGATAAAAAGATAAAATGTTGAAAGTCTGGTCAAGTCACCCTTTTCTTTAAATGTTGGTAATTTTAATTCCTTGAGTTTATCTTCATAGCGCGGGACTTGATGACCCTTTTCTTCGAAATCTACTTTTAACTGAAGCATACTTTTTATCTTTCACACGGGGGTGCCTGACATAATTCTTAGAAAATATGTAAATGGACACTTACCCTTTATGGGAGCTGTGGAAAAAGGATGCTTTTAAGGTACATAATATGTGTGGATACATACATGACAAAGTATCAATAGGTTTGTTAGAGCCTCATGTAACGGACGGCACTCAAATGATTTATTCTTTGTAGGAGGGCTTTGAGAATATGAAGCTCGGAAACATCTTCCTTATTACTGACATTGAGTTTGAGACTCAATTGTGATTTAGTGTGGCTAAAGGGAAATATCTCTTCATTGATCAAGGAGAAGCATCTTCTCCATTTGTAACAACTCATGCCAGATACGTTCAAGGATCAAACATTAGTTGATCTGAAGTGATATACTTCTCTTTGGTCACACTAGTCACAAATAATGCATAGAGATAGTGCTCTGATGTTCAATGATTTGACACTCCTCAACATTATTATCTGATTACTGTCATAAAAAATTGCAGGTCCTATAGTGATTGTAATAAGTAGATTTCACTGTATTATAATTTTCTTTTTGGAAGGGGGAATTTCATTTAATAATGGATCATGTTACACATTATATTTTCCTTTCAGTGTTCTTTGTGCGATAAAGCGTATGTTGAAAAACATCGCCTCACAGAGCACATGGCCGCTGCGCACGAGGGTTTGAAGAAGCACGCATGCACAATCTGTGACAGTTCTTTCGCCACAAGGACTGGGATACTCAATCACACAAAGAAGATGCATCCAGGGGTGAGCATGGAAGTCCGGAAGCCGACGAAGCCAGCCGGGGGCAGACATCCTCTCCGATACAACTAATGCTTGTGTTATTGTTAACAAGATTTGTTTTATTATGTTTTATGAAATTTACCATAGAAATTTATTATGAAAATTGATAAAATATATTTCACTGAATTGTCTGTCTTTTATTCCTCAATCAAAATGTCATCTGCAGCTTAGAACAAAAATCGGTAATTTGGTAGTAACTAAATATAGACTACATTATACTTTTTTGTGCGGTAAGAAGTCGCATCCTAAAGAAATTGAGAGTTGTTTCAGTAAACTTCGATGATGCATATCGTTCAATCAAAAGTCGGAAACAAAATTAAATACTTACTTATACTTTTACGAGTACGATACTTTTTTTCCGATACTACTCATGAGTACAGTATCGATACTTTCTATTCGATATCGTGTCCCTAGTTCTAGTACTGATCATATTAGGGATGGGTAAAAAATATCGATATTTATTGTCAATATATTTTTTCGTGATATATCAAATATCGATTTTTTTTTGGTATATCGATTTTTATTTTGATATATCGATATTTTTTTCTGAGATAATTGATATTTTTTTCTTGGCGACCTTTTTTTGGTCATCGATATTTTTTCTCGGATAATCGATATATTCCCCTTACATTTTTGAAAAAATAATATCGATATATTTTTCTCAATGTATGTCGATTATTTTCTTACATACTTTTTTAAAATATCGATTCGATATTTTTTTCATTTATCCATCCCTAGATCGTATCCAAGCCCAAACGTAGGGATGGGTAAATGAAAAAAAAAATCGATATATATCGAATCGATATTTTTAAAAAGTATCGAAAATAATCGATATACATTGCGAAAAATATGTCGATATATATAAAAGGTCGGCAGAAAAAAGTGAAAAAGATACCCAAAATAGGTCACCAAAAAAAATATCGATATATCGAAATAAATATATCGATATTTTTTACCCATCCCTGCCCAAACGTCAAAATATTTTAAAATCAATTATATTTGAAAGTTGGGGCATGTGCGAACATATTTAAATTAGATGCATAAATTTTTTTCAAGCTCATTATTACATTTGAATATAAATAATTTTATTCAGGCTCTTTAAATTTTTTTTTTCTGAAAACAGATCTGAACATTCTTTCTAAAAAAATTGACAGTGACAGACGTAAAGGTAGCGATAATAATAAAATTAAAATATGAACGCGACCGCTGTCGGCCGACTGTGTTGACGTTTGTTAGAGCGAGTTTTTGTATATTTTCTAGTAATTATTGTAAAGTATTTCATATTCACAGTTCATTAATAATGTCTTGTAGACGTTTAAAGATATGTAATTCTTATTAAGTATCGAGGTTGATACATCTTACACATGGCTGATCTACAATATAATGTAGACTTGCAGGCCGAGTTCCTGAACCCTGCCGACTTCAAACTCGTCTGCAGGGTGTGCCTCAAGAGCGCGCAGGTCCGGCTGCAGTCGATATTCTCGTACAAAGTGTCGCCGGAGCGGTTCCCGCAGAACCTCACCGACAAGTTCAAGATATGTTCCGGCTACAGTGTCGAGATCGGCGACGGCTACCCCGGCAACATTTGCGAGAAATGCTTCCAGCTGCTGACGGCCGCGTACGCCTTCAGGACGTTAGTCGGGAACAGTTACGACGTCCTCAAAAGCTCACTGCAAAAGGCCAAACAATCCGATACAGAAAAAGACCTGGAGAGCAAGAGCGAATTTGCTTTTACTAAAGAAAATCACGAAACAAGTGACAACCAGAGGCGAGGATTTCGTGAAAAAAGTGAATATGTGCAGGAGTTCAAGGATGAAGATATGTATGCATTGGATACAGCCGATGCTAGCAATTTTAACGATAGTGATGACGATTGTGCAAAGAGTAACGAAGACGGATTTGAGAGTGATAGAGATGGCATACGTACCACCATGAAAAAGTGTACATCTTGCAGGCTGGAGTTTAGGTCCATGACCACGCTGAAGAGGCACCGCGTTGAGGAGCATGCGTACGATGATGATAATGGGTTCTATTGTTACGGATGTGACGAAGTGTATGCGAGTGAAGCGGAAAGAGAGGCCCATGAGGAAGGCCATTGCAAGAATATGCCGGCGGGGACTAAATATGTTTGCAGGTACAACTGATTTCGTAATGATTAGTTTAATGCTTATTATTTAAAAATTTTTTTGCATAATTTTACTTCATCACCATTTGCATTCTTTCGACATTACTTACACAAGATCTAGGGTCGATGGCAGCCGCTATTACTGGTGGTTTCATGTATTTTCAGTCAGCCACTGTGTATCGTGTCAATACATTGCGCTATGATTAAATAGCTGAAATCAGGAATTTAGAAAAAGTTTGTGATTTTTTTATGTACATTTTAAATAAAAATTTCTATTTTAATTTATTCAAGCACAAAAATTTCAACTATGTTAAAAGCAGGGTTCGAAAAAATCAGATTTTTATACTAAAAAATTAAAAAATCAGATTTTTTGATACATATCCGATATATATCAAAAATTGGATATATGTACAGTCGAACTTGGTTATAAGGAACGCGACGGGACCAACTAAATTTGCTCCTTATAGCCGGGACTCCTTATATCCGGGATTCACTTTTTTCACAAATTTTTTTGATTGTGTGATGTTATTTTCAAGAGCAGCTTAATAAACATCCTTATCTTTCCAGAGTGATGAAACTGTAGAAGACGATTGTGAAAACTTTTTACAGACTTTTTGACGCCGATAATTTCGACTTTTTCGCGAACCTAGAAACAATTTTGTTTGTTAGTGAACACGTTTAACTGATTAGGCTTTTAAACGCTAATACAGTAAACTGCATAAAATAAACTGTCACCATAAACATTTTGGAAACCCCCAATAATCGGAGTTATATGACCAGTATTCTCGACCTTCAGTAAACTATTGCTTGCCTGCGCACGTGGGATTTTCGGACACAAGTTTGTGTACATCATAAAATGAACCCTAATTAAGTACGAGCCGCTTTAAAAGCAAAGTGAAAAAGTTCATTGTTATGAGTACGTACACAGTACGTATGGTACGTATTTGTCTTTTTTTCTGTAACCCAAGCAAATATGTTTGCAGAGTTTCTAAAATTTGCTCCGTATATCCGGGAATCGCGCTCCTTATAGTCGAGACCGATTGTATGGGACTATGCGCAAATCAATGAATTCGCAAATGAATTCGCAGTTTTTCTCATTATAGCCGGGATCTCATTATAGCCGAGCTCATTATAACCGAGTTCGACTGTATATCCAAACTTTTTTCTCCTTTTTTGCACACGTCAATTGATACAAACTCAAAATAATTAAGAAATTTATTTTTTTATTTTGTACATGAATTATTATTCATTAAATAAATTAATTGCATATTGAAAAAAGCTAATGTATGCAATTATTATAAATAAGTTATAAAAGTTGCTCTTTCTGTGTTATGGGTGCTTATTTCTTTGTGTTGAATAAAAAACGAATTATATGAAACAAATTAAACTAAAAAACAACTGTAGCATTTTTTAAAATACAACTAGCGCCGTCTAGTAATGACCGCAAAAATAAAATAATAACTTTTATTACTTTTTAAAATACATTTAGCGCCATCTATTAATGACAGCAGAAAGTTTTTTTTGGATATATATCAAAAATAAAAATCAAGCTATAAATATTGTGATATATATCATGATATATACCCTCAAACCCTAGTTAAGAGTGTTGAAAAACTACAAAAAAATAAGTTTTAAAAATAGTGTTTTTTTTAAAACAAAAATTGTAAGCAAACAAGCAGACAGATTTTGTAATAATTTTAACAAATTTGAGATAATCATTAACTTTGTAATATTATTGGATATAAAAGACATCTCACCAGTCCATATAGTCGCATAAAGCGCACAAAGAGAAGATATTTTCTTCATTTTTAAAACATTGTAGGTTTGGAAATTAATTAAATTATTTAGTTTGTGCCATTTTAAGAAGATATCCGTATTTAAAATATACGGAACCTGATAAATAAATTTAAAAATGATATCTTTCCACACAAAATTTTTATAAAAATGCAAGAGAAGATATGAGAAAAAATTGTGTATTTTGTTCACTTTACCAAACGACCGCCCTAACATTGGAAAAAATATGATTTTCATTTATTGAAAAATAATTAAAAATGGATAAAAAGTTCATTTTACTGAGCAGTTCTCAATTGTGATTCATATCTAGTCTCAGCTAGATGAGCTGGTCTACAGTACGGCCACTCTATGATGGCACTTACATGAAGTTTCGTAATTAATGACAGCTAAACATTGGAGGACAAATGCTATACTTTATTGCGCGAACGCCAGAGTAGTGATGTCCATCAACATTAAATATGGAATGAACGAAATGATTCAAAATGTTACAGGATATTGATTGCCTGTATAATATGCGTAGAATATGCAGAATAAGGATCCAAAATAACACAACAAATCTGACAGATCGATTGTGCCCTCTAAATATGATCTTTTCTATGGCTTTATTAGAGGGCAAAGAAAACGGCTACAAAACAATAGACGGATCAGACCGGGTGATGTTTTTTGTCTCTTTTTCTCTCATGTGTCGCCATATTGTTTAAACTGAGTAAGCTCTATTTTACCACGTATAAAGGTTTGGTAAAATGCTTTATTATCCCTCTATATATTGTAGATACTCTTAAGGTTTAGACAGTTTTGTTTTAACGTTGTTACGGAAAGAACGAATGATTTTCGGACATTGATACTTTCATATTTTGACCCCTGCTCGTTAATTTGGACTTGGTGAAATGTGTTTTATTATTCTTCTATAACCTTTTTTATGTATAAAGACTTTCTCAACTCACACCGTGCGACGAATTTTTTTTTCGACTGAATTTTTTCGTTAATGATTTTAAGTGTGTCACAACACTATTACGATCTGTCCAAAATGCCATCTTACGATGGCTCGAGTATAGCTAAAGTCAGCTAGATTTTTTACAAGCTAGTTAAAAAACATTTATTGATAGTTCTGTACTTTCTGCTTGGCAGACTCTGCCCCGGCATCTTAGACACCCGCAAGGAGTTCAATACCCATTTGGACGGCCACAAAACCAAAAAGGCCGCCGGTAATAATGATGCTAAAGGAGACCAGGTGAGTACGGAAAATGGCAGTTCTAGCTTCTCTTTGTATTCCATATAATTATTTTGACACTAGTAACCTTTTGTTTATGAGTTTGAATACATTAATTTATCATGGAGACAGTAGATTTAAGAACTTATGATATTTTTCTATACATGTCATACTTTTGTATGTACAACTAAAATATATATTCTGTGCTATTCTGAAAATAGCAATATCGGGATGTCAGATCTTTATCCCAACACTTAATAGATGGAAAAAAAAACGAGACGTTGGTATACGTCAGTGGTGTGGTCAAAGGGGAAAAGAAGTACATGACGGTTATCCATCAAACGTCAAATATAAATAGAGTTCAACAATATTTCTCTTTTCTATGGTCCAACGTGACAATGACAATTTTGCCATAATTTTACATCAGGACGCTATGGGAGAAGAAATTAATAAGTGCATTTATGAAATAATCTTTTTTCAATAAGCTTTAAACAGCATTAGTACTTATTTCATATAATTTATTCAAAACATAAGAATTGTGAGGTTACCTTTGCGGCGGAGGGCAGCTGTCAGACCAGACTGGAGAAATCGGACATCGCAAATAAAGTTTTTTATTACTTTAAAAGAGATACGTGAAAATATACAAATCTTATTTAAGTACAATGAATGCTGATGTATACCTGCATTTCGTTTATTTTCGTCTATTACATTATTATATATTAACACTTTTTGTGCGGAATGCCGCTCCTGGGTCACTAGTACGTGTAGCGGGCGAAAACCATCAGAATATGATTAAAAAAAACTTTAGAAAGAACGTTCTATTTTCCAAACCATTAGTTATTTTTTGATGAAATTTGGAATTCTCACTTACCACTTATCCTCGATATTGTATACTATTTGGCCACAAATCGCCTAATTTTTTGTAAATATAATGAAGCAATCACATATGTCACGCATATTCTTGTATACCTGTTCCTTTCACTATGATATAAATTTACACATAAAAAATATTTTTCTAATATTTAGATAAAGTATGATACGGTATATTTCAAAAATACAAATACTGAAATCCACTTGTTAAAGAATTATTATGGTGGATGGCTCGCATACCCTCCTTATACGACACACTACACTTCAGCAAAATGTACCTTCACAATGAATTCCTTTTGATCTCTAAAATAGGGCATTCTCACTCTTTTATGTATCAATTATCAAGTATAAGACAGAGACAGATAGAATTTTACGATAATATACCTACATTAGTCGTAAAAAACATACTGCTTATCTACTCTTCATACTTGCCACAAATTTATTCAGTAATCAAGTGATTTAGTTGAATTTCTTTATCAAAACTTAAAGCATGTATTGACATATCCCTTTTTATAAAATCATTAAATTTAGTGTATGTTTGTTTAAATATTCATGTACAGACAACGTCTGGTAAGAGCTGTGCCTGATTATTTACTACATAATGGACATGAAGACAAAAGGGTACAGTGGACGTATATCGGGATTTTTTATAGATGTAGATGTAGCTTGGACCTTTACCAGATTGGTATACAACATTCGCATACACAAATTGGGTAGTTCTACCTTTCCCTTTTTTCCTTTAATGTACAGTCTGTTTAGAAGGTAGAACTACCCGTCCCGCATTCAGTGTTGTGATAAAGATCTGACATTCCAATATTGCTATTTTGAGATTATGTAATAATATTGTTAATATTAACTCTTGAAAAGACCAAGATCCACCGGAAGTTGTAGAACCAACAGTGATGATGATGAATAATATTGTAGCTGTATCTTCCTTCCGTTGTGGAATTAATCTGTTTTATAAATTGAGAAAATTGATTCATGACTCTCCACTAAAAATAATTAAGACATTATAAGAGAGACGTGTGTGTAGTAAATCATACATGTCTAGTATTTCATCCTTATTTACCAAACATTTCTAAATTCAATATCATCATCATCATCATTTTTGGCTCTACAATCCCTGGTGGATCTTGGCCTCCTCGAGAGTCTTCCTCCACTCATATCATTCTTGTGCCAGCTCTCTCCAGTTCTGAATCTCCAAGGCAGATATATCTTTGAGGACGCTGTCGCTCCATCTTAATTTGGCATTCCTAAGCTCCTTCGCCCTATTGGTCTTGATTTCACCAGGAACTTTGTGCTCAGGCATTCTCTCCACATGACCCACCAACCGAAGTCTTCCCAATTCTACAAAAAAATATTTTAGTGCTTCAGATAACGTCTTTAAAATTTTCTTCTAGACGCATTTGCTCGACCTGGCTGTATTTATTGTAGTTTTCTTCCGCAGACTTCAAAAGTAATGGCCTGTCACGAGTGTTCCTTCAGCTCGGATCACACGGAACAGTGGCACGCTCACCGCCTGCGACATCGAGGGCTGCGACCTTACGCCTGCCCCTCGTGCCCCTTCCGAACGGATATCAAGGGCTCGCTCGTTACGCACGTACGTCGCCACTCTGACGCACGCCCGTACCCCTGCCCGCAGTGCTCCTACCGCACCAAGTTGCCGAGCAGTCTCACTCTTCACATGAAGGGCCACTGCGATTGGGACAAGGTAAGAATGTGACCTGCTATATCGCACCCCTAGTCTTAGATTACGACAAGTCAAAAAAAAAAAGTTAAGTTAAATGCAAACATTGATGTCGTTTATCTCTGTAACTGTCAACATTTTACCGAAAGTTTAAAGAATATTTTTTATTCGATATTGGATGACGAAGACTCCTCCGATGTTTTCGATACTAGCTACAAAACACCCTGTATACTCAGATACAAATTCATCCATCTTGGATAGATTGCTCGCACTCGCATTAATATGTCATTTCAAGATTATTTTATCAGCAGACAGGCAGGACGTCAGAGGTCTCTACGGGTTCAGTGAGTAACATTGGTCACTAAAGTAATGTGACAATTCACAGTGCGCGACATGCCACGAGGACTTCCCCAATCTGCAAACGCTGCTCGACCATGTGACTGCCGAGCACGGCGGACTCAAATTCTACTCCTGCATCACGTGCGGCAACTGTTACACTTCTACCACTGGACTTAATCGTCACTCCGACAAATGCAGGGAGTCGGATTCTGACGATGGAGACGAAGACAAATTGGATTCGGCTGATGTGTGAGTTCTTCTTTGGTATATAACTTATTTTGTTTATTGATTTATCATATTTATCCTATTTTGATGCTTTGTCATTACTTAATATTTTTAGGTTGATGCGTAATTATCAGCCGTTTTTTAAAATTATATAGTAATATAACCAAAAACAAGCTGCACATTTTATGTAGAGGGTGTTTTTATAGAGGTCAATATGATAACGATACCACGATTTTCGAAATAAATTTGCACAATTTGCAAGCGCTGCTCTGGCATAAGTATATTTGTGGTGAAATGGCAAATCAAACTGAGCACAAATCAGCTGTCAACTGTCAAATTGGATATCACTGAAAAAAGTATTGCCAATTTGAAAACCAAATCTCTGAAAAACATAAAATTATCTTTCCAATAAAGCCAAGGCCATGGCAATATCCACAATTTTTATGTGTTTTATTTCATTTTAAAAATGTTACATTTCATTTTCGTCTATACCCCAAAAAAACAGAGCATCAAAAAAAGTATCATCATTAAATTTAAAAAAAAATGGCAGATTACTATGAATCAACCTAGTAGAAAGAAGGTAGATTTTATGTTTATTTTTATGGAGAATTTAACAAGTTAATTTCTCTCTGTATCAGAGATGACAGCACTCAGCAGGATGACGAAGATGAGAAACCGCTGACTGAAATCAAAATAGAACAAATCAAGGAGGAGCAGAGAGAGTTGGTAAGTCGATCATTATTGATTTTTTCTTACTTCGTCCTTGCTTTCTCAATCCTGTTTGCTTGGGTGATAGGAATTGAGAAAGCGAGGAGGAGCGAAGAGTAGCAGACCCCAAGGTTGATTTTACTACACTTCACTGAATATACTTTTGTCTGTAGTTCCCAGATGTGGGCTCCAGCCATGGTCGTCGATGAATAAGGAGAAGGTTGCTTTATGGTCACCACCCGTTATGTAACGGGAAATCTCCAAAGTTGTGGAATGTTTGATGAATTTATTTACTCGATAAAACAATTGTTAACTTGTAATTACAAGTTATACATAATTACGATAATAAAGACAATGATAAAGACTCGACGGAACAGGGCCTCCGGCCTACGCCTGGGATAGTTGAGAGACTGACATGCCCGTACAGGGCGTCAACTATTTTTATATGTTTTGGGAACAAATAACTCTCTTGAAGTCTGGCTGTATGCGTGTGCTGACTGTTGTGCCCTTATCTTGTCTACGTCGCGGATTCCGGTGACCGTCTGGCACGTGCACCTTGGTTTGACCTGCTGTCCGCTGAAGAAGTTGCGGCTTTACAATGTGCCTCTTGTATCACATGTCACTGGAGATCGCGCCTTGCTTACTATGTATGTGTTGATGGTCTGCGCAGGGCTGTGGCTGTGTATGGGGTAATCCGCATATATCCATATTGTTTATAGTCTTCTCCCATCTGTCTCAATAATCTCTTTCCTTTACATCTCACGTCACGTACCATAAGAGTCAACATTCTGTTATTTTTTCAGGCATAGAGGTCACCCCAAAAGAATTTAGGCTATAAACATTTTAAACATCCAATCTTGTAATTCTCATGTCGGATCCAGGTTTTATGCATCGAGTTTAAAACTGTTTAAAAATCTGGACATCATAATTTTTTATAATTTTTGCCAGATAATTATAAAATTATTCATATTACATATATAGTGTACATTAGTAAAAATGACTGACAATAATAAGGGAATATGTAATATTTTAATGTCAAATATAAGTGCAGAGAGGACAGTTCATGTTAATATTCTGAATTATGTAGATGTAGCCCGGCAAAAACATAAGTCATAAAATGGCTTAAATTGTTGGTAAGCATAAGTTAACTTCGTCAATTTAATAAAATATGTATTAATATGACCAAAAAAGAAATTATTATAAATTAGCCATTGTATTATTTTTATTTTTCTGTTATTATTGGTGATTCTGATGTGTGTTGACTGTTTAGGAATGTGCCCGCCAAGAGGGAAGCGAGGAGAGCGAGGATGAGCAAAACGGGACCACGAGGAACGTTTTCCAGTGCCCCATGTGCCCCTTCCGCACCCAGTTCCCCAAGAATTACCGGATACACAAGAAGACACATCTGCCGGCGGGCGGAGAGGGTGAACACAGGGTGAAACTATCATTCTATGAGTACATCTCACTTCCTCACTTCTGTACAGTGCCCTTGAAGCGCCCTTCACTTAAAAACAGCGCTATAAAAATTATCATAAACATATAATTTTTCTTTTTCCTCTACAAATAATGGATTTCATTTCAAGATTGCAATAAAAAATTGGATAATATGCACTGATCGAGAATGTATTTAATCAAAGAAAGGTCATTTCTTCATGACTCATGTCCAAAGTTAATGTAGTGTGTGTGGAGGAGCACTTTCTGCACCATTTTGATATTTTGTAATGAGATATTTTTGTTTTTGATTGGAGGTTTTAAAGCAATATTCTTTTTATATGTATATGAGATTCTTCGGAATTGTTAACATTACACTAGAATACACCTTAAAATTATTTTATTTTTTAACTCCTTTTTAGATCTTGTAAATCGTACCATGTAATCATTAATTCGCTAAATGATTTAGATTATGCAATTTTAATCTATTTCTAGTCTAATATAATATTTCTAATCTAATATAATAATTTCAATACATAATCATTCATTCATAAGCTAGGAATATAAAATGTTTGCCTCAGCACAGGCATAGCCCAGCAAGACTGTATAAATACAAGTATGTATTATAATGTATGTACAAATAAATAAATGAATGTATACAGGGTGACGCATTGTGGCACGTCACGTCCTCCTATCAAAAAGACAATTCAAAATTTATTTTCAACTACAAAAAATTCCACCACATCTCATCTTTCCACAATCTTCTTCATTGGCCTACAATCTGACAACGGCCATGTTTTACTCTACTTTATAATGTCCTTTTAAATCCTTACCCACCTCAGTATTTGAAATCTAAATTCAACTTTCTATCTAATCATGGCCTTCCACTCCGTTCAGCTGACAGTACTTCACTGTCCATTCCCATTCATAATCCTCATTAAAAGCGCAGTCGGCCAGGCTGTGGAATCTACGCCAGACATCACATCATCACAGACCATAACTACATATCTTCAAAAGAGAACCAGAGTAATTTTACTATTCTCAAAACTTTGTTTAACCCTTCCATGGCCCCATTCATCATTGCATCCTACTCGTCTCGTTATCGTGGAGATAGTTTTGTTACTGTTAATATATTCATTTCAATTGTTCAACTAAATTGTGTGGTTGGTTGGAAGAAATTGCCAACTGGCAATAAACAACAATAAACATTGTAATAATGCGTATACAAAAAGTAAATAAATAAATTAAATATAGGAGTCTGTTTTGCTACACATATCATGATTCTAAGAGTGCAAGGGTTTATTATTCTGAAATGACAATGTATCTATTAACTATCTGTCATTGTAATTCATTAATTATAATATCATTTCCTGTATCAGTGTCTGATGTGCGAAGCAGACTTCTGCGACCAGCGCGATTTGCAGGAGCATGTGACGGTGGCTCACAAGCGCGCCGACAGCTATCCATGCTTCAAGTGCGGCGCCTTCTTTAAATGGCGCAGCGGGCTCATGAGGCATGCCAAGGGCTGCCACGCCAGACCTAATCGGACGGGAAGGGACGAAGATCCAACAGATCCGTAAGTGAGCTTCGCTATGAGAGAGGGGTGTCTCCCAACAATGACCAGTATTCTGTTTAATCATCAGGTGTCTTATTTCCCCAAATGTTGATTGGGTGTTCCCCGTTGTGCTATCGTGGGACATATAAAAGTAAACCTTGGTTGCCTTGTTTACTGTTATGACTCTGGGTGAACTATGCAAAATTTTATGACAAAAAATAGTCTTGATTTTTCTGATGGTCTGATGAATTTTAGTTGATGGTCTCAAATTTTAATAAATATTTAGTTGCATTGTATTTATATAATATATGTATATTGGCAATGGAAGACGTAAATTCAATTACTCAAATATACTTGATCATAGGTCACAGCTAAAATGAATTTAAAAGTTGTTAATTAATCCTACTCAAAGAGAAAATCCTTTGATTTCTATTATTTGGAAGAAAAAAAATTGTGTTTCTTATTTTCAAAGTTCCCTTATAAAAATGTAATCTAGTTACAAGTTAATGTAGGCATAATAATAATGTACATCTCAAAATTGCTTGATGAAAATATTTGTTTGTCTAGTCTTAGAGTTTGATATTTAAAAAATTTCCTTCTTATGTCTCATTTTATAAAATATTACATTCAAAATACAAATCATAGTGCGCGCACAGTAAGATATTATTTGATTTCTTTCTGAGAATTGAAACTTTGAATAAAATTATTTCAGAATGCTATTTTTTGGCATACCATAGTCGTTATGCAACACTTCTTCCACTGAGTCCGCTGAACAACACTTTTTAATATTTGATTTGAATGGTTGACTTTTCAATGGTTTGATTTGAATGGTTGAATTACATTGAAATTAATTTTATTTGAATGAAAAAATTAAAGTTTTTCGTCTGTGTAGGCTCTCCACCGAGTCGGCTGTTATCCCAGCAATGCACGTGAAAGATGAAGCCGCTAAACTGAAGCATGAATGCCGGGTAAGATGGTTATACAATTCGGACATTAGGAATCAATCAATGGACTCTTTGATTCTCCGTCAGTTTTTAATATTCCTGTGTAATTTTTGATATCATTGAATAACATTTTTGTTTTGTTTTAAAAAAAAAAATAGAAATGTGAACAGGAATACATGTAATATCAATATTATAACTTTGTTCAAACTAAAATAAATGCTTGCTTGAAAATAGGAATAACTTGCTGGTCTTCAGGAATGGGGTTCGAACCACCCACCTACAGATCGACAGGCAAGAGTCTTAACCACTAGACCAACAAGATGTTGACTCTTTTATTGATTTAGAGCTGTTTAGAGCTTTTATCTTCTTTTCCGTCTTTAACAATCATGTACCGGGGAATGTCGCATGTCAGTCACGGAGGAAGAGCTCCACGGATATAGACACGAAGTGTGCATCTTATTTTTTTTCAAAAATGTTACAGTAAAATAATAGTTTAATATATATTTTAATAAGTGTCCATAAAAAAGTAATCAATCATCTTTTTGTAAAAAATTTCTGCCAAATTTAAAATGCTTTGATTTAAATTCAATATAATAATAGTAATAGCCTTTTAAATGCCAAGGGTTTAGAAAAATTATTAACACTAGAGTTAGTAACAGGTTCCAGTACAATACTCTAAAATTTAATTGTCTATAAAATTCTGGGAGCTATCATCTGTGCCCAGCAGATTGACTTTAAATATACAACATTGAAAATCGTGTTTAATCCTATCCTTGTAAAGTGGAAAAGTGAGTAATCACGCATATGATTTGGCATGTGAACACACTTGGTGTTTAAAGAGCTAGTAAGGAGGAAAGTATAAATACGTTTCTTGCTTTTGGCAGAGTATAAATTAACGCACCTTTCTAATACTAAATACTAGGGGCGTGCAGTGAGAATAAGAAGCATAACTATTTCCTAAGCATATATTTTGAAAAGAAACCCAAATAAGAGATATATCGTAATATTCCTATCACAATAATTAACATATTATTCACATTTTAATAAATCATAATATTCTGCAGATAAATATATAATTTATATATTTTTTCCAAGTATATGTTCAAATAAAAGTCTTCTCGTTCTCACTGCACGCCCCTGCTAAATGCAGTCGCTAAGTTCCTCTAATTAATTTTCAGAAATGCGGTGTCACCTTTGAAAAGAAATGCGCCCTAGACCAGCACGAGCGAAGGCACGTGAGCCCGGGCGTGTTTGCTTGCCCGCACTGCCCTCGTCGGTCACTCACGCTGGAGCTGGCACGCGCGCACCGCGCTACGCACGCCAATCTTTATTCGTGCGCGCACTGTCACTACCAGACCAGGTTTCCCGCCAGCCTGGAGAAGCATGCGCGACGACACGCGGGCCGAAAGCAGGTCAAGGTGAGAGCGGTTGGTTCAAACTATGATCGATAGAGGTTTGCGGCAGAGTTTGAAAACTTATTAGTGACTACTAAATATAAATTGCAGGAGTTTATTAATTAATTTAAAACTATTAAAAAATGACAGAAAAATTACTAGTAATTACTTGTAATTTAGAATTACTAGTAATGTTTAGGACTTCTGCTTACAATCCCATTGGTCGCCTAGATATAAATCTTTTTAGATCTAAACCTAAAATTACTTTATACTGGAGGTGTTGTTTTAAAATTTACATGTCACCTTAAATAAGAATTATATAAATATTGTCCCCAATGAAATATTACCTTCATACATCCAACAAACAAAAAAAACATATTTTATCAACTTTTTACCACTCAGGAGTATGTAGAGAAGAAATAATAACACACTTCTGCCTAGACACAACTCTTCCTCGTCCACATTCCTACAGCTTCTCTCGCACGTTCATTGATTGTGCAGGTTTACCTGGCCATGAAAAATCTTCAGCAAATGACTCCTATTTCTGGAGTATCTTTCTGTCCATTCTATCCTCATTCATTTCAATACCACCTAAGTGACCCTTTTTTTAATCATATTTATCAGTCCATGATCAGGTCTACATTCCTACAGTAATACATTTATTAATAGATGTTATTACAAATGGATTTAGAAGTGATTTTATTACCTTCATATTTAAATTAATTTTGCAGTATACCTACGTATTTAAATTAATTTTACAGTGTTAATGTTTTACAGTGCAGTATGTGCGACAAGAGCTACCTGAGCAAGGATGGTCTGCGCTACCACGTGGCCACCACGCATAAGGAACAACGGCGCTACCCTTGCAAGAAGTGCGGCAAGGTGTACCTGAGCACCAGCGGCCGCCACTACCACATGGCCATCTGCAAGGCCAGGTCTTCTGATGACAGGTGGGTCCTGCGTTTTGTGTGAGATTATATTTGACATGGGATGAATGAGGTATTGATTCAAGAGGAGAGGTATCGAAAAGTTATATGATGCGCTTTAATAAAAAAAATTCATTCATATTTAAACAAAGAAAGTTTTATATACTTTTCCATTTACAGTAGACTCTTGATTATCCGGGATGGATGGTAAAAAAATCCCGGATAATCGATTTCACAATCCAAAAACATTGAAAAATTTATCAAAAAAATATTGAAGAAATTAAAAAATTACACACTTTGCCCGCTTAATGTCTGTTAACGTTTACGCTAGGGATGGGTCGTCGACGTATTTACCGTCGACGAAACGAGACCGTCCACGTCCATCCATCGACGAGACGATCAACTAGTTGAATTCGTCAACTAGTTGACGCGTCAACTTCGTTACGCGGACGTCGCGGACGTTCTATCTAAACATCGGGACGATGGTCAACTGTCTACGGTTCAACGCGACGCTTCTCGACGGCTCAACCGTTGGCTATTTTTATGACGTTAATTTTTAAAATTTAAAGAAGTTCGAAGGAATATAGTTTAGGGGAAAGTAAAACCGCTACTTGTGCTTATTTGTAAAAAGAAATATTTTATTATTTATTTGTTTACGCAAATTATAGGCTTTTACAAATTGTTTTATACACTTCTTTTTATATATAACACATATACACAGCAATATCAGGTGTTAGCAGTAAAATATAAATATAAACTACATATATAAGCAGTGAAAGTATTGGGTATAAGCATTAAAATGTGAGTAAATAAAATGGAAGGAAACAATGATTTTGCGTAATAAAGGCACCAGTTATGAGGTGCGGTAAAAAATACTTTACATTTATTTATTATCTATAAGTTTATAAAAAATACATAATTTAAAAATACTTTACATTTGAGATGTTATCTAGGAATTTATTGAAGAATACATCTTTCAAAGTCAGGCTTTCACTTTGTGGTGACATTATTAATAAATAAATATATCTGTATTATTTGTCAACTTTAGTTTAAGGCTCAATCTGAGAAAAGGAACATTGTTCCCGAAACATGTAAAAACCAATAAAAAGTGGTGTAAACAAAATTATAATCGATTTATTTTTTTATCTATAAAGTTGAAAATAGGGAATTTTTAATAAAAATTAATTAAACCTAAATTCAAGATTATATTACATATATAATAATTAATGTTGGACTCCTGAATAAGGACCATAGTTAGGTATAGAAAATTTTATTCCCTACAAGTTATATCATTTATATGCTAAAGTTGAAAAGTAAGAAAATAACACAATAATTAAATTTTAGCATCCCTTTTCAGGTAGATATAAGAAGTCGAGATCGATCGAATAAATATTGATTTTAGAAAAATATCTAGCCGGCCTGTTAATTAATAATAGTTCAATAAAAAATAAAATAATTAAACAGAATTGTTTTATTTTATACAGCGTAAAATTGGGAATTCACCGAATCGTCGCACGTGACATCACAAAAAATCAAGTAAAAAAATAATAGATAATAGCTTATTAAGCCTATCTCGCCCTACGCATGTATTCAAATTTCAAATCTCTGGTCATAGTTCGTGTACACAGATCTGCACTCTATGGTAGTGCACTTTAGAGTTGAAATTAAATTACCCGTCGAGCCGTCTATGACGTCTATGGCATCTACAAGTCGACAGCGAGAGATGAGAGAGAAATAAACGGAGACGTTTTGTCTTGCTCTCGCTCGTTGCTTTGCATTGCGTTAATCTCGAATCGTCCACCGACCACGGTGTCCGCTGTCCACCGTCTACGAATTCAACTAGTCCATGCGATAAACGTAAACGGTCGACGCGTCGATGCAACGTCAACGGTTGATTTCAACTAGTCCGTCCATTCAACGCCCATCCCTAGTTTACGCCCATGAAAAATGCTGCCGGGATGTTTCAGTGTATATAAAACTATTTTGCCGTTACTTTTTTGGTAAATTTGCTCCAATATAAGATTTACGGTTTTTATAAATGCTTGAAACGTGATAAATTCTCATGCAGCTAGATTATCACTGCTTAATTTTTTTTCTTGGACGACACTTTGTAATATACCATACCTCTTTTTAAACCATGTTTGTCGTCCAGAAGACGCGCTAAAATCACCCTGCAAATTCAAAAACTATTTTGCATTGGCTGCACAAATATAGTAAAAACTGTGACACCCCTGACAGTTGATGGCAGTAATTACATCATTATAAATGACACGCTATTTTGTAGAGTGAAAATGACAACTGGATGTAACTAACCTTCATAAGTCACTAAAACAAAATAAATAATAAACATAAAATAAGTGTTTTGAGAAATCAGTTTTCGGACAGCCATTTTTTTTTGACTCAGTGCTTGTTTGGCCATTATGAACAATGTGGAATATTTTTGTTAAAATTTTTTTATTGCTTTCGAAATTCACCCCGGATAATTAGAACTCTGCTGTATTTACTAATTTATGACGCTATATAGTATACGATAATACACATTTCTTCTAAGTTTGAATGTTCAATAAATTTTCTTTATCTTGATTTTAGGGGTAAGAAAAGCTCCATGTCAAGGAGCATACAAGGCAAGGAAAATTCCTTATCAAAAAGTGTCCAAAGTAAGGACTCCTCCTTATCAAAGAGCAAGGAGCTTATCCCGAGGATGGGGCGTGTTAAAGACAGCACTGCACCGCGACCACCCAAAAGAAAAAAGGCCAAACCAGGCCCGCAGAAGTTCATGTGTGAGGTTAGTATATTTTAGTTGTGCAGTAGAAAGAGGAAGCGTTGTATTCATTAACTGTTTCTAGTATCTGACAGAGATATTATATAATCAGCTATTACGTGGTTATTAATTTTTAATTAAATTAAACACAAATTTACTTGGTTCAAACATTGTTGGTAACACCAACCGGTATCGAAACCATCTTTATATTTTTTAGGAACATGTTTTTGTGTGTTTTAAGTGTTTTTTAAATTATATCTACATACATATTTTAAAAAAATATTTTAATTTGAATGTATATTTCTTAATTGGGGACTTGATATAGTTTCACTCATAATGATATATTTCTTTAACTTTATGTTCTTTTTATATAAATATTTAATCAACTTCTTATTACTTTATAAACATGTTCTTTGACTTTACTTAAAAATATGCAAATTGACAACAACGTTTTTTGACGTTCGGCGGGAGGACATTTCTGTTTCTTGTGATGGATAAACA
Organism: Agrypnia vestita; assembly: GCA_016648135.1. Taxonomy (NCBI): domain Eukaryota; kingdom Metazoa; phylum Arthropoda; class Insecta; order Trichoptera; family Phryganeidae; genus Agrypnia; species Agrypnia vestita. The sequence continues at coordinate 44,345 of JADDOH010001524.1, forward strand.
GATCGACGGCTAATATCGTAACCCACAAAGCGACGATTTTGAGTTTTTTGTGTATTTCATATATTTTTAATTATATAATAATAATATATATTTTATTCCTAGAACGAAAAATTTTTTTTTTTATAATAATAAAACGTTATTTATTGCAAAATATTTATTTTTCTTTCTTGGAATTAAAGATATAATTAAATACACATGTGTTTACACAAAAAACTCAAAATCGTCGATTTGTGGGTTACGATATTATACGTAGGAGCCGTCAAGATATAAATTGAACTATTACAATTGACCGCAATGGTTTTACCATATATGGATCCATATATGTAATACTGGAGTATTACATATATGGATTTTACCCAATTCTGATTTACTGTATAAAATAATACCCCAAAAAGTCAACAGGTGGCAGCGCCATCCAGTAAGGACCACAGATATTAAAAAAAACAACCTGTATAGTCCGTCTAACTTATCTGAAGAATGGCCAAATTTGGAACTAACGACGCCATATTGGATTATCGACAGCTGACAGACCTTTGACAGACTTTGTTTACAGAGGGGTTCACGACTGTTTCGATAGTTTTTTAAGAAAATTTTAGATTGTCACCATGCCAAAAACCATTAAAAGCGGTGTTCGGGAAATATTATTGAAAATGCACACGTTTTTTGAAGAGAAACAACTTCTAAAAGCCCCAATTATACCGTTTGATTTTGTTCATAGACTTATTGCCGCCACTTCAGGTTAGTGCTGCCATGCAGTTATAATGATTTTCCCATACTTAGTTTTTTATTTTACTATTATACAATTTCTTCAGGTATTTCTGAATCGGCAATTTACAAAATAGTTAAAGAAGGTAAAGTGGCCGTGGAAATGGGCATTAAAATATCTACACCCGGAAAAAAAAGAACAAGGATAAGTGGAAAAATTGAATTAGAAGCCGTAAGATGAGAAAAGTTTTAGAACATATTTTATTCGATAATTTTTTACATAGAATTTTTATTATTTATACTTTTTATTACATAAATTCATTAACGAGTTCATTTGTATAAACATCTTTTTTCAAAAATAAACTTTTTTATTTATGCACATTAAAGACTGGTTGCATCAACTTACTTTATAGCAATAGTTCATTTAAAGCATAGATTTTTACGAGAGCGAGTTGTTTGATCGGTGCAAAATATCTATGCTTTGAACGAAAGATTTACTATAAACCAAGTTGATACAACGGCCCTAAACCGATTGATATCCTTAGGTGTTAAACATGTGGTCATGATCATTAGGTATGAGAAACCGAATAAAACCGGCGCCACACTGCGCGGATCTTCCGCCGCGTCTCTTCTGTCGTGGAACATCGCTACATTTCTTTCCATACAATATGCGCTTATTAAACACACTACGCGGATGAACGGTCGATCTATTTGCTTTGCCGATTTGGCGCAACGGTAAAAACGCGGCGGAAGATCTGCGTAATGTGGCGCCGGCCTAAAAGAATTATTATTGTTTGATTTTTTTCTCGAAAATTGTATTTTTCTTTGATTTTTAAAAAACGCCATTTTGTGACATGTATTTTACGAATGTATATTTTGATAAATTTATTTGTACGTTAGTTTACATTTTTTTGTTTTTTATCGTGTCGTATACTGCTTAATAACTTGCTTAAGAAAAAACGAATTTGCATAAAATTCCCTACAAATGAGATAATTTTTAGACTATGGGCAGTACCACAACGATTGGGACGCCCTCCTTTATTCTCCAGATAAGTTGGACGGACTATAGCATTTTTTAAAATACAACTAGCGCCATCTACTAATGACCGCATAAAGTTTTTTTTTGGTTATATATCAAAAATAAAAATCAAGCCTAAATATTGTGATGTGTATCATATAGCGGATATATATCCTCGAACCCTGAAATTTTTATTACTATTTCTTCTTTCTAATTTTTTCTTCACATATAAAAAATCGAGCACGCTGTGGTTTGACAAACCTTGACATCGCCCCTTGAGCCGGGGCAAGCTTTTAACCAAAATGTGATTATTTTATTAGTACTTCTGTGTACATATTTTTCTCAAAGTATTAGTATGCGGATGGGTGAATTTTCGCGTTTAATTTAATTAAGAATAATTTATCTCATTGCAGATGTGCGGCTTGGTGCTGGGCACCCCGTCCGCTCACCGCCAGCACATGGCTCGTCACGCAGGCAAGTATCGCTGGTACACGTGTGAACGCTGCCCGTTCAAAACGCGCCACTCAGAGATGATTCGCGCGCACCGCCTGCGTCACGATGGTCTCAAGCCTTTCGCATGCCAGAAGTGCCCTTACCGAACCGACTTGAAGAGCTCGCTGTCCAAGCACGAGATGGCGCATGCGGGCGACCTGAGGCATGCCTGCAAGCTGTGCCCCTTTCGCTCCGTCAACACAGGGAACCTCAAGAGGCACATGACCAAGCACACGCAGGAGAAACCACATCAGGTGTGTCCATTGATCCAATTTTCTAAATTAGAAGATTTCTTCAGAAACTTGAGTGTGATGAGATATGAATAAAAATCTATTGCGGACATTCAGTTGACAAACTTAATTTAGGGATAATTTTCCTCAATATTTCAGAAATGTTCTGGAATGTTTGCACTCATAGAGTACAAAATTTTACGGCGATGAACTAAATCCCTTCTTTAAGCAAGGGGATTGGGTCACATATTCAAGACACATTTATGCTACAGTTAAAACTATTTATGTTAGCATTATTAAAAACCCTAATCAACACAATTTTTTACAATAGACATTGTTTTTTTAAATTTCGTTCCAAACCGAGTCTCTAAGTAAAAAGGTCTTTTTTGTAATAAAGCACGATTTACTTACTAAGACATTATACTTTTGAAGAGTATTTAGTTTTGACTTTTGTATAATTGTTTCAAAATTTACAAGCTCGTAGTAATTTATTTAAACAAGTATTATTTTGTGAAACAAAAATGCCAAAAAGGTAGTCATCTCATTATGTTGTTTATTCCTCTTATATTTTATATTTGTTTATTTAACGCTATTCATCTGGCCCGATTGCTGTAGTGAAACATATCACAAGTAGACCCAAACTTGAGTAAATCACATAAATTTATCGTGAGTTATTGCGAATCGAACCCGGAACCCTGAATGAGAAGCCAGTATTATGCCCACTAGGTTTCGCGGGCCTTCTGTTTTTATAGTTTTCTTCAAACGTCGGCAAGATTGGTCGCAATAGGATTGACAACTCAGCCGGTTCCATAATACTATCCGAGTCCTGCTCACGGCGAGCTTGTAGTGAAATATTACGGAAATTAAACATTCTTGTGGTTCCACTATGGGATGGACAGCCGGATAATACCCTTTTTACCGGGAGATTACTGTACGCGTTATATTTTCCTTGCAGTGCTCGTTGTGTGACAAAGCGTACGTTGACAAACTAAGCCTCAAGGACCACGTAGCCGCCGTTCACGAGGGCCTGAAACCCTACGCGTGTGCCATCTGCGGCGGCTCCTACACCAGGAGGCGCGGCCTTCTCAAGCATACCAAGAGGCTTCACCCGGAGACGCTCAAGGTCATTCGGGGAAGAACAATTTTCTCCAATACTTCTAGTGCATGAATTATTAATGAGTTATTATATCTTACGAATACGGTGCAATGTAATTATTTAAGTTGTAAACTATTTATTTCTATTAAATGCATTACTAAATACAAATTTGCATTTTCAATTTACATCCACACAAGATACAAATAACCCCAGATATATCTTGGACATTAATGTCACAATTTGGAAACTCAGCTAATGGAGACCAATGGATTCAGATGGGTGCTCGGGAACATTAATCACCTCAATACACACTGCTGAGCGTGTGGAAGTAACTCATCTTGATAAAGACCCAATGCGTCTTTGCGACCCTATGCGACCATTTTACAGAATCTCATACTACCCTAAGAGATCAATCCTTAATGATGTGGTAAATATTATTTATAGAGCCGTCATCTTAATGTCTTCAACACTTATAACTCTACTCGAGTTTATTAATAATACTCGAGTTTCGAGAGAATCAGTAGCTCTCATCTACTAGTGAAGACATAAAGTCGAGTAGTGTTAATAAACTCAAGTAGAGTTATAACCAGGCACGTGCAGTGGGAACATTGAAGCATGACTTTTTCATAAATATATAATGGGAAAAAATATCAAAATTTAAATATTTATCTGACAGAATTATATGAAATATTAAAATATGTATATCTTTTGTTTCGATTTTTTTTTTTCAAAATAAATGTTTAGGAAAAGTCATGTTCTCACTTCACGCCCCTGGTTATAACAGCGTTCATTTTTCTGAAACACTACAAAGTTGACGCTGATTCTATCAATGTTCTTGGAGATATTTTGACGATACGCATTGGTCAGTTCAATATCTTCTTCATATAAAATGCGTTAATCAACATTTGAATTAGTGACCCATGCTGTCTGTGTGGTGACTTTATCTGCAAAAATCTGCTTTTTTCTTCACTATTAATCACCCTTACTCCTGATCAAACAACCAGTCCTAAGCGTGGCTAAGCATGATCATACATATTAATATCGAGGGTAGAAAGTTAGTGATTTTTTGAAACTTTACAGGAGACCAAATAATGTCTTGTCAATCTGATTTTGTCAATTTCTTTTATTATTAAATGATTTCCATACGTGTTTTGGATTAATAAATATGGAAATCGTTTAATAATAAAAGGAACGTTGACAAAATCAGATTGACAGAGCTTTCTTTTGCTCTCCTGTAAAGTTTGAAATAATCACTTAAGTCTCAATATGATTTACATCACCACCGATGTTCTATTCTTTTTTTTTACGCTTCAACACGCCAGGAGGCCCAATTACAGAAGCGAAATACATCACAAAACACCCAGGCTTCAGTAAATCACTTACATTTAATTGCGAGCTCACAGGGAATCGAACCCGGAACCCTCAGTGTGGGAAGCCAGTGTTATACCCATTGCGCTACGAGGGCCGCGCTTTTTTCTATCTAACCCTTTTTTTGCACTGTAATAATGCAGACAGATTCTATAGACAAAAATTTGGCAAAGAAGCCCGGACGCTGCCAGAAATGATACCTACTGCATCCCACGCAAAAAAATAGATTCTAATCTAATTTCTATGTTATTTGAATTTAAAAGTTCACCACTGATGCATAAATATTGTAAAAATTTGTTGATAAACTCTTCAATGTAAGAGTGATGAAATCCCGATGAATCAAATGATAATGACCCTTTTTAATCTTTCCTTTTCTCGGTGCCGTAAATTAAGTTGATATTGCCTATAATTATCTGAATATCTCTGTAAATATACTAAATACAGAGTTCATATTTTAGGTATTTCTTTGTATCCAATAAAATAGTTTAACTATGTATAAGAATTTACTGGACAAAACAAAATAAAATGTTTTCTCGAAGAAACTGATATCAATTTGTCAATACGTGTAAGTATTGTAGTTAGGAGCGGTTTTGGGAGCGCTGTGTCACTTTAGTACAAGTTTAAAACATAAAAAGTGTAAAGAATATTTTACATTCAAAATTGAAGGCAGAAGATTCCCTGAAGATTTTGCTACCAGCTCCGAGACACTGTAAAATAGAATCATATTAATAAAATATAAAAACTTTTTTACACCTCCTTTCACAAAACTTTGAAAGTGTTGTTTTTTTTAACTTCAATTTACACTCGTTTAGTTGATTTCTGACATTTTGAAGCCCCAAAAAATTAATTTTGACTTGTATATTGGACTTATGCTCTAATATATCCAAGTAAAACCTAGTTTGTCGAAATTTCTTTATATGTGACTAAAAAAGTGAATATTCTAATGAAAAACATAATATTTTTTCATCAATACTATCATAATTAAGCACACATCAAGAAGACCATCGATTGGTAAAGGAAGATCCAATTTATTAATTTTAAAAGCGTTATTGAAGTGTGTTTAGCCCCCGGAGGTTACACAATACAGTGTAGGCATCCGAGTTTATTGTATCAGTTTTATTTTCCTTCCAGTGCGCGATATGTGACAAAGCATACGTCGACAAAGCGACCCTCAAAGACCATGTGGCCTCAGTGCACGAGGGACTAAAGCGCTACGCCTGTCAGATCTGCGACGCACGCTACTCCAGGAGCGGTGGTCTCAGTAGACACAGGAACAAATGCCACCCCAGGGATCCAACCCAACGGACAAGATCGTCATTTTTGACAAAAGCTTAGTTGAAATTAATCAGTGTTTTCTCACATTCCTATTCGGCGAAGGTCAATAATGTACGTCAATATTCTCGGCATGCAGATAATTCTTTAGTCTTGTATACTTATTATTTTTAAATTAAACAAATTGAAAACAATCTTTTCACTTGTGCATTACTTAATTATGGCAGTTAAAACATATACTATATGGGCCATGTTACCAGTATAAAATCATATTACCAGCCTCAAGAAACTTAGATATGAAGTAAAAAAATGAATAAATATACGGTAGACGGGTTAAGGTTCATATTTTAGGTGTCTCGATATTCAAATAAAAATTTCCTTTCTTTCAAATATTTGGTATGCATTGGGAAAATGTGCCCCCTGTATATTGAAGGAGTATTCAAATTCGATATCTCTATATGTATGGCCTGAAATCTTGTGTGCATAGTGATTAGATCCTTGGATTGGACATGCAGACATCTTCCCATTGTCTACTTCTCTCCGCTTGTGTGTTATCTATACCTATATTTTTATTTTTTTATCTAAGCAGAAACATTGAATGTACAAGTTTTGAATTAAATCAATTATATAAATTATATTATAAATATAAATTTAATTAATTATATAACCAATCATCTGAATGTACAACTGAATATAGGTACATATATCTAAACTTTTTAAGAAGCAAAGATCTATGCCTTTTAATGCTATCTTATGGTATAAATTAGTAACAAGGTATTTTGAAGACAATACGTACATATAAACAAACATTGATTACTACATAAAATGGTACATACTAGATTTACAACATACTGAGGATTGTAGACTCCGAAGGTAACTACCTAATAAATGTGGTCAAAGGATATTAAAATATGTTATACAGAAAATATATAATAAAAACTTCCACATAAAATTATATAAAAGAAAAAATTAAAAAACGCCTAAACAAAAATTAATGGAATCACTTACCAACATTACACTGGTTAAGTGAGGTATTTTATTGGTACCACATTACCAAGATAATACCTTAATAATTCATAAATTACCATTAGGTACCAAGAGATAATACCTAAATAATAATTTGTTAATTTATTATGATCATTAATTTATCTGTTTTCTTTTTCTTTATGTATATAAACTTATGTTTACTTGTTAGTTTGTTATTTTACCTTGTTAACAAAAATAAAACTAACAAAAAAGCGGTCTCGCAGATTAATGGGTTTTTCTTTTGTTAAAAAAATATGTATAAATAATCGATTATATAAATAAACAAAAAAATCTTGTCGTAAAAATGACATGCTCGTTGGTCTAGTGGTCTAAGACACTTCTGGTGATAGTATTGAAGAGACACGGTGGCCTCCATAATCCAAGGGTCATGACACTGACTCCGGGCTTGTCTCCTGGAGTAAGGTTTTCTGAAGGCTGGACGTCTTTGTGATGTGTTTCATACGTTAAATAATAAAAATACATTTTCTTCCAGTGTTCCATGTGCGATAAGACCTACACGAACAAGAAGAGCCTAGGTGACCATGTCGCCTCCGTGCATGAGGGACTGAAACGCTACGCATGCAAGGTGTGCGGCGCCTGCTACACGCGCAACGGCGGGCTCGGCAAGCACGTGAAGAAGTGCCATCCTGAAGTACCCCGCAGGGCTGAACGGCCTCCGCTCAGACTTACGGACCAATCATTTGTACATGCATCATCCTTAGTGCAGTAATATGAATAATATAGTTTTATTTCTTTCAAATGTGTATTTGTGCAAATCAGTATTAAATAAGTATTTTGATTGATGAATATTTTTATTTACATATTGATACATTATAAAATTGTAAATATGTACAGTACATTTTAAATGAATATTATTTTGTATATTTTATCAAATTCTGCAATCTAAACCATCCACATACTGAGTTATTAATACTGGCTTCTTACAAAGTCTAGCAAGGGTAAATATATTTTTTTAATAATTTAATACAAGTTATAAGAATTCGTAAATAGCAAATTACTTATTGCTGCTTATAATAAATAAAGGCCTACTCCAAAATACTCCATTTCTCATTTAACCGTTATAGTGCCAACGAGCGCCATGGCGCTCGTAGGTGGGTGTGCGAAAAATGCCAGCGTCGCGATAGCGCTCGTTTCGACAGCTCACTTTTGGCGCGCGTCAGTGACGGTCGTGTTCCCGCGTTCATATTTTTATTCATTAAATTGCGTTCTAACTTACTTCAATCACACTTTTTTCTACGCTCATAGGTAGGTGTGCGAAAAATGCCAGCATCGCCGTAGCGCTCGTTTCGACAGTTCACTTTTGGCGTGCATCAGTGCGTTCTAACTTTTTTCAATCACACTTTTTTTCTAAAAACACTGTTATTATTTATTTATTTCTATAATCCTAAATTTGATTTCAAAATGTCGAACACGAGGGAAAGTTCCGATATGGATGTTGAAATGACAGAACAATTCAAAAACTGCGATAGCGGGAGTGGTATATATATATATATATATTAGGTCCTTACATATGAAATTGGCGTTTTGCCGTACTGGCAAATTTGATCTCAAATATCATCTCTTTGGTTAGGAATTCCAAATCCAAATTTATACAACTATTTAATCATGTATTTGTGTTTTGAAAATTATAATTCATTTGTTTTTTCCTCAATTGTTTTTTTCTTTGCGTCACTCAGTTTACAAAATGAAAAACTTGAAATATCGCGTTATTTACGAGTACGAGTTCCACCGTGGCACCAGTGCTGCAGAAACGGCTCGAAGGATTAATGATGTGTATGGCGACGGTGCCGCAAAAGAAAACACAGTGCGTTTTTGGTTCCAACGTTTTCGTTCTGGAAATTTCGACCTGCAGAACAAGCCCCGTGGACGGCCGGGGACCAAAGTTGATAATGAAGAATTGAAGGCTATTGTGGAAGCGGATCCATCGCAAACCACATCCGAGTTAGCTGCAGGTTGCGGTGTTAGTGATAAAACTGTTTTAATCCACTTGAAGCAAATTGGTAAGGTGAAAAAGCTTGAAAGGTGGGTACCTCACGAATTGAGTGAAGCAAATCAACAAACGCGCGTTGACTGCTGCGTTGCATTACTCAACCGGCACAATAATGAAAGGATTTTAAATCGAATCATTACCTGTGATGAAAAGTGGATCCTGTACGATAATCGGAAGCGCTCATCGCAATGGCTGAACCCTGCCGAACCAGCCAAACCATGCCCCAAGCGAAAATTGACTCCAAAAAGTTACTTGTGAGCGTTTGGTGGACTAGTGCTGGTGTCGTTCACTACAGCTTTCTTAAATCTGGCCAGACGATTACGGCAGATGTCTATTGTCAGCAACTGCAAACCATGATGGAAAAGCTAGCTGCTAAACAACCGAGGCTGGTTAATCGCTCTAGGCCACTGCTGCTTCATGATAACGCTAGACCACACACTGCACAACAGACGTCTACCAAATTAGAGGAGCTTCAATTGGAATGTCTAAGACATCCACCGTACTCTCCGGACCTTGCCCCAACAGATTACCATTTTTTTCGAAATTTGGATAACTTCTTGCAAAGGAAAAAATTCAACTCCGATGGGGCAGTCCAAACCGCCTTCAAAGATTTTATTGATTCCCGTCCGAATGGTTTTTTTAGTAAAGGGATCGATGAACTACCTATGAGATGGCAAAAGTGCATAGATAGCAATGGTACATACTTTGATTAAATAAATATATTATAAAAAAAAAAAAATCGGCTTTAAATCAGCGGTTCCTCCCATACTAAACGCCAATTTCATATGTAAGGACCTAATATATATATATATATATATTCTGTAATTTTCTTATCAATAAATATGTAGTATTCAATTTCTGTGTTTTTATTCATAGTTTGAAATCTTCTGAAGAGAATGTTGAAAAAATTTTGAAAATTAATGTTTTGTAACAGAAATGGTTAGTGGTTTTGGTGTTTATATAAATTATTTATGAAAATGCACTTTTTACTGGCATTTTTGGCATATTTTGACAAAATATTTATGGCACTAAAAGGGTTAAGAACATAAATACACTCGGAACATTCCAAAGTTTATGAATGAATAAGTGAATGTTTGTCGTAAATAATGTTTTTCCATTTATTATTATAAAATATACTGTCACGAGACAGTAGAAGCACGTAATCGAGGATTTTAAAGCGCTCTACACCTTTTAAAAGTAAATTGGAAATTACTGCAAAGGTCTGAAATAACCCGATAGATTCAGGAACCATTGTGACGTGCCATTGCCTATAAAAGAGATTGACCAACTATTGCGCACTTGGTGTGTGTCAGAGTTATTTGACAATGCGACATAAAAGACCAAGCAAACTGTGCGGCAGTGTGACTAGCAGTATGACCGAGCGACAGATGTTCGGAATGGGGGAAACGGAGCGGATCTACCTAGTGATAGACAAGTGCAGCGAAGATTGTAGTGATTGTGAATTAATGCGAACCTGAGTGAAATATTCTAGAAACAATTAGTGTGAATTTAAGAATGGTGCTCTGATTAAATTCGTGTCCAGTGACTGTAAAAAATAAAAGTTTAAATTGGGTTTTTTTAGTGTTTCATTTGCCTCTCACAGGCAAGATCCCGTGACAAAATTTAATTTAATTTTTTAATCAATTTATTTTTACTGTAAATTTATTTTTCAGTTGGGCCATTCATGGCAGACAGCGATAAGTCAAAAATATAAATTTTTGCATTAACCTTAAACTCCGAAAAAATCAATATTATATTCCGCGACAATTTGACACCTATTTTGCACTTTGCCGTAGTATGTGGGAGGTGCCAGTATCGGAGAGTCTGTGCCTCCAAAATATTTATGTGAAAATAATATTTTTAAATGAGCATACACGATACTAATATGTATTTTGATTTGGTACGAGGTGGGTGGATGGTTTATGGATTGCAATAGAGAAGAGACAGCTATGATACCGTTAATAATTGAATTAAATATATCTTTATTTCAACTGTTGGTAATTGACGTCAACCGTCATTAATTTCTAATATTTTCTTTAGTTTTACAACTAATGGCATCAGTCATATCTTGTGGAGCATATTAATTTTTTTTTCTGGTTGCAACCCCGTTGCGATATGGTTGCTTTAAAACCGTGCGCAATCATCAAAATATTAATTCCCAACAGTTAATTAAAAGAATGCGTTTTTTTAATTCAATAACCAAAAATATCTAATGACAAAGTTATATTTTCAAATATTAAAAATATATACAGACATTTATATCTTTTATTTCATGGCGAATCCCTGTTTCACCATTGTTATCCTATTTGGTCATGACAAGTTTCAGTTTGATTGAATACAATAGTTTTTTTGCGATCACACCAGGTTTTTACGAATAACGATTTTTTATTATAAACATTCTTTAACTTGTTTCTTGTTCATTGTTGGCCTATCCAATTGCTCACATTACAACAATGTGACAATCTTTTAAATCTTACCGCAGAGATATCAGTCAACAAGAGTCAGTTCACCGTTCGGACTGTTTGTCGCTTGAATTTGTATGGATTCTAATCAGCAGTGAATGTGTTATAAAGTGGAACTTCTTTAATGAAGGGCATCACTAGCATTTTGTAAGTATCTCAAGGACTAAAATAATCAATAATGAAACTTCTTTAAGGAATAATTTCCTGCAGAAAAAGCGTAGCTTCATCGAGAGATAAAAACTCGTACTTCTTTATTTTTCCATTTCTTTTTTAATCATATTAAGCATTTTTACTCTGCTTTGGTGCAAGGAGGAAATCGAAAAGGATTTTATTTTCATTAAATAAGGTTTGAAATGCCTTCCCGCCAAGCGTTGACTTCTCTGCATCCTTTCCTTCCTAATCTTCACCGCTGAAAATTTGCCAATAGTTCACTTAAGGGCTCCACGTCCACACTAGGGTTTATTTCATGACCACCGGTTGAATTTCTGCATCTGGATGCGCCTTCTTTTCATGTGCCCGCAATGTTTTGTGACGCGCGTACTTGTTGCCGCACTTGTCGCAGCAGAAAGGACGCAGTCCTCGGTGGAAGCTGCTGATGTGCGAGACCAGCGTCTTCTTGGCCTTATACTTCTTCCCGCACTCTGCACACTGGAACACGTTACGTAAATTTAGTTAGTGTATTTGCACCTTTGGACTTCTCCGCACTGTAGAAATATTTTATAACGCATAGAAATTAACACAATGTTCAATTTAAATTTGTTGGAAAGAAAATGGATAAATGAATTTTTATCATTAAATATGCCTGCGATCATATTGGAAATAAAAATCAAGATCAGGACATGGGGATCAAAAAAACGAAATGGCAGAGATAAACAGCCAAGAGGCCGATATTTTGCCTCCAAGTAGAGATTCAGACGAGATTCAAGGGACAGGTATTCAAAATTAATCCGTACCAGTGTATCCCAAAAGCTTCTTTGGAGCACCAGAAGTGGAAATGTGAAATAACAGACTAACAAGCTAGTTTACTCGTATATTACAAGACATAGAAAGGCATAAGAGTATTATAACCCATTCGGGCTCACAGTATCATATATAATACTCAGATATACACCACTTGCCAATAGCTTAGTCAAAATTTATTTGTCAAGGTCAAAATGTGCACTGTCGTTAAACTGTTTCTTATTTAAGCAGATACCCTGAGCTTGTGTTAGACAACATAACTAGTAAATATATTTTCCACATAAACTCTGGCTGGATTCACTCAATGCAACATTCACCATCTCCATTGTAAGAACATCCACACATTATAAAATTTTGTAAGTTCTATATATGTTCCAAATCTGAGAATCTTTCATTTATTTTAATGGACTATGCTAAAGACATCTATAGTATTTTCGCAGCTGGTAATGACACCTCTATAGTTTAAGCATGAGAGTATTCACCTATAGATATACCACCCTGGAAACCTGAAATTTAGGTATAAATTAGTGATTATTTTTTTTTAATGGCACTCTTTAAGGCGGCACATACATTTTTCAAGCTGTCAAAGTGGCGATATGTGTCGGATAGATCATGCTACTTCAATACGAGATCGAGACATGAACAAACGTCATATTAGATAAACCTTGCAAGAGCGTATTTTTTACATGTCCTTGTGAGATAGAAAGGTTGCGAGGAAACGAGACAACCATATGGAGTACTGACGTTTAAAATATATGGGAACGCAAGTCATGCTCGCGTACCATTATTAGAATTTTAAATGTTTTAAGTCTAGAATATAAAAAAGCATATGTATATTTCTCCAATAACTTAGGTGTTGTAAAAAAAAAGTAAACAACAATTTTTCTTATATCACTGTTTTTTAATTTAAAACTTTTGTCGAATTAGCAGATTTAGATATTATTTTGACTTCTGACTGAAATGTCAAAACACCTGTGAAAATAATTGAATTTAAATAATTTTTATTTAAAATAAACAAAAAACTACTCCAACAATATGTATTGAATTAAAAATAAAATTAAAATTAAAATATCTCGTAAATTAATATCTTACTTGACTTTCAAATAACAATGCCATCAACACGAATATAGTGAACATAGCGAGTAGTAGCAAGTCAGCAAAAGTGACATGCGTACAATGTTAGGTTAAGAGTAGAAATGCAATTTAATACAAAACTAGTTAAAAAAAACATTATTATCTGCGATGAATAGATTGCTTTTGAATATATAATATGATATTATTTTGAACTAAAGTCAAATTTGGCATAAAAACATGTTTTAAAGTGATTTTTTAATGAAAAAATGATTGGACTACATGAGTGCGTCCGCCTCTCCCGGCTAGCGCGCGGATTGTGATCTGCAAACTGCGTAATTTTTTGACACATTTCATACTATAGAATTTTTATTTTTAAATATTAATCAACGTGTTTTTTATAAAAAAAAAAAGATTTTTAATAGTGAACGAAGACTCAAAGTGCGAATATAGATACAATATATTGTTTAAAATCATCTTTTTATATGAATAAACATTTGAAAATGACCAAAAATCGTAAATATTTAAGAATGTTTGAAAAATGATATCTTTTTTAATATTGAATATTTCTTAATTTCCTACGTACAGATTCTAGATAATTAAGTAAACTTTATATGTATGAAAAACATATTATGCTTACATACAAATTTTAAACGAATCACACTTTGCCCGGGAACATTAAAAACGTCTTTTTTGCCGCGGCCTGTGGATTAATGCCTATATTTTTTTAATTATTGTAAATAATGTTCAGTTTATTACTTTTATATAAGAACAAAGGTTCTATCTAAGTTATCGCCCTAAAAAAATTGCAATCTATCATATACATTCTGATATATATGAATAATAAAAACCCAAATTTTCGTAAAAAAACGCTGAAATATGCATTTGCAGTGAATGTACCGCCTTAAGGTACATATTAAAGTATTATGTATTATATTGCAAAATTTAAAAAAAAATGGCCACGTCATGTCCATTATCGTGGAGCTCCTCCGTCGTGACTGAGATGCAACTTTCCCGAAATTAGAAGATAATGTACTTATTAAGAAATAAAATATTGAAAAGAAAAAAATGGTTTTTAATCCGATAAACCATTTGTTAATAACAATCGTTTAAAAATATTCAAATAGCTCACAATTTAAAAAAAAGTAACCCATTAAAACCAAGTTTTTACAATACTCCCGTTCTCATTTTCGGGTTTCGGGTCTACCATATGCGTCGGAATCTCCATACAACTTGTATGAAAAAACCATTAAAAATTTGAAAAATCCAAAATTATACTATAATTATTATTTTTTAACGAAAATTTGATAGATCTTCTTGATCGTCGCCACGAGTCTGTTTGCAAAGTTTCAGTTCGATTGGATCATGGGAAAAGGGTTAAAAATCGATCCAAAGTTTTTTCGTCAAGGAAACAAGTAAGCAGACGCCACGAGTTTAAAGAAAGGAAGTAAAAAGTTTTTTCCAAATCGCATATGCTATATTTTAGATATTTCATTTCTAAGTAAGTACATGACCTTCTTTTCTGTATCAGAAAAACGTGCACTGCGGAATGTTGCTTCTCTGCATGGCGGAGCAGCTCCACGGGGATGGACATGACATGACGTGTCCATTTTATTTTTTTCAAAAATTTACAACAAAATAATATTAATAAGTGCCAATAAAAATCTAAATAATTAATTACCTTGTAAAAAATTACCCAATTTCTACTTAAATTTCAGACTCCCTCGGTAGTGTAACCCCTTAATCAATTTCCTTAACAAACTAATAATTTTGTAGTCTTTTGTCATCATCAATCAGATGTAATTCTCATACAAATATTGGTAAAGCACCTCGTGTTTCCTCACGCCCGTGTGGATCAGATGGTGCTTGTTGAGGTTGCTGATGTTCACAGAGCGGTGAGTGCACCACTCGCAGGCGTACGGCCGTTCGCCGCTGTGTTTGCGCTTGTGCAGCATCAGCGACTGCGGCAGGTTGGTGCGGTACGGACACTGATCACACGCGTGCACGCGTTCTCCGTGCGTGCGCATGTGCGAGTGCAGCGAGTACTCGCTCTTCATCGTCTTGTTGCATATCTGCATTACATAAAAATTGTAAAGTTATTTTATTTATTGTCTGCACAACTGCAACAAAATAGGTATTGCATTACATATTAGGGGTATAAAAGCAAAGGCAGCAATATCCAAAAAAAAATTAAAAATGTTTTAAATGCAGTCAGTGAGGATTACTAATTTAGATATTATAGGTAATATAGCTCTATCATATTTCCCAATCACTATAAAAACTAAAAGTAAAGACAGCATTATCCCTGCAGTGTAAAAAGCAAAGGAAGCCATATCCACTTCAAGCGATCAACCCCTGGATTGTTTGACCAGGACAAAATGACCGCTTCATACTAAAGAGTCGATTTTAGACCAAAACATGTACAGTAAAACCTCAATATAATGGTCTAATTGGGGAGACGGGGTGTTCGTTAAAGCCGTTATATAAAAATAGGTTTAAAATAAATCAAAAAAATTTTTTTTGGAAATATGTACACTGTATTTAGATATAAATAAAAAATACAAAACACAAACAAAATTCTATTTAATTGTCTTCGGAAATTCGTCGTGAAGCGACGTTTCTGTTTGATATCGACGCGCTTGCTTTCGGTTGTCCTGCTTTGAAAAAGGAATCAAGTTTTGTTTGCACTTTTGAAGTTTGCTATTTTTTTATAATCAACTCTCTAAAATTACGAAAATGCGTATTATATATTTGAACTTCGTTACCTGATGAATAATCGATAAATGTTATTAGATCGAACACCCATAGAAACCTACGCGTTATTATACCAGGGAAGCCCCTAATATACTATCGCTCCGGCTAGGTGCAGTCTACACATTATTGGGGCATTATGTCTCAAAAGCTAGACGTATGACGTGATTATCATGGCCGCTAAAAATTGTTTACACGCGGCAACACTTGAATTTAAGCATGTATAATATTAAAAGGACGTTTTCGATTTTTTTACATTTGACCGGATTTTTTGTCCGTTATATCCGAAGTCCGTTAAATAGAGGTCTGTTATATTGAGGTTTTACTGTATTAAAAATATGAGAAAACCGAGGGTTGTTAAAAATATTATTAGCATCACATAACGGAAGTTTAAAAAAATACTTATAGTCCTAGTGGTGCGTTTCGTACTTTTCCACAACCGTTAGGAGGGCCTGATCATCAAAATCTGAAGATCAACCCTTTCCTAACTTATCATCGAAGACTGTTAGCTTTGAAGCGAACAAACCACTCTCAGCATACCCTTTCGCTAAACATTCCTTCACCAAAAAGTCTGTTGAGGTTGTCAAACGATTGGGCAGCTTTCCACCCTTTCTACAAGTGGTACAGTATAATGTGGCATATATGTGTATGGTTTCGATGTGCATTTTAATTTCCTAACCCTATTAAAGAATTATATTATGACAAATGTCAATTAAATGTTAAATTCAAAAAACAGCAAATTATTATGCATCAACCTGCAGATTGAAATACGACACGGGCATGCAACTGGGTTACGTAAAATAACTTTTCTTTTATTTTTCAATTTAATTTTTCAATCAATAAATACACTATATGTTTTGGGAGATATTGTGATGGGTATTAGGGAACAAGAAGGCAAGCATTAACCTTTCTTCCTTCGGGCTCGCTGGTTCTCCTCTTGCCTCTTCTTTATCTTCCAAACTTCTAGCGGCGAGGTGTTTCCCGTTATTTTTAAGACAAACGCTCGCGTCAATAATTAAAGCTTTGTTTTAGATTTGCGGTAGTTCACGGCGAAAAATATGCGGTCAATTTTTTCACTGATTTTTTTCCATTGCGGTTGCAGTTGTTTTCTTCTTGTGGGGGCTTCGTTTTTCAAACTGGAGCGGCTTTAGTACTTGCATTGCTTGTGGGAAATGGGTAGGGACTGGGAGAGTGGGAATACCTTTTTCCTAGTTTACACGCGCGAATGGCACTAATACTATACCTATTTCATTTCTTCCACATTTAAATCTTATTCGTTAACAATGTCTGGAATGCGTACGGGAACTCACCGGACAAGGTATGCCCGCGGACTGGGTGTGCACAAGGCGCATGTGGGTGAGCAGGGAGCCTTTGTTACTGAGGGTCTTGCGGCACACAGGGCAGACAAACAGCTGGCCGAGTTCTACCGTATTGCACGCTGCACCGTCATGTTGGCTCATGTGCCCCTCCAGCGCGGTACGATTTCTCAGCTCGGCGGGACACTTTCTGGTCGCATAAATAGGAACCATTAACAGAATTGATCGGTTGCTAACGTATTAAAAATACATATATTTCCAAATTTGTCTTGGTTCATTGGTTATTGAATGTAAAAAAACCAACGAACCAAGTCTAAGATGATTGATGACAAAATAAGTGTTTAGAAAAATAATGAATTTGGCACACACTTGTTTTTTACTTCTACTTGTTTAATTTTTGTGAGACGTGTCTCGCCATATGAGGGTATTACCAATCTAACTATTTTACACTGAACAACTTATATTTATATGAATGAAAACTATTGAAAGGAACAGCTATATTCACCTCACTATCCATCCCCATTCATAATACTGAATTTTTCAGCTGTCATGCATATGTAGCTAGGTGTGCCTTAACATTAGCATCAGGGTTCGAGGATGTATATCCGCAGATATATATCGCGATATTTATGGCTTGATTTTTATTATAACATTTTTTTTGTATATATATATACGATATATATACAAAAAAACTTTCTGTGGTCGTTAATAGATGGCGCTAGTTGCATTAAAAAATGTTACAGGTTACTTATTTTTTGATATCTGCGGTCGTTACTAGATGGTAGTTGTATTTTATAAAGTGTTGTTGTTTTAGAAATGGTTGTTTTTTGGTTTAATTTGTTTCATATAATCCATTTTTTATTTCATACAAAGAAACAAACACCCATAACACTACATTAGAAAGAGCAATTTTTATAACTTATATATAATAATTGCATATATTACCTTTTTTCAGTATGCAATTCATTTATTTAATAAATAATAATTCATGTACAAAATAAAAAATAAATTTTTCTAATTATTTCAATTTTCTACCAATTGACGTCCGCAAAAAAGGAGAAAAAAGTTTGGATATATATAAAAAAAATCCGAATTTTTTAAATTTGGGTTTTTTCGAACCCTGATTGGCATACACGTGTAAGAAAACAAGATGAATGAGGTGAAAATAACAAATGAGTAACACATAATAAAAGCCTCACCTGCATCGGTAGGTAGATCCCGGCGGCATCTTGTGGCAGTTCTTTCTCTCATGCCGTAGTCGTAACCTCCTTGTGTCGAACACCTCCTCACACCAGTAGCAACGGTATTCCTCCTGCGTCACGTCCCCGTGTTTTTCCGCCATGTGCGTTACCAGACTGTCCTTACACGGGAACCTCTTCTCGCACAGCAGGCAGCTGTAGAAAGTCAGATCATCAAAACTTGTATCTGGATTTTTCGATTCATTACTGTCCATGATTTTAGAGATTTTTTTTCTTTTTATAATTCTCAAATTCTCACCACCTCTTTCATCTTTGTCTTCTATGAATTTTTCTTCTTCGCTATCATTACCAAACTCAAAATCGTAATCCAAATCTACGGCGTCCTCATTTTTAACGGCGCATTGTTCTTCCTTTTTACTAATTGCATATAAATATTGTTTATCTTTGTCCGTCAACTTATGCTCCGATACCTTCTCAGTGTTGATGTCGTCGTCGCAATCGGAGTTAACTTCGCTTTTTACGTCATCCAGCGCCTCTTTGTCATCTGCTTCTTTTTCGTGTCTTTTTTTCCGTTTCGAGGCGTCCCTCAATTTCTTGTCGGCATCCGCACTCAGAGCCCTGAAGTGGCTGGCTAGCTTGAGGACCTGGACGCAGCGGTCGCATATCTTGTCGGGCAGGCCGTCCCCGCACTTCACTTTTATTCCCGAGCACTTTCGAAATTTCCCGGAGAGATCTTGCGGAGTTCTTCGCAGCGCATCCTTGTATTTGAATATGGAACGCAAACTGCACTGGGACAGACACACCCTGCAGACTTTGTGAAAATCCGAAGCCAGAGGACACTCCCCGACCTCGGCTTTTAAAAATTCGTCTGAGGAAATATCATTCATGCTTGAAACTTCTCGAAAATGATAAACATAAACAATCCACCTCGGCGTTTGACAGCAATTCGTATCAAATCAAAACGTCAAAATTTAATACGATTTTCTATGGACTTTCAATCACGACTGTCTAGAATCTAGACTAGACCCATACTAGACCGTAGCTATTAATAAAGGGGTATTTTTGAACATTATGTCCTCTTTCTGTGGAAAATCTCAATATGTAGTTTACTTCATATTGCGGTTGTAGCAAATAGTAATGAACAGAAAAGTTGGACATTCATCCAGCAGTGAATAGAAAGCGGCTGACAATGATATACACTAGTAATAATCATTCTGTAAGTTTAGTTGCATTATATGTTTATTTATTTATTTACTTCCTTGAGGTACACCATAGTTAATTGGTTGGTTCTTGCTACAATAATTAGATATTTTTATAGTCCGTCCTTTCTTCTTTTTATTTCATCCCCATGAAATGTTCTTGCCACTAAAAAGTACATTGCTGTGTTGTGGGATGTGTGAGTGCGTGTTTTTCCTTACTTTAGGAATTGAAATTATAAACTACTAGCTATAACCCTTCAGAAATGACGGTACTTTTACATGTCGGTTCCTAAAGAATAAGTATTTATTTATTAAAAAAAGATAAAGAAGAGGAAAAAAGTTTTTACTGGACGGACGGACGGAAATGACAAAAAATTATTGGCGGCCCTCGTAGCCCAGTGGGTATGAAACTGGCTTTTCACACCGAGGGTTCCGGGTTCGATTCCCGATGAGGTCACAATTTATCTATGTGATTTACTCAAGCCTGGGTATTTTGTGATGTGTTTCGCTTCTGTAATTGGGCCTGTTGTCCTGTTGAAGCGTAAATAATAATAATAAAAAAATTATAATTCGGATTAATTTTATTTGAATGTGGAATAAATTTCTGAGTAAATGATTCAATTTTGTTAGTCATGGAGAAGGATATAATTACATAATATTGATTTATTTAATTTGTATAGATTTATACCATTGGGTTTTAAAAACCTTGTTAGGAATTTTAAAGTGATTTGATGATTGGAAGATAATAGGGTCGGGATGTTGATTGTCATCTAAATGTTCCTCATTTAGCTGGCATTCACACTTATGAGAGTCCCGAATGCAGATTTTAAAGACATGACTATCGATGCAACTGTGTCCTATTCCCATATTGCAGGTAGAGGAAAACTTATTCATTTTAATTTTTCAAAACCATGGCATGGCACGAATTTCAGGTTGTATTGCGGAATACCATTTTCCTTTTAATGATTTTGAGATCTCCCATTGATTCTTCCAGGTAAGATTAATTTTATCTTTAAGCATCGGCAATAAATCTGTAATTAGGATATGGTTATGAGAGGAGATGCTGGAAACGGAAGCTTATTTAGCTAAGGCATCTGCCTTCTCATTTCCTGGGATTCCGCAATGGCTAGGAATCCATGTTAAAGTAATGTCTGTTACACAATTTCGATAAATATCAGGCTATTTATGTGCTGTATGTTCTATCTTCTACAAATTATCCGATACTACATAGTACTAACATCTATACCTATAAAACTCAATGTCAGTCTGTCTGTTCTCTATACAAATCCACACCGTTTGTCCGATTCGATTCAAATTTTGCATACTTATGCTTTAGGACCCGGCGGGTAATATAGGCAACATTTCCCCCTATTCTCTTACCCCTTCCCTTCCCCCCTGACATATTTTCGATGCAAATCTTGTACCATTTGACCGATCGGACTCAAAATTTGGAAACTTCTTCTTTAGGACTCGGCGGGTAACATATGGGACATTACCACCCTACCCTTTTAACCCTTCCGCTCCCCTCATATATTTTCGATGTAAATCTGTACATTTTGACCGATCGGATTCTAAATTTGGAAATTTATTCTTAAGGACTCGGTGAGTAATATTAGGTCCTTACATATGAAATTGATGTTTTGCCGTACTGGCAAATTTGATCTCAAATATCTTCTCTTTGGTTAGGAATTCCAAATCCAAATTTATGTATTTGTGTTTTGAAAATTATAATTCATTTGTTTTTTCCTCAATTGTTTTTTTCTTTGCGTCACTCAGTTTACAAAATGAAAAACTTGAAATATCGCGTTATTTACGAGTACGAGTTCCACCGTGGCACCAGTGCGTTTTTGGTTCCAACGTTTTCGTTCTGGAAATTTCGACCTGCAGAACAAGCCCCGTGGACGGCCGGAAACCAAAGTTGATAATGAAGAATTGAAGGCTATTGTGGAAGTGGATCCATCGCAAACCACATCCGAGTTAGCTGCAGGCTGCGGTGTTAGTGATAAAACTGTTTTAATCCACTTGAAGCAAATTGGTAAGGTAAAAAAGCTTGAAAGGTGGGTACCTCACGAATTGAGTGAAGCAAATCAACAAACGCGCGTTGACTGCTGCGTTGCATTACTCAACTGGCACAATAATGAAGGGATTTTAAATCTTAAATCTGGCCAGACGATTACGGCAGATGTCTATTGTCAGCAACTGCAAACCATGATGGAAAAGAAGCTGCTAAACAACCGAGGCTGGTTAATCGCTCTAGGCCACTGCTGCTTCATGATAACGCTAGACCACACACTGCACAACAGACGGCTACCAAATTAGAGGAGCTTCAATTGGAATGTCTAAGACATCCACCGTACTCTCCGGACCTTGCCCCAACAGATTACCATTTTTTTCGAAATTTGGATAACTCCTTGCAAAGGAAAAAATTCAACTCCAATGGGGCAGTCCAAACCGCCTTCAAAGATTTTATTGATTCCCGTCCGAATGGTTTTTTTAGTAAAGGGATCGATGAACTACCTATGAGATGGCAAAAGTGCATAGATAGCAATGGTACATACTTTGATTAAATAAAAATATTATTATAAAAAAAAATCGGCTTTATGTTCCTCCCATACTAAACGTCAATTTCATATGTAAGGACCTAATATATGCGACATTTCCCCCTATTATTTTACCCCTTCCCTTTCCCCTGATATATTTTCAATGCAAATTTGTACCGTTCGACCGATCGGACACAAAATTTGAAAACTTATTTGTTAGAACCCGGCAGGTAACAAAAGTGACATTTCCTCCCTCCCCTTTTACCGTCTCCCTGATATATTTTCGATGCAAATCTATACCGCTCGAATCAAACCTTTGTTCACTCCCACAAATTTATTTTCAAGTTAATCCTTAACCTGTGCAATGCCGGGTTCGAACAGCTAGTTTAATTGGATTTAGTTAAGATTTAATTAAGTTTAGTTGGAACACACTATTATGCACACTAAAAACTGATTGCATCAACTTAGTTTATAGTGTCGTTGTTGTAGCCGGGTCTTGCGATCAAGTATCCCCTCCGCATTCTGGCTTAGTTGTTGTTACTGCGCCTCTCATGAGCTTTGTGATGGGAAAATAGCCCTATTCGTGAGGCGCATTCTCTCCCGCATACTTCATATAGGAAGCGGTCAGGTTGCATTGGTCGGTCCCGTTGACGCATGGTTATGGCTCGCTGTTCATTTTTGTAATCATCTGGCCGCCACAATACCATCAGCCGAGAGAAAACTCTCCTCCAGCTCACATGATCTTGTGCCGCCAGCTGCTCCCAATTCTCGGTGCTCCACATAGGCTCAGCGATTCTCAGAGACAGTCTTTATACCTTTTCTTCTGTCCTCTGGCCTTTCGCCATTTTGATTTTTATATTGACTTTTTTGGATCATTAAAAAGTGAAAAAAAGAAGTCATCTAATTCAATATAAAAAGTGTATTTTTTCTCATTAATTTAAACGTCGTTATGACGACGGTTCTGATTTGCGATCGTAGAACAATGCAGCATGTGTAAAAAAAAACATTGACATTACTGCGCAGACTATATTTGAAGTTTGGAAGGCATCAACTTTAAATAACTAACCCAAGTTTCAAAGGAAAATCTTTTGTAGTTATCGAGCTATGACATAAAGTGTCTTTATGTAAATAAAACTTCATACTGCTTTCCTGTAAACTTGGGAAAAATCACATGCGTCGTTATTCTATGATTATGACGAAATTTTTTAAACATGTATATATCGTCGCTGTGTATATAATAAATCCTATGTGCCGTTTAGTACATTCTGAGATGAACTAATCAATTCTTCATATAAATAATAGAGATATACTAAAAAAAACATTGCCGTTCATGTGGAAAGTCCGCCTAGTAATTATTTAAAATATTTTTTATAAATCTAGTCTGTGCAATTATTTTTTAAAACAGTTTTATTCGTTTATCTCAGAATGTACTAAAACGTCACGTAGGATTAATGTTCTTTATCCGCCTTCTTTCAAATATTTTAAGGGACTATGCTATAGCTATCTATGAACATACATACAGAAATATTATTAAAATATAAACTGGTCTATAAAAGGAGTAAATTTTTTTTAAAATAATAATTTTCGGGCGTATTGTTGTAGTGTATTTATTAAATAATTCAGGAGAATATCATGTACACATTAAAAGAATTTGTTTTTTTGTTTTCATATTTATTTATTTTTGATACTTATTACATAGATACATATGCCAAACTGCACAGAAGTTTTACGGCATGGTTGCCTCAATATTGCTTGACAATAATTTTTATTTTATAATGAAGATTATAGAGTAGGTCATTATCGAGTATTGCATGATTTTTACAAGTGATACATGATAATTATAAATTAATGTAAGATTAGGTACATAGCTTTAATACATATTCTTTTAGCTTGTACTTTTTTGAAGCCAATGGAGTTTTTTTGTCTTGCGTCATCTCAAAGAATTTTTTATCTAATTTATTAAAGATTCTTGGCACAATATATATATTTTTTCTTTTACCATTTATTATTTATCATTTCTTCTAGAATTATATTATATTTTACTTTTTGGTCAATTGGTAATATTTTGCATACTTTGAATAATTTATTATAATCATCCTTGTACATATATTTAAAAATATATAATCCACTTTAAAAATATAGAGGTATCTTTACCAGCGGCGACATCTATATATACTATGTCATGGAATTAATAATTTTCAATCAAAATTTAATATTGGAATTGGCAAATGCAGTTCTTTTTTTTTATTTTTTTTTTTTTTATTTTTTTTTATTATTTTTTTTTTATTAATGCTCCTACAGCCAAATTAGCGAAACACCTGAACTTTCTTTTTAAAAAATATACCAAATTTTCACCACGATACAGTGTCAAAAATTCTATAGAACTCGTAAATAAAATTAAAAACATTAATCTTCCACATAATTGTCAACTTCTCTCTTTAGATGTTAAAAGCCTTTTTAGTAATATACCTATTAAAGAATGCCTTACAATCATTGAAAATATTATTGAAAAATCCAATATCAATCCTGTAATTAGAAAAGAATTATTAGAACTTATTAAAATCTGCGTTGAAACAAATTATTTCCTTTTTAATGGAACTTACTTTCAACAAAAGGATGGTCTTCCCATGGGATCACCGCTGAGCCCACTTCTAGCGGAAATATTTATGGACCACGTAGAAAACATAATCCTCGAATCTCCATTAGCTAAACATATTATATATTATGTCAGATATGTAGATGATATTCTTTTATGTTGGAAGGGCACCAACAGACAACTAGACATATTTACTAAATGGATTAATACTATTAACAAAAAGATTAGCTTCACGGTAGAACATGAAATTGAATCTAAAATAAATTTTCTAGATCTAACAATCGGTAAATACAATAATAAACATACTTTCGGAAACCAACGTTCACTGATACAACAATTAATGTAAAATCAGCACACCCATGGTCGCATAAATTATCCGCTTACCACTCTATGGTGCATAGACTCGTCAGTATTCCCCTAAGTAAAAAAGCATATACAGACGAAATAGAAATTATCAAAAAAATTGCAACTAATAACGGCTATAGAATAAGTGACATAGAGAAAATGATAAGAAACAAAAAATACAAAAATAAAATTAATCTCATATACCCTAATCAGAAAAATAATAATAATAAATACGCATGCATAGAATTTTTCGGCCCAACTTCAGTAAAAATAGCTAATGAAATTAAAAAGTGTGATTTAAAAATAGCCTTTAGAACCAATAACAATATAGGAACAAACCTCAAAAACTCTAAAAGCAAAACACCTAAATTAGAAAACAGTGGCATATACAAATTAACATGTAATCATAAAGATTGCAATGCCACATATATAGGACAAACGGGAAGGTCTTTTTTTAACTAGATTCGCGGAACACATGCGCTGCTATAAAAATAAAAATTCAGAGTCAAAATTTGCGGCCCATCTATTAAATGAAAACCACGTCCCGCAAGGTGATAACGAACCAAAACCTTTACATATAGAAACAAAAGGTTTTAGGATGAATTTACTTGAGCAACTAGAAATAAATAAATATAAAAAGGATCCAAATATTAAACTTTTAAATAATCAACAAAAAATGATCTTCTCTCCACTTCTAAATATTTTTAAAAAACCAATAATCAAGGACATAAATTAAAATAATATTTATAAATAACACTTGCAGAAAACGGGGAATTTTGATAATTAAGCATAACGTTAACCTAGGCACCTTTAATGATAAGTGCCCGGGAAAAAACGTACATTACTACAGGGCTTCACCACAAATATCTAATATCTACTCTAAATGGGAAGGGGTAACTTAAAATTGTATAAATAAGTCGTTTGTACGTGGTATATCCACTGTTTGATAATGGCCTTACAAGCCGAAACAGCTGTAACACATAAAAATACCTAACCCGTAGAACTTAATAATAATATTTATTAAAATTTAATTTATTTTAAATTTCACTAAAAATAAATATGGAGTTCTACAAATTAAACACAAAAACCATAAATAAACTGTAGATACGTTACAAGCGTGAAATCTTGGCAACTCAAAAGTAAGGTAATTGCCTTACTTGTGATCGGGCGCAACGCTACGCGGAAAAAAGAACAGAGTGTCGTACACTGTTGTAAGAATGAGTATGTTATTTTAGTCACCGTGACTTCAAATTACCTGATTTTTACGTGATTATGTGATTTGTTGTCTCTTTCATGCAATATTTGCTACATATGAAAGCCGGCTAGTATGGGAATAACGTGTCTATATTATAATACGTCAATGGTTCCAGTAATATAAATAATCTATTGTCGACCATCTTGAATCGAATATGAATAATCTATTCCCTTTAATAATACAAGTCAAATAAAATAATAAAAACCTTCCGATTCCAATTAGAATTTCTGTAGGATTTTTATCATTTTATTTAACTTGTATTGAAATGAATGAAGTTTTCGTAATCGATGTGAGTTACTAAAATGATAGTACAACGTTTTAATAAAACTAATAAACTAATAAAATAAGTCAGAAATATTGAAAAAAAAAATGCAAACTTAGATGTGGCATATCTCCTTAACTATTGATACGCATATGATACGATATGATGAACATTTTCGACTCATAATCAAGGTAGGAATATAGTCCTGCGAGGTTATTAATGTTTTCCAAATAACCCTGTATATCCCAACTCAGGATATGAAGATCCCATATAAAAGGCTGAATGGTTTACAGCAGCGGTACTCAACCTTTTTTTTTTTCGGGCCACATACACATGTTTGCTAAGTTACGCGGGCCGCAACATTATACTGATACGACGAAAAAAAAATCATATAGGGAAAAACAGTGTTGGTTGAAACCCATTTGATTCAATATTAGGGCGCCGCCACTTGTTGATTAATCAACAGATATATTTAACTACAGCAGAATAATAATAATACTTGTCGCTTGTCAGCATACCAGCCAATACAATCTCAAATATTAACAACAGCTTATATCCCTATAAAAAAAATATTTTCCTCTTATCCGTATACTCAAAATACAATAATGAAACAAAATACTCAAAATTAACGTACATCCAAGCATTTATTTTTGTTTAGCGTCTTAACAAAAACAATAGATTAACAAACGCAAACGAAAACCACCACCTTATTACAGACATAACGAGGTACGAAATTATAAAAGGAAAAAATGTCCAGAGGTGCACAGACCGCATTGTGGTGGGAAACCGTAAAGACACGATGCATTAATAATACAAATAAAAAACAATACCAGTTTGTACAATACAAAGATTTGGATATACTCAGAATATTGTGTAAGTCATTTGAATGATTAAAAAATTAGGAATAATTTTAATCGATTGCAAAAAAGCATTCTACACACTGGAACACAAAATTTTACTGATAGTAATGAATGAATGTGGAATACGAGGACCACTAAAATAATCTAAATAAATGTGTTTTGGGCCGCATAAAAAAGCTTGGCGAGCCACATGCGGCCTGCGGGCCGCAGGTTGTGTATGGCTGGTTTACAGGATTCTCTAACATAGTGTCGACTGACCCTAAACGAGACCCTACGCTCTCTGCACGCCAGCTAAATAAAGAGAGAGCTGGTGCTCACTCTTTTTACAGTAGTACCATATTCTGCTCCCGTAAACAATAGTGAAGTCTTCCAGCAGCAGGTGGAGGAGACAAACACGAACACCTGAACGCCGCCCAGCCTCGTCACCAATGACGCACATGTTACCTTACATAATTTAATATGAGAAGCGCCTGTAACTTCGTTGAATAAATTAAATTTCTTATCTGTAAGCAGCTTAACCCTTTCTGAATTACCTTGTACCTCGCAATCCTTTACATGGCACCCATATGCGAGGACAAGTCAAAAGTTATCTACACTTTCACCACAACATCCTTTCAAGATTGTTATGCTGTCTTCTGCGCATAATATTAGAGTTGGTACGACTGTGATCACGTGTGCAAAATTCGATCCTAATCATGTCCTAATTTGCCTTCCGGCTAATAATAATCATGTCCGCTCCGCTAGCAGTTTTCATCAAATCGTCCATGACGGGCTTGGCTTTCGCAGAACGAAAAGTATAAATAATTTTTGACATGCCCTCATATATAAGTTGCGACATATATCAACACTGAAAGGGGCCCTTATGTTATAGGCGGGACCTCTTTAAACTTTCATATACCTTCATAGCAAACCTCCTTATAATGATAATAATAGTAATGACAATGATAATCATTAAGATATCATTACCAGAGGGGAAAATCTATGTAAACTAGAGTGCCACCACGATAACTTGGCGTGCGAAGGAGGGCGGCCCTGTCGTTAAACAGAAGTTGCCAGGTTGTAAATTTATTACACAATACATAGTGTACTAAATGTCCGGTGACCAGTGTTTTGTCTTTCTTTTTCCCCTTGATGGGAGCGGATTGTTCTTCTTTATTTTTTTTTTTTTTTTGTCCTGTCTTCGACTTGAAGCTTTCCACTGCCGCCGCCGTGGGATTTCGTCTTTTATTTTCTATTATTTTGTTATTTTGGTGTAGCTTTTACTGTTTATGTTATTTTCCTTGCATATAATTATGTATTTTGTTTTATTTTTAATAAAGACTTATCTTGAGGCGGGGACAGTGAATGGTTTTGTTCGAGCGGCCGTGCCACTTCGCAACGGTTATACGACCGGTGCGGAGCAGCACGGTCCTGCTTGTTAGTCGAAAAAAAAATGTCAACCTGGAGACGACTGAGTAGGACCGATATGGAAGCTTTTGCTCTTAGAACGGTCCTGGGTAATCGGTGGGTACCATTCACTGACCAGTGTCAGAGCCTTCAATATAAATTTGGTCAGGTAACAGCACTCTCCGCGGCGGCCGCTCTATCTGTCAAACTGTCAGACGGTAATATCGGTCCATTATTTGCTTTTTCAGCTTCGCAAAACTTTAATACTTCATTGGCAATTGTTCTTGCACCACCCCGGACTGTTTTGGACATAATAATTCGGTGTATATTGGTAATCAAGATGTCACAGCTACCGAGCAAATACAAAATTGTACTGAATTACAGGGCGAGGGGTTACCGCCGGGTGCGGGCGGGGCGGGTTTTAGTTCCAATCCTGCCGCACGCCAAGTTATGTTGGGCAGGCAATATATCATGTGAAGGACTATAGATGTCTATAGCATCTAGCATAATCCATTCGAATATATGAAGGAAACTGATTTGGAACACATATACAATTTTCAAAAATTTGATAATGTGTGGATGTTCTTGTGGTGGATTGGTGAACATTACATTGTGTAGATTGATCACTTAAGCCAGCTCATACAGATATTAAGCCCTGGGCCACCCTTAAAGACTTCCATACATGTTTCAAGTATAAATAACTTCGTCTCTGTGAGACATCCATAATTTACCTTAATTAATAATAATCAAACTGAGAAGTCCCGAAAATTTTAAGATGCCGTATCCCCTGACTAGATCTTTAGCAATTAAATTAGAAACGGGCATTGATGCTAAACAGCTCCCCATAGCTTCTGCTCCTGCAATCGAGAATCCATCATATCTCATCATCATCAGAAAGTCTGCTCACCAAAGGGAAAAGGAAATACATACAAAATATTTTATCACTTTATGTGACCAAATGTGATAAATCAACAAATTTTGAAAATTTTAACCAAATGTGAGACGTGCCATTGTCACAACAATATCGCAGTCAGCATTTTTTAATCCATGCATAAACAATAATTTCTTGTACCGATAAAGCACATATTTCTTTGTATAAATGCAGGTGAAAATTTAAATCACTTCACAGTAAATATATTGTCCACTAAAGTGCTAAAATGTCTGTTCTAAGTTGTAAAATAACTGAAGTGTTTGTCATTTTGTTGGCGGTTCAGGTATGTGATTTATTTAGTGCGTTTCGTATCACGTTCATAATCTTTCTTACCTAAGTTCCTCAGTCTAGAGATTTCCTTCTTTTAAAACATCTATAATACACAGTAAAAGGCGATTATTAGCGATTATTGGAGCTCAATTGTCCGCGAGTTGGAACAACCATGGCAGTCTGAAATACATTTTTTTTTCTAATTCTGAGAAATAAGTATACTTATAATACAATTTTTTTAAAGCATTCGCAAAGACCTAATAAACTAAGACATTACACAATCTATGCTTTGCATTATACCGACATTCTATGTAGTCTTATTGCAGTGCGTATAGGAGTCGCTTTGTCCGAAACGGCTGCATGACCACGCGCGCAGATAAAGCATGTACTAACTGCATGTAGACCAAAAAGATATTGTATGATAATATTTAGATGACAATATATTATACTAACTAACTAACCATCATGCCATTTCCGCACACGGGTAGGGAGAGAGGCTTCGGCTACATTCATACATCATCTCGTGCACGCTCTACAGTTGTTGAGACTTACAACAGGGCCATCCTCCAATATTTGTAGTATCAGAACTTTTGTGTCCCCCTCAAACTTATTTCTAGCTAAATCCGGATAACGCCGGGTACGAACAGCTAATTGTACATATTTATTTATCAATTTAATATAAAAATGGTGGGTTTATTGCCAGTTGGAAATTTCTTCCAACCAACTACACACAGCTGAAATAGGTTTCTGTAAAGATAACAAAACTAGCTCCATGATAACAATACGAGCAAGAGACGGATGGGGACGAG
Organism: Agrypnia vestita; assembly: GCA_016648135.1. Taxonomy (NCBI): domain Eukaryota; kingdom Metazoa; phylum Arthropoda; class Insecta; order Trichoptera; family Phryganeidae; genus Agrypnia; species Agrypnia vestita. The sequence goes on from JADDOH010001524.1 coordinate 75,775, forward strand.
GAAAGTGAATGAGCAGATCCCGCATGTGATGGACATGTATTAAAATCAGATTGTAACATTTTTTTAGTTGTGTTGGTACACTTGTCCCTGACATGTCTTAACATTGGTAGCCATATTGGATGCTTGCTTTATTGTTGGCTGTCGAAAAAGTAACACCTTTTAACACAAACCTTAACGATATTATATGAAAGTATGTTATAAGAACAGTTACTGGATTTTGTCCCCAGAAGGATAATTAATTAATTAGGACGCAATGCAAAGTACCTCGTCCGAGCACAAGAGCGATGCTCTTCATTGGAGAGGTACTATGTATAACACAAATATGTAATAAATGGTGTTGTAAAATAATAAAAAAAGGATAAATTATAGAAGTCTCACAGAGACGAAGCTATTTATGTATGATAAATGTGGATGTGAGTCTCTATATGATGGCCCAGGGCTTACAACCTACCTGGCTTAAGTGATCATTCTACACAATGCAAGGTTCACCAATTCCATCATAAGAACATCCACAAATTATAAAATTTTTGAAAGTTCTATATAGAGGTAATCTTTCATATATTTCAATGGTCTATGCTAAAAAACATCTGTTGTTTTTTCTCATTAACTAGTTAGTAACACAAATTTCGCAACTGGTAATGATAACTCTATATTTTTATTTTTTTAAAGTAGAGTTTTAGCAATATTCCTTTTAACGTGTGTATGATATTCTTTCAAATGATTAAATATATCTACTAGAATACGCCTGAAAATCAGTATTTTAAATTTTTTACACATTTTATTTCCATAGATATATTTTGTAATAATTCTAGAACAGTTTATTTCAAGGTACATACTGACTGCGCCACTGGTCTTTATATATATATATATATATATATATAAATTATTGTGTTTGTAGTGTAGCTCCATATTTGATTTAGATGTGTCTCTCAAATATCCGGGTTTTAGTTTCTCTCAAATACCACGGATAATCGGTGATCCGCTGTACTTAACTGTAAGAATATTTCTTAACACTTAATATGTTCATTTTCAGAATGCATTATCAGGATGCACAGAGAATTCACCCAATTCTTGTGAATGCTCAAACTCAGCATCCGATGAACAGAATTCTGTTCGGTTTCAATTGAGGTCTACTGCACAAGAAGAAACGCAAGAGTCAACTTACCAATTACAATTCAAACAATGTCAGCAACAACCAGAGCCTTGCCAGAAGCAGTCTGAGGAACAGGAAAAATCACTGCTGTGCCGACAGGAACCAGAACCATGTCCGAATGAATCCAAATTGTATCAGGGGCAACCGCAACAGTGCCAGAAGCAACCAGAATCTTACCAGGGTCAGTCTTGTCAGAATCAACAATCGCACAAGCATCAGACAGGGTATTATGACCAACAAACCAATTTACAATATCCAACACCAGAATATCACTCTTTGACCTACCCACAACCACATAGTAGTAAGCATGAGCAACCAGAAACTTACCAGGACCAACCTGAACCTTGCCAGGAAAAGGTGGAACCTTGTCAAAAACTGGTTGAACCTTGTCAGAAGCAACTAATTTTCTGTCAATATTGCCAAAAGCCACTTACACCCTGCGAAAATTGTCAAAAGACACCAGAGATCTGCCAGAACTGCCAGAAGGAAACCGTACCAAAACTCTATCAAACACAAGCAGGGCCTGTTCAGAAACAACCTGAATATAATTATCAGCAAACGGGGCCTTCCCAGGAAGGACCTGAACCTTGCCCTGGGCAACCAGAGCCTTGTCAAGAACAACCGAAACCTTGTCAAAAGCAACCACAGCCTTGCCAGGAACAACCTGGAATTTGTCAGGAAGAACTGAGGCCTTGTCAAAAGCAACTGCAGCCTTGCCAGGAACAACCTGAAACTTGTCAGGAACAACTGAGGCCTTGTCAAAAGCAACCGCAACCTTGCCTGGAACAACCCAAACCTTGTCATAAGCAACCACAGTCTTGCCAAAGGCAACCAGAGCCATATCAGCCGCAGCAAGGCCCTCTACACAGGCTGCCAGAAGAGTATCACAGTCTAATGGGAATGAAGCTTCGGAACCTACCTTTTATTCGAGGAATACCAACAATAAAGCAGCAAAACCAAAATGTATTGAGGAATATAGGAGTAATAAAATCGAAAAAACAATGCGAACCCTTGACGCCCTGGACACTTTCAGTTCCGCCGAAACCAGCAGGAGGATGTCTTTGTCACAAAAATTAAAGTGTTAATTTTAGAATGATGATCTATACCATTCAGTTGGTCTCTATTTGTTCTAAATAATTATAATTCATTGTATCAATCAGAAAACACAGAAAAAAAACAAACAAAAATATATGTAGCTAAATTTATTTATTAATTACACAATATTTTCTTCATCATCCATGTATTAATCCATCAAAAAAAAATTTAGAGTTGGGGATTTCACAAAATCCATTTTCTCCATTGAAAGATAATATTGATGGTCTTAAACACTATGTATTATATGGTGTTGTAAAGGCGTACACATCCGTGTTCACCTGTGAGCTTAATTGAAGATTAATCAAAAGGGTTGAGTCGATCAGCTTACAGATACGAGATTGACAAATCGGTATTTCTTCTCAAATGAGTAAGCAATAGTTGCAAGTGTGTTGCATTATGGGACGAGTTAGATTGAAATGGTTGAATGTGTGACCAAATAGGAGTCATTAAAATCTATAATCATAGATCCAAAAGACCCTAATGAATTTAAACTCATCCCGCATCCCTCAAAATAGTGTAATTTCGATAGAAACCGGAATTCTTGTGGCAAAACTGTTATTTCCAGTGTCAAAAAAACAACATTTAGACAACAATTTCCTTATCCTGTGAGTTCCAGAAATGCTGATGATAATTAGCCGCCCAGATCGTGCGACTTGATGCCATGCGATTTTTTTCCTTTTTTTTGGTTTTATAAAGTCTAAGTTCTATGCTACAAAACACAAACAATTATTGAACTGAAAACAGAAATCCAATGTGTTATCGCTGAAATTGTGTTAATTTCCTTGCAAAAGTGTCAGGGTATGTGCACAGCCGCGGCGGCCATTTGGCCAGCATCGTATTCCATAATTAATATCAACATGTCAGCTTTATAAATCAATAAAAATTGCCCAGTTAAATAATAATTTGTTTCATTTTTAAATTAAATCCAACTGGCCAACCAATACATTTCTAATTCAAAATCTTTTTCATCGCAGGTATGTACATATTTCACACTCTTTCAAGCCAAAAAAAAAACTAACAATGTGTTACAAAAATATAGTGCATACGATTGCTAGACCATTAGCAGGCATCATAACGGAATTCATATAATAATGCTTTACATTTTTAGGCAAGAATCTGTCGTAAGTTACATAAATAAACTGTTGATTTGACACAGAACTTACCTCCCGACTCTTAAAGTGAGAAAAGAACTTAAAAATGCATATCCCGACTGAAACATTTTACATGTTTTGCCAATGCACTAAACCTCGCCGTTTCTTTTGAATGAGATATAATAAAAGAAAGAAAAAAAAATGTTTGGTGTGTAAAGTTGTATCCTATAAAATTTATAAAAATAATATTTGATAATGGTATTTTTCATATCGTCCCTTTATAGGTAAAACTCACTTACTGTAATATTATGAATACAATCATATTTTTTCCATCTTTATTCCAGGTGAAAATCAGTAAGTGAATATTCAGTGTCTATTTATAGCTATTTAGTGATAAAACTCACAATGTGAACATTTTCAATAATTTTAATAACGCATTTTGAATGTTTAAACCTCATTATCTCAAAACTACTCCAGTGTCACCTAATGAGTTTTACCTCTATAGTGACTTATTCATACGCCGAAATAAATTTTTTAAATATTTTACTTATTTATGCCACACTGCTATTGCCACAGCAACCGGATCTAGTTATTACACACTACTAAAGAATTTACATGGTTTATTGGTCCTTTCAAAGCAATCATCAAATATCTCATAACTATTATTGATGACAATCATGAGAATTAAGTTCACAAATCACGTGAACTAATCATGACAAGAATAAACATGAGCTAATCATGTCACAAATGCAGCTATATGAAGCGTTGTTGACAAATAAGAGCTGAACATTGTTGTTTAATCAGAACCGCTGTCAGAGTCGTCGGCCTGGTCGCCCACATGGATGGAGAAGCGGTACTCCTGGTCACAGCCAAGATAGGCATCACTCATAAAGTAGAGTGTGTATGCGTGCTGGCCTGGTGCTCCCGCCACGAATTCCAAACGCACCTTGGCTTTCTGCGCAAGCGCCACGCGCTTGATAGACACGAGCGAGTTGGTCTTGGGGTCGCCGATCACCACCCACCAGCCTTCCTCACGTTTCTGAAACGGGAAGTCAGTTATATTATTTCAAGGGATGTTACTGAATATGATCAGATATCCAAGACAAATGAGGCAGTATCACAAATAATTAAAGTACTGTTTTTAACAACAAAACAATAAAAATATTGGTTTTTGGTTCAAACATTGTATTTAATGATAGACATAATTCATAATTGTTATAAATAAAAAATACACAGAGAAAGTTAACAGTGTTATCATTTTTTAATATGATCATCATCATCATTCTTGGCACTACAACCCTTGGTGGGTCTTGGCCTCCTCAATAATTTTCCTCCACTCATCTCGGTCTAGTGCCAGCTATCTCCAGTTTCGAAGCTCTAAGGCAGAGATATCTTTGAGGACGTTGTCACTCCATCTTAATTTTGGCCTTCCTAAGCTCCTTCGCCCTATTGGCCTTGAGTTCAGCAGGGACTTTGGTGCTTGGTGCTCGGACATTCTCTCCACATGACCCAGCCACCGAAGTCTTTTTTTTTTATATATATGGTTTTTTTTTATATTTCTTATTTTTTATACATATTTTTTAATATATGTAATTGAAGTTAGCCTTTCACAAAGTTACAAAATTCATAATATGGCAAGCGAGTATCCTGCTGCTATTAAGATAAAACTGATATTTACAACTCTCAAAAAGAAGTCAATTTAAAAAAATATATAGGTATGTACTACAGTATATGGTGTAGTAATATCTAGTCTATTTACTATATAGGTAGATTCCTGCTTAAACTACGAGTTAAAAATTTTGTGACACATGTTCTATGTAATATCAACAGTTATGAAGATAGACAACTTCAAATGTCTTTTTTTTTTAAATATTCCTTTCTTATCCATCTTCTGTAAAGCGTTGGACTTTCATTGAAGTAAATTATATCGACCACATATTGGATATTACGAAATCAATTGCTTTAAATATAAGTCAAATAAAAAGATTTAAATATCTGACTATGTAATAATGCATCCATCACATTAGATGCCTTAGTTCGGCTAGAGATCCTCCATTTCCAATCTCTAAAAACAAATCATTACAACACAGACTCTTTTAACATTGAATTTTGATGTAAAATTATTTAACAATCATCATTCGTAGGGAAGGAATATCCGAATAATAAAATGTCGTCAGTCACAAACCTGCGGGAAAAACGGCGCTATGACCGGCCCGGCCAGCTCATCCTCCCTCTCGAGTGTCACATTTACGTTCACTGGAGCGCCTGCACGCACTGCGTCCCCGTCCTGCACCTCGTAGGACAGCTCTATGTTGGGGTAGCGGTTGCAAAAGCGGGCCACATCGGTAGTCTGCTGCTCGGACAGCTGCAGCAATTTGCCGCGTGCATCGTCCTCCAGTTCCATAATATCAAATACCGTCTCGATACCCTGGAAAGACACAACATTAATAATGTCTAACTACAAATAATAGATTATTTGAACATAAGTGTGCTTTAGGCAACTAAGCACCGAGAAAATTAATTTCACTATTATAAGTCTTAAGTTTTTTTTACATTAGATATTTTTGGTTCTTGTAGCCCCCCTTTGTCAATTTTTTTCTGTTTTAAGAGGTCCAGAACTGTTGGATGACTTACAAGCTCTCAAATTATTTTGGACGGTTCTGACCTAATGCCTCCAGTTGGTCATTATCAGCTGAAGAAGGACGCCCATGGCCTTCATCTTCGAGGCTCTCAACCCCAGCATGAAATTTTTTAAACCACCATAGTACAGTATGTTCCTTAACAGCACCCACACAAAAAACGTTGTTAATTTAAACTCATACAAAAAATTACTTTTATTCGCTTCTTTTAATTAATACAATAGCTTTATTTAAAATGACATTACATATCAAGAAATAAAAAAATTAAGAATAGAATTCAGAATACAAAAACGCAACTATTTTCCTACCAACATTATTTTAATTAAAATTAAACTTTGTATCATATTGGTGGTGCTTTATGTCCCATTCCCTTACAAAACATCATTAATAATCCTGCACAGGCAATACTAATCCAGCCAGTCAACATATTAATACACGAGGTTGAATTAAGAAACCAACCTTCTCGGTACAACGGCTGACCAGTTCGGTGGTAAAGTGCGGCAGCTGGCGCAAGTAGGACTCCTTGGCCCACATGGCCTGCGTGACCATCTGGGCCAACTCCATAGCAGCCACGGCCGGAGAAAGCCAGCCGTTACTGGAGACCACGTCCACGCATGCCTGTATAAGTCTGATAGCCTGTAACAAATAAGAAACATAATAATCATCAAAATGTTAAATAAAAAAATATTTATGTGCATATTGTGACATTCAGACCAAAGCTAATTAGTGATCAGCTAAACCATTATTTTATTTGTGATTATGACCGTGAAATTCGTGTTCGATTGTTACATCGATTGATGAAAGATTATTCACAACTAGGCGAACAATAAAAGGTGCACTATAGCAGAATTTCCCAAATAATGGGTCGCGACCTACTGGTGGGTCGCGGGTGGATATTAGGTGGGACGCGGTCGCAACACCGCGCAACACGTCTCGTCCAGGTTGTGTCGTTTTTATTATAGAAAAAGAAGTGCAACCAAATATCAATGTAATGTCTGGAATTTGCACTCATTTAACAGAGTTGAAAAATAACTTTAACACCTACTTCGAAGAAGAGATGAAAAAGTTCAACAGAATGAACTGGATTTGCAATCCATTTCAAGACAACATAACAATTGAAATTTCAACAAAAGCAAGTGAAGAGCTTATTGATACATCAGAAGATAGTAACTGAAAAACACTTTTAATCCTAACTAATTAGCAAAATTCTGGCTTCCAGTTGCTGACACTTATCCCTGCTTGTCTGACGAAGCCATGAAAGTCCTCCCTTTCCCCCTTCCCTCCTCCACCCCTTCACTACCTCATACTTGTGTGAAGTGGGATTTTCTGTCATGGTTTCTATTAAGACTAAATACAGAAATAAATTGGACATATCAAATTCACTGCGATTAAAAGTGACTAAAATTGAAGTTGTCACTAATGCTGTTATGACAAGAAATAGGCAACAATTGCATCCTTCCCATTAAAATATCACATAGTAATTAAAAAAAATTATTATATTTGGACGTTTTTCTTTTTTTTTTAATTGAACAGTCCTTCGTATAGTTACAATATATATTGGGAGTGAGTCAGGTGGGTCCCGAAAATTTAATTTTTTTTTTGGTGGGTCGCAATCCTGTCAACTTTGGGAACCACTGAACCAGGGACTAAACCTCCAACAACTAAGGCGCGGTTGTGCCAGCAGAAGTAAATTTGGTTCGAGTAACATTGACCCGAGTAACTTTTTTTACCCTCAGCTGAGAGTAAACTCTATTTTGGGTTGCACAAACGTCTTTTTTTACCACGGTTAAACTAATAGGGTGCCAAGCGGAATAAACTACAAATACCGCATATGTCTATGGAATTTGATTTATTTCAGTTTTTTACAACTGGCAATACCTACTTTTGCGGTTCAAAATAGTTCAAACAAACTAAACAAACGTCAAACGGATTTTATTATCTGACATTTGATTTTGGATTTCCGGAGATTAAAAACGTACAATCATGTCTCACTTTCTGGGTAAGCAAAATGTATATGTGTTCTTATTATTATTCGCAATATTTCGGCATTGATCTTGAGAAATTTCGTGTCTGTTTTAGTTCAACAATGCGCTCGACAAACTTCTCTCAAGAAGAAATGCAGAGGCTGAAAAGCAGGAGCACTTGCAGGAGAAGCATGCCCTGTCTATTTTACATGCTGAACAGTTGCACGCTCTGCTGCTGCAGCAGTTAAAAGAAAGGCATCAGCTGTGGATGGAGATGTCCAAAAAAAATTGATCCCTTCTTTTGACCATTCTGCGAAATTTTGACTTGCGGTGAAAGATCCTTAATGCACGCCTAGCCTAAAAGAAACATTGGCCAGAACAAAGTAATCATCATTTAAATGATACTAACTTTGGACAGGACGATCTCCGTATCTTGCTGCAACTCAGCGCTGAGCTGGATGCGTGATAAGTGAGCCTGTAACAAGAGGTTAGCCTTCACATGAGGATCGTTGAACCTCGGGATCCCACCGCCTGTGGATGTCGGTTTGTGTGGCAGTCTGGAAAAATAAAGATGGTCAGTCAAAAAAATTATTTAAAAAAAACTCACTCGATTTTAAACACAGCATGTCTCGTAGCTAGAGGCAAAAATTCAGGGAATTCTTCTCCTTTCAATTTTTGATAGAAAATATTCTTTACATTTTGGTGAAATGTCAACTGTTGCGGAGATAAGCGACATCAAAGTTTGCATTTTTTTCAATATTTCTGTCACTTTTCTGTAAAATATTAGACTCATAGTTAACATACTTAAAAAAATTATAAATAACAAACCTTACAAAAAAAATATATTTCAAATTTCTCCAAGGTTTTAATCATTTTATTTGACTTGTATCAAAGCGAATGAATTTTTAATATTCATTATAAATTAATAACTTTCATGACAGTCTAACATTTTACAAAAGATAAACCAAAATACAGTGAAAAAAAAATGCAAACTTTGATATTTAACTGTAACCGGTTTGCGGATATTTTATACGAACTGTATGTTTTTATGAGAAACAATTCTCGATGTTTCGTTGAATAAGAATTCAACGAAACATCGAGAATCATTTCTCGGGAAAACGTATAAAATATCCGCAATCAGTTACAGTTAAATATATCTAACGACCGTATTAAAAATCTTAACGCTTTAACAAACTTTGATGTCGTTTATTTCCGCAACTGTCGACATTTCACCTTTAATGCGTAAAGAATATATTACATACAAAATCGAATGAAAAAGACACTCCCAAAATTTTTGCTACTATCTATGAGACACCTGTATAATTTTGTTAAATAAATATAAATTAAAATATGCTTTGCGATTTTTCACCTGGCGCTTAAGCTTTTTAGGAGTTGATCCTCTCGGTGTCTGACGCAAATGTCATCGTATTCCGCCGCTGAGGAGATGATCTCCAGCAGGCCGCGGATTTTGGTCTTGCTGGTCAGCGACAGACTGAACAATTCTGGAATTCATAAACATTGATAATGACTTATCGAAATTTGACAAAACTAATGTCCAAATATAATATGATTTATCTTTCAATTTCTTATATGTATTTAGGTTGCGATTACAATCATTAATTAGGGAAACCCGGCTCAGTTTACAATATATACAATATACAGGGACTAGTAAATTTTATCATCCCGAAACCTACCGGATTGATATTTTGGATTTATTTTAGAGCTGCTTTGGACGCATTATTTATAATAGTAAAATTGTTCAACACAATCACATTGTTGTTTATCAGTCTCAAATGATTATTTATGGTCTCAAAACTCTCGTAAAGGTAAACACAAATTTAAGACACAGTTGAGCATAAAGCTAGCAGCTATAAAGCTGAATGATCAGCTAATGCATACTGATCTTTACACCGGCGTAATAAGAATAAGCAACATTATCAAAAATGTTAAATCATGCACGGTAATATTAAAATAAAATAAGTCGCAAATAATAAACCATTATTAGTATTACAAAGACACTCCCCTAAATGCAATACAAACATAAATATATTTTTTCTTTTAAATTATAAAAAGAAACATCTTTAACATAAAAACATTTGTAGCACAGTAATTTATTTTTATTTTATTTATTTCATTGCTTTACTTATTTACATTTGATAAGGTTTGATTTTACTATGCCTGTCTCACTAGAGAGCTCTGTGTTGAGACAGGCAAAGTTTACAATTATAACTTATATGTAAGTACATTTATACAAAATAGGTTAAAACAAAAAGTACATTTTGAACAAATAAGTTTTAAAAAAAGATTTATAATCGCTTACGCTCAGGCACATGTAAATATACACTAATACAATCTCAATTTTTGTAATTCTCAATTTGTTTGGATGAGTTTCCCAATAGCTGGTCGACCCATCTCTTTTACCCAAATTTTAATAGTTGTTTTTACATTTTTCGGATTGTTCATTTGTGATACCCTTTCCAGCATTGTATTGTACAGTTTCGGGCCTATATGTTTGAAGTTCCTTTGTCCATACGTGGTTCGCGCTCTTGGGACCTGAATAGCATCTTTGTTTCTGCATGTATGTATAGTGTTTTGGGTGTGTGTGAAATGTGTTTGTTTGTGTTTGTACATGTAATTTAGGACAGTTTTGGCATATATTTGTCTAACATCAAAAACTTCTAATTTATTAAATATTTCGTCTGTACTTGCAGTAATCGGTGTTCCTAAGATTGTTTTTAAAATTGTTTTCTGAACAATAATTAAAGGATTAATTGCCATTAACGTCGCTCCTCCCCATGCAATTACTCCGTGTTCAATGATCGTCTGACATATAGCGTAGTTCACAGTTTTCAAAAGTTTAATGTCGAGAAAATTTCTTATATTTCTGAGAAAGTAAAGTGTTTTTTTAATTTTATTGGCAATGAATTCTATACGGTCAGCCCATTTAAATTTAGCATCAACGATAAGACCTAAGTATTTTATTTTCTCAGTGCGATCAATATAGGAGCACTGGCAGTTATCATCATGGGGATAGGAACAATTGTGTACGTTTATTTTATATTCATTGGAAGGTTGAATATTTTCTTTTATACTACATAGAAGTAAGATATTTGGTTTTGTTTGTGTTGAGTGTTAGAGTATTACTATCAAGCCAGGTTTTAGCGGCATTGATACCTATTTGTGCTTTTTTAAATGTAAATAGCCATGTATCAGCTTGGAATTGTAAGACAGTATCATCTGCAAAACAAATAACATTCCCATTTGTGAGAATTTTGCAAAGGTCATTTATATAGATCAAAAACAATAAAGGACCTAGTACATTACCCTGTGGGACCCCGAAGCTAGTAACAAGAGGTTTGCTAGTGATATTATCAATTCTGACTTGTTGTTTTCTATCTGTAATATAACTTATGAACAGATCTATTTCTTTACCTGAGATACCAATTTTTTCTAACTTGTCAATTAATTTTGTGTGAGATATTATATCAAAAGCCTTCGTAAGGTCGAGGAAGAATGATATATATTTTTGTCCCTTATCCAAATTAGTAGTGATAAAATCAGTGACAGAGGCGATAGCTTCGGTTGTTCCCAAATTTCTTCTAAAACCAAATTGATTTCCTGAGATTATTTTATTTGTATCGAGGTAATTATCGAGTTGAAATTTTATGATTTTTTCAAAAATTTTTGATAGTGAGTTCAGCAGTGTAATGATGTCCGATTTACTACCTGCTTTGTGTATTGGAATTATTAGCCCATGTTTTAGGGCAGAAGGAAAGTGACCGGATTTCAGGCTTAAGTTGATTAAGTATTGAAGGGGCGTTAACAGATATAGATTTAATGATTTTTAGAATTTTGGTCGTTATACCATCCATACCAGAGGCATTAATATTTTTTAAAGTATTAATCGCTTTTTCTATTTGAACTTTCTCTATATTTGTAAATGAAAATTTATGAAAATTTATAATTTTGCTTATTGTTCCCAGAGTTGGTATCATTTGACCGGGAGGAAATTTGTTTTGCTAAGTCTATCCCAATATTGGTAAAAAAATGGTTGGCATGATTGACAATTATGTCTGGGTTATTTTTAAAATAGGTCGGTTTTCCATTAATTTGTAATTGATTAAGGACTATTTCTTTTTTATTTTCACTCTTGGTTGTCTCCCTCATGATTTGCCATATTTTTTTTGAGTCGCCATTACTATTGAGGATTTTTTGTTTGTAATGAATTTTTTTAGCCCTCAACAGCATGCGCGGCATAGAGTCTACGTGACGTTGCAACGTCGCGCACTGTTCCGCGACCTCGCGCACAACATAGCGCGGCATTTCTACGTGCCGTGGCAACGTTGCCATGCGCACGGTACCAGAGCGTACTCACTGCAACATTCTGCGGAGCGTCAGTACCACGTGGTATGTTTACAAGTGAATACGCATGCGCTGTATCTGTCAAGATGACAATGCGGGGAAACGAAATCGTTCTCGAACTCATCGAGCTGTATCGATCGAAGATCGCATAGAATGTCCGTCCTTCTTTCTCTTTGCAGTTAATAATTTCGCATTCTCCTCTTTTTTCTCCTCTTACTTTTCGATAAACTCATTAACATAAACAGATACGCGGCTATCATCATAACCTCATAGGGCGATATATTTCCGTGACGTCTGGAAAACAATAATTATTTGCAAAAAGGACCTTGTTTTTAATAATATTCAATTTACTACAGTAAAACCTCGTTAATTTGAAATTGCGACCCAAAAAAACATTTCGAATTGCGCGGAACCCCGTTTTCGCCAAATGTGATACTGTAGCTGTCATCCATAACCTCATCGGATGACATTTCCGCGACAAGATATGCGAGTCCCGGTGTGTGCACGTCAATTGACCGCGTCATTGTCCCCGAAACATGAGCGTAGATGTTGATGCGACATGTCGAGCGGAATGTTTCGCGATTTGTCCCCTAGTGAATACATGGCTTTAGAGTGCAAATATTTCTGTATCTTTTGTAGAAGTTGTGATGTGTGGTATCATAGGGGTTGTTATGTGTATTTTTGTGTAATAAGTTTTTTTTCTTATGCATTTGATTATGTTTTGAGTAATCCAAGGTTTAAGAGTTTTTTCGCTGGATGGAATGTTCATGTATTTTGTTGTCTTATTTTTGCTTATTGCTACTTGTAGATGTTTTATAAAGTAGTACCATGCTTTTTCGCAATCAGTAAGTTGGTAAAGGTCATGCCAATTTTTGTTTTCAAAATAGGTTTTTAGGTTATTATAGTCTATTATTGTGAGGGGGTGTTGAAATTCTGTATAAGTATTGTTGTTCTTAAATGAGCTTAATGAAACCATGGTTGTGTAATGGTCGGTCATAGTTGATTTGTATATACATAAGTGTTTTAATTTTTTTATTAGTTTTAATCATGATGTGGTCTATACAGGATTTTGAGTCTTTTGTAACTCTAGTGGGGGAAGTTAAAGTGCTCATAATCACGTGATAAGCTAGCATATTGGTATAATCATGTCTCTGTGGATGGCCATTATTGAAAATGTTGATATTTAGGTCCCCAGTTAAAACAATGTTTTTTTAATTGGAAAGTTTACTTAAATGAACATTTAGTTGCGTTAGAAATATAGAGATGTTGTGTATTGAGGGAGAGCGATAAATTGCTAAGATACATGTATCATCGTGTAAATTTATTTGCAAACAGTTTGAATCCTGAAATATTATTTCCGAAATGAAATTCATTTTTAACGAAGACTACTATACCGTCATTGTTTGTATAGTGTTTGGAGGTGTTATCGTGAGTGTAATGATTAAGATGTTTTGGTGAGTAAGATTCTGTGAGCCAGCATTCGGTAAGTATTATATGATGGAAGTTTACAGACAAACTATCTAGAAGGATTATAAATTCTTCAAAATTTTTATTAATTGATCTAATGTTTTGATTAAGTATTTTCAGATTCTCTGTACCATTTATATAGTACTCACAAATTGTTGCGTCCGATGTTACAAAAGATTCATGTGTATTAATATCAATCATATCTAACAGTTCATGAGCCATAATTATTATTATTATGACACAGTAATGTACAGTAGAAACTTATTAATTTGAAATTCAGGGATCCAAGGAAAACATTCAGAATTATGCAGAACCCCGTTAATTCGAAATTTAAGATACAATAAAAAAAATCGCGATGTGATTGTAAAACTTATGAAGAAAGTCATTATTTTTGTGAAAAACATAAGTATTTATGTATATTTCAAGAAATCATTTTGAAAGCATAATATTTATTATGTTAATAAAAAGATCGCAACATTTTTATTACTAAAGTACCCGATATTGACAAATTTGTTGTTTTCACTTGCGAAAAAAATTGAAATATTATTTTCAATTTCGTCAAATTTAAAAAAAAATTTAATTATGTGGACTAAAATGTGTTTATTTATGGGGCAATAGGCTAAAAATTATTTCAAATTACAAATTACTGGGGTTTTCGAATTATCGGGGTTAATCTACTATGAAATTAACATTTTGGGACCTGTGGATTTTAAAAATTTCGAATTATGGCAAATTTCAAATTATCGAGGTTCGAATTAACGGGATTTTACTGTACTAAAAGATTTGAAAAATTAAATGTAAATATCAATTATGTAGCCTAAATGATAAAATAAAAAAAATTACTACGAAAGTTGTATCAACATGAATTATGTTGATGGTTTAAACTGTGAATCTCATTTAATTCAGTGCGCACTACGAGCGACTTTTGACATCCGCCACCAAAATCGTTTTTATTAAATTACGTTACCGACATTATAGTGTCAGTAATGGCTTTCCCTACCCTATCTCCAGATACATCACCTAGCCACCTTTTAATCTATCCTGTGGAAAATGAATGTAATGTTATCCAAACCTGACATATGAAGAGATATAGAAATCACATTTACTGTCAACTATGCCTAATGGCAAAATTCATTCCGAGTCGCGGCAAAATCCATTTCTTCCGACAAAAAGTATTACATACTAAGTAAATTACTTTTCCTGTTAAGGGTATATTATATAATAAATAGATCGCCAGAAAAATCTGTGGCGTCTTACATAATATTGTACATTTCGACACTACAATGTCGAAAAAAGAATTTGATGACAAATATCAAAAATCTCACATAGTGCGTACAAGCATTGACTTAAATGAGATTCAGAATGGCCCTAAGTAGTCTTAAAAGAAATTACCAATTGTTGTGTAATTAATATAGTAGTATGAGGCGATCATTCCCAGATTCAGCGCCTGACAGTCCATCTCATCCTCCACGCTAATGCATTTGGACTGCTCCAGGTCGGCCAGGGTGGTCTCCACTAGCTCTGACAGGTGGTCAGACAGATGCCTGAAAAGAACAGAAACAGAAAAATTTGTTGAAATAAAGTGATTAACATAGGTGGTCAGACAGATGCTTAACATATTTAACTGACGAGGTTCCTTGAATCTTGTATTTTTGATTATGTACTAAACTGGGTGAAATTACTAGTGTTTAGTTAAAATTAAGTGTTAATTTTCATATGTGAGGCAGCAATATTAAATTTTTTTTAAATGTTTTGAGTGAAGTCACCGAGAATTACTAATTTAGAATGAACTGAATTCCAGATTTTATAGGAAATATAGCTCCACCCTTCCAAAATCATGTTTCTAAATCACTATTAAAAGCAAACACTGCATTATCACGCAGTGCAAAAGCAACCACTTCAACCAATCAACCCCGAAGGAAGTGTCACGTGACAAAATGGCCACTCTACACTAATGGGAGAGTTGATGTCGATTTTAGGTTGAAACATCATAGCAAAGACGGCAATGTACAATTATGTAAACAGCAAAACCAAGATTGTCCACTATTTGATAGCAAACACAGCAATATCCATACGTAAAAGTTAAAAATTTATTTATATACATATATAAAAGGAAAACTGAGAAGGCAATGGTTTTTAAAACTTAATTCAAATAAGATGTAGGTTCTAGACCAAATAACACAGTCTCACCTGTGGGTGACTCCCTGAAGGTTGTAGTAGTTGGGGTTCTGGGTCAGGCGCCGGTACAAGAAGGTCCAGGTCAAGTAGTCCACGGCGTCCTGTTTGTTCTCCACGGTCTTGGTCACTATCTCTGCGTTCAGGTGGTCGTGCAGCCTGTGGTCCAGATGACTCTGCAAGCGTACGTGAATAAGGCATTTCAACTAATTGTCACAATAATAGAAACCACATACTGAAACATCAATCCTGAGTAACTATTAATCTTACATTATGTACAATATTATGAGCTCATCCACAGACCCCTTGAGTTCATGTTTTGGAAAGTCTCTTCAAAAACAATAAAAAACCCCTTTACAATATCAAAACGCATTTCAACAGTCCATTTTGGAAAGACTTTGGAAACATAGAGTGAAGTTTGAACAATTCAGAAGCGAATAAAGAGCTGTGCGAGAACACAGCTTAGTCGATAGAATAAAGAAAGGGTTGACGAAACGGTTTACTCATGTGGAAGGTGTGAGCGAGAAGATGGTATAGAAAATATATGAGGCGAGTGCAAACTCATCTGCGAAAAACTTGACATAATCAAATAAACCAAAAATTGAAGGACGGCTCTGTTAAAAATTTCAACAAGCGAAGTGGACGAGGCAAGAATGGTTGCCAGAATAGAAGCATTTTATCCTCTTTGACTACCCCTGCAGATTAGCAGCGTGATAGTAAGTTTTTTAAATTAGTAAAGAATTTGATTTTGGAAGTGTCGTGTTGGGTTATTGATAAATCTTTTAATTTTCATGTTTTGTGATACAATGGCACGCACCAACTATTATTCGTAATTGCAATCTGCAGAACATTATAATTGATATTGACATGATATATTATTACGTTAGGTCCGCTACTAATTGTTCCATCGCTTTGCTAATGTTTTGAAGTAGGAAAATATTAACATACTTTTAAGCGCTTTATTAAATAGCTTCACATTATTAAAAATGTTAAATAATTTAAACCAATACCAATTATTAATCTAAATAGTTCAGTTTCTCCTAGTTTATTTCTTAAAGACATAAACACAGAATCAAACTCACCTCAATGGGGAGGCATTCATTGAGGAACTTCTTGAAGAAGTCCTTTTTCGAGGACTGGCATAGAAGTACACACTTGGCATCATCATCTTCCAAAGGTCTACCGGCTCTGCCGACCATCTGCAGGACGTCAGTAAGTGGGTAGTCCTCGTACGCGTGCACTTTGCCGTTGTAGCTGGAATATGGAACAAATATATCAGGAATACTTTATTAAAAATGACTGTTTTAAATGAATTGATCATTATTAAAAAATTATTTAGGTAGCATGGTAGATATAGACGAATACTGAAAGTTTCTTTGGTGAATAGAGTCACAAATGTTGAAGTACTCCGGTACATGGAAAAAGGCCAAGAAGTACTTCGGACGATCAAGATAAGAAGGCTTGAGTTGAGTATCTCGGACATATTACAAGAGAATCAAAATATAGTCTTAACCAACTCATCATCCAGGAAAAATAAATGTAGGAGGACACCGCTTATAACGGCTGCGTAACTTGAAGGACTGTAACCAATGTAACTCAACTGAGTTGTTCCATGCGGCAGTGAATAGAGACCTCCGATAGGAGATGGCTCTACAAGAAGAAGTGTGGTAGATAATGACCATTCCAAAATGAAAATAAATCTCAAGATGTTGTGCATGTGTGTGTATGTTTATTTAGAAGGAAGGAATAAAAATTTATTGCTAGATTTTATTTCATTTTTCTCCCATTACAAGGTTGTGTCGCACATTTAATATGTATTGTGCTGACCCTAACATTGATGCTGATATTCTTGCAGATACCTTATCATCGTTCAAAAGCTCACTCATACACAACATCCGTCTTCTAAACGATGACCTGAACCTATAGATCCATTAAATCAATTATTTATTAAATTAATTTTTTTCATTAATTAAATTAATTTTTTTATTAATTAATTAAAATAAATTATTAAATACTAATTGCACTATATTCAAACACTAAATACACAATACACATAAATGTACATATAAAATATACTTAAATGCAAAAATACATGTTACTAGAGCGTGCCAAAGACACTTGTAATTGGGATAATGGGCATAGTCTTCATTTATAATGTTTTATTATTAGAGTATCATGTACCTATTATCCTGTTAGTGTCTCTAATAAATATATTTTTAAAAAATAATGTCACAACAGGCCCAATTACTGCAGCGAAACACATCACAAATATAACCCAGGCTTGAGAAAATCATATAGACGTACTATGTGAATCAAACCTTGAACCCACAATATGAGAAGCCAATGTAATGCTTACTGGACCATATATGTATTTTTAAATTTAATTTTTTAGTAGTATAGGGACGTAAAACTAGGTTTGTATGATTTTGAATTTGCAAAGAAATCTTTTATCGTATTTTAATTTTTGCACATATGAATTTCTAAAATGTAATATTGACGGGTAAGTCACAAAAGTAGTAATTTTTCTGAGATTATACAATTTTTGGGAAGGCATGCGAGCTATCAAATTTAGCAAAGGGGTAAGCTTACATTTGAGTGTCGGCAATGACTACCAGGTGAGCTCGCAGCCGTTGTCCCCAGCAAAGGTCCCTGGCGACGACGGCCACCTGGACTGCACCAGATTCCAGCAGCTGTGTGGCCAGCTGGCGGTCACTGCTGGCCAAACCGCCGTGTAGGTAGGCCACACCTCGGGACAGGGTCTCTTTTAAGGTCTACAAAATATTTAACAAATTAAACATAAAAAAAAGTTAATTACATAATTAATCAATTTATCAATTAGAAAGATGTACATAAAAATATAACTACAGTAAAACCCCATTAATTTGAACCCCAATAATTCTAAAGCTGTCATAATTTAAAAATTTTCGAACATACAAGTCTGAAAATGTTAATTTAAAAAATTAAAGATTAAAACCCTGATAATTCATAGCTCGAAATAAATTGTAGACCCTTGCGCCATAAATCAAAATATTTAAACACAAATTAAAGTTATAAAAAAAAAATAATACACGCGGCTTTTTAATTGCGTGTGGGGTCTTTATTTATTTCCCATACCTCTATGTACCTTGTGGAATCCACTTTATCTATACATATTATGTCGTGATTTCTAAAATTGGGGAATTCTATATATGCTTTCTTCAGTTCTTTACCTCGATATGCGCGGATTGTTTTAATTTGCGTTCTTGATGCGAGTTCTCACGAAAATGGCGCTACATAAATTATCGAAATTTTACAAATATGTTTCTACAAATTTAGTTGAATGTACTTTGTAAACAGGATTTGTAAATCAAAAATTGTTTCTACCAATTTAAAAACAAATTTAATACACAGTAACAGGTACCTTATCGACCATCCTGTCCAAGAACGGTTTAATGTCCTCCTGGTCGGCGTGGAAGAAGCGTCCAGGCTGACCGTCGGCTGCGGCATGGGTGAGCAAGTCCACGGCTGCGAGCCGCGCCTGCCTACGGCCCGGCACAAATACAATCGCCGGGTTGTGCGCACTATGGCGGACAATCGCATCGTAGATAGGTTTGGCCATGGCGGCAAAACGGGATGCATTGTGTGATATATTTATGCCCTGAGAATACCAAATTATTGAAATGTCATAACAGAAATGTTTCAAGTTGATGAAAGTGCATTTTAAAAATCAAGTATTAATTGATAAAATAAAAATTGTTTTTTATCATTTTTTTATTATGGTTTTAGTGTGGCACTAAAGTACAATGTAAAAACACTTCATGACAATTAGGGGATTAATATGCTTCAGAATACACTTTTTATAATTGATAAATAAGAAACATTGTATGAAGAATATAAAATTGATATAAAATTAATTATTTAAATGAATATTTTAAGATATATGAGGCATAAAATCAATATGCAAGTGCAGAATGCATGGGTTCCAATGTAACTCAAGTCTATAATAATAAGTCTATAATAACTATCATTGGAGTAACCAGCTCGAATTTGTGAATTTTGTTTACACATATACCTAGTACATCATTTTTCTATAAATTCACCTCGCTTGTCAAAGCGCTCGGTTCAGCTTGTTCCTCTTTGGTGCAAACTGTTGGCGGAGTGGACATGTTTACACTGTAATAGCAGCCAGGCATGAGACCATTACAACTCAATGCATGCGCAAAGGCTGTATGGCAATCTTGAAGGCACGTTAAAGCGAAAGTGTAGATATTTTCTGACCCTCCCCCTTCTCGTTGTTCATTAAAATTTCACTGGGCCTGAGTCATGAAGAATATATCCAGGTTTAGCATTCCTGCATAAGATCTTGTTGTAGTAATTAATCATTCTAGGTGAAAGAGAGAAATAGCCTAGATTGGTATTGTAAAACTTGATGTGAAATTGACTTGAAGATGTTTGTTGATCGGGATGTTTAAGTATATTTGTGAAAGTATTGAGTGAGGAGTCCAGTTTGTGATCATGTATGTATGTAGCAAATAACATGGACTCACCTGTACGTGCAGCTCAAGTGGCACAGGCCTCACGCTGGGGTGGAAGTTGAAGGTAGAATTAGCCGGGCAGCCCAACCACTGGGCCAGGTCTCGGGCGCAGGCCAGCGGGGCTGAAAGGGCCACAATACGGGTGCTGCGTCCTGTCT
The DNA here is from genome assembly GCA_016648135.1 of Agrypnia vestita. NCBI lineage: Eukaryota > Metazoa > Arthropoda > Insecta > Trichoptera > Phryganeidae > Agrypnia > Agrypnia vestita. The sequence continues at coordinate 96,393 of JADDOH010001524.1, forward strand.
GAGATGCCACGTAGCGAGCTCGCGCTAGTACCACCTAAGTAAATGGCAATAGTTAGTACAGTAAATAATGCATTTCACAATCCATTATGTAACTTTCATTTTAGATAAATCGAATTTCTAAATTACTTGCAATTTGTAAATTCATGAGCAACCAACAGAAATATTTATTATTACTATATATATTTATATGTTTATTATTAAAGGAAACTTCAAGTAAAAATATTTACTTTGAGAGAAATAATAAAAAATATTTATTTATTAAGGAATCTTAACAGTTTCAATCATTACAATCTTAGAACACAATGTACATTGTATAAACCAATTACAAAGATTCACAGATGTTTTACACAGATGGAGCAGGGTACATATATTATAAATGTCTCATAGAGACGAAGCTATATTCTTTTATTTTTTTTATACAGTGTCCCGTATCTCGACATGAAGCCGAAATCGGGTGACAGGCCATAATAGTTATAATAGTCATAATAGTTATCAGAAAAATATTTTTAAAAATCTAAGTCATTTGTTTTAAAAATAAAGGCATTTAAAAAAAATCAAAAAAATCTGCACCCTGTGACGGTCTTTTCACTCCTGTTGCTACAAATCTTTATTTTTCTTTATTTTTATTACTATTATGTAATCCTGAATAATGCTTCTGTAAACTTTTGTCCAAAATTCAAAGCCAACTACTTCATCTTGGAAGAAAATGTCACTTTTTGACCAAACCAAGTATTCAAAATCAATACTTTGCCCAGTTTTAACTGACTGTACTGGAAAAAAAATGTACTACACGAGGTTGGCAAGTAACTTTAAAAGTTGGCGCATTTAATAAGGATTTCAAAATAGTATAACACTTGCTAGATTATTTCTTCATATGTAGACAAAATATATTATTTTTGTAATGAAACCCAATTTTGAATATTTTTTTCTTATTTACTTAAAAAGAATTTTAATGTACCCAAGCCTTTCTTTAAGGCCGTAACTTCAAGATTCTAGTCTAGTTTGAGTAAGATGGAGGAGTAATTTCACGAAGTGTGAGCGAGACATATAGTGACACCAGTTATTCGCTATTGCACACAAAATACAGATCAGTATGTTACGATTTACCTGAAAATTATTACAATTTTTTAGAAGTAGTAAATTAAGGACAAAGTACAGTAAAGACTATTTTATGTCAATTTATAGTAAGCAACAGACAATATTAAAAGTGAACTGAATATGAAAAATATAAAAAGCAGTATGTTACTTAATGAGCGCGGGGCCGCGTCGCACCTGTGCGACAGACAATGACAGGGACCAGAGTGCCGCGTCGGATATGTGCGACAGGCACAAAATTAATTATTTCTCGACGGCCGCGTATCGAATTTGAAAAACGTGATTTTTTCCCAGTAGAGAAATCCCGTGGTGACCTGTCGTTCCATTTTCAACTCAAAAACATCACGGATTATATTTTAAATCAACAATCAAAACAGAAGTTTTTCTGCCGTCAAAATCGTATAGAATAGTTGTAGGTGACGCCCCGATCGCGTGTTGCGCAATCGAAATTCAAATATTCCATTCATTCATTCATTAGTCATTCAAGGTCACGCACAAAGTGCGCGGAAAATACAATTTATTTTTTTCGATTTTCGATTTATTTGTACACGTATATGTTACAGTGAATCTGATTTTCTAGTGAGTCCATCATTCACTGGCATTTTAGAGAAAGTATATTCAAGGTCATTCTTATCGTATTCAAAGAGTTTTTCACCAATAGAAATGAATACAATATTTTAACTTGCACTTACTAGTGAATTTATTGGTTTCCGAACTGTCAAAAATTAAATTTGACAAGTCTGAAATCCGTTTCCGTAAAAATCTATGCTTTTAAACGAACTTTTATTTATCCAAATTGAAACAACCGGGCCTTGAATAACAATTTAATAAGTCATTGCGTGAACAAGGTTCTTACTGTATTATTAATTTCTTCTGTGCAAATCAACATTATGTAGGTAACGGATATTATTAAAATAGTCATTTTGAAGTGTTGAAAGTTTCGTCTGCACCAATTCTTCATTATATGATTTTATAACAAGATTCTAATGGCACATGGACCTTGTTTTTCAAAATTTATTTTGCGTTTTGTGTCTCATTCTACACTAGTCTAGTCCAAAGTCATCACAAAGCGACAGTATTTCTAATTTTTATCCTTTGAGCGATAGCATATTCTCTATTCTGTGGCGATAGTTCTGTTTCTCGAACTGTCACACTTCTGGACTGGTCTTTGATATTCAATGATTAGTTTAGGTAGGTAACTAAAACGTAATATATTTTTAAAATTTTAATCGCGAACACTTACGAAATTCTGATCATCTTATAATTCAAAAGACAGTCGATTAAACTCATAAAAATGATACGGTGCGAGCAAGCTTCACGTCTGTCACCGACGTCGAGCCGAGTAAGTTTGCGAACTTAAAAACCGCGCACTTTATGTTGTACGTCTACCACCCGTGCTTACACGTGCGCAAACAAGAAACGCAAACGACATTAGACACATTTTTGATAAAAAGATAGAAAATTGGAAATGCGGAAGAATCTGAATGAATTCAAACGTAAATGATGACTTAGAATCTCTTTGATTTTTGTATTTTTCGCATCGAGTGTTTGTTACTTGACGCACTTTTAAAGGTTCATTTAAAATTAATAATACCGGGTGTATATTTATTTATGTTTCTATATTTGTAAGAAATAAACTTTTGTTGTATTGTTATAAAAAAAACATATTTAATAAACTTAATTGACAAAATACATATTCATTAATAAAAATTTTCCCTTAACCCCCAATATTTACATGGTGACATAACCTCGTTTTGTTCCGGCAGTCGTCAGATATCATAAAAAACCCGAGTGCGCGATCTTTCAGCCGACACCTTACTTCGCGATTCGTATTCGTTTTGCGGTGCCGCTGTCCTATTTTGATTTAGGAGTTAAAATAGGACCGCAAAATGAATAAAAATCGCCTAGTGTAGTGCCGCCTTTATACTTTCTACGCTTTAAGAATTACGTGTACAAATTGATGGTTTCACCGATATATTGTCTATGCTTTGAGTAACGTATTTTCACGGATTATGTGTAGTGAATCTGAGAATTCGTTGATTTAGATGTTTTCACTGCCCCCACTCTGCCCGACCGGGAAAAGTACATTTTTACTAGTGAAAGTATAGTCTCACTAAAAATGCAAATTCGCTGTAACACATACACAAATATATACGATATGTTTTGCGATATTTGTCAGTTTTTCTTGGTTTATGATTCAACTGAATACTAACAGTGATTTATTAACAAAAATACACGCAATTTTGTTGCGTTTATTTGAAATATGTGTGTGTGTGAAAGTGTATCATATTTATGTGTTATGAGTGCAATGTCCCGTCGTGTGCCGTGCCGTGCAACAAAATATACCACACAGAAGAAGATTATTAGGTAGGCATCAAATAATAATAGTAGTGTTGTCTCTAATAAACAAATAAAAATAAATTATTATTTTTCGTATAATGTTGCGCTGGCAACAGTATCGGAATTGAAAAAAATTTTTTTTTACTTAAACGATAAAAAAATCATTGCATTACGACAATTACGATAAAATAATATGAATGTGTGTGATTTTTTTTAATATATGCATGTTTTCATGGTTTTTTTGTAAAAAGAAAAATCACAAAAAATTCAGAAAATCTTTGGCCTTGGTGATTTACTTTTATCTATGTTTTTTGGCCCTCAACAAGTTAAGAAGTTTTGATAATAATAGGGGAATAGGGATGAGGGTAAAAGGGCAAGAAGGTTAGAGTCAGGGTAGTGGCAGTGAGTGATTGGCCAAAGTCGATCCAATTTTAGTGATGATGATTTAATTCCATTAGTTGAGTAGTGCCAAAATGAAATAGTTGAGTGGTGCTAGAATGAATAAAAGTATAAAATTCTGCAATCAGCCATTTTAACTGAAACACCAATCAGAGCGAATGATGTTACGCCTAAGTAACACAATGCTACTTAGGTTTGATGCCACGAATACAACACCCGCGGGCGTTTACGCGCGACATTAAAAATAGGTAGATGAAAATGCAATTATTTGCATAAAAACTTAGTTTATTACCGAAATAATGTTATTTTCGGTAATAGTAGACGTGTAACTACATTATAGAAGGTTATTTCAAAATCTGTCATCCTGCCTATTACACACTAAAAATTTATTTTAAAAAACAAAATATTCACCACTTTGTTTATTCAATTTACATAAGTCAAGTGTTACGTAACTCGGAGTATCACAGTACCAAAAATGTTTTTAGGTTTTCACTGGCATTCAGAATCTTCTGGTTGGAGATTTCTGGGATATTCTACCATGTTTCTACAAACTTTTTGGTCGATGTTTTGGATCCCATTGTAGTGTGCGTGAGCCCTGATGATGTTAAAGCACTGCTTAGGAGATGGGAATTCAACAATAAACAGCTAATCATAACCATGTACACACACAAAAGATTCTTACCTCCAAAACTGGACCTTCGGAACCTCCCAGGAGCTGCAGCTCATCAGCTATGAACAGCTGAACATTTTGAACATTTTTTCTTCCCTTCCACCTGAAATTCATTAAAATTATTATGGCGTCTATTTTGTATGAGGCTTTTGAAATTGGGTGAAAAACAAACCATATTACCTGTACGTGAATTTAATATTAATTTTTAAAACTTCACTTGTCAATGAGAGATTCTGTTATTCTCGAAGCTTAAGTAGTAAAATATTAAAAAATTATTATTTAACTCATGTACAGGTAACGTACATTAAACATTTATTTATCTTTGATAACACGCAATAGAAAATAAGTTTAATACCACCATTAACCCGATGAATACTGTTTAATGAGCCTGGGGCCGCGTCGCATATATCCGACGGAGCGCGACTGTCCCCAGGGGCCGCGTCGGATATATCCGACAGGCACAAAATAAATTATTTATCGACGGCCGCGTATCGAATTTGAAAAACGTAATTTTTTCCCAATAGAGAAATCCTGTTGTGACCTGTCGTTCCATTTTCGACTCAAAAACATGGCCGATTATAGCTTAAATCAACACTCAAAGTAGAAGTTTTTCGGTCGTCAAAATCGTATAGAAAAGTTATAGATGTCGCCCTAAACTCATGTTGTACGATCGAAAATTATATAATGAAATAATATTCCGTCGTCGTCACGTCCTTAGTACGCGAAAGACACATGCGTGGTACATGCAAAAATCACGTTTCTGTCGCCGTGTCGATCTATTCCGTCGTCATGTGCCCAGCGCGCGAAAGACGTTCACGTGTATGGTACATGCAAAAATCACGTGATTCCGTTGCTATGTCGATAGGAAGGGTTTTTTATTTCTTCAGTTCGCGCCCAGCAATCACAGTTGGAACACGGATCTACGCGCGGATAATATATACATATATTCGCGATATTTCTTGGTTTATGGTGCAATTTGATACAAACAGTGATTTATTAACAAAAATACATTATTTATGTTGCGTTTATTTGAGAAATGTGTGTGTTAAATGTGGATCATATGCTTCAAAATTTAAAGTGAAACAATGGCGTAGTGTTTTGTGTGCGCGGCACGAAAGCAACGGAAGGAAACATGTTATATGTGTTTTAAGTGTGATGTTCCGTTGTGTGCCGTGCCGTGCGACAAAATATACCACACAGAAGAAAATTTTTAGGTAGGATATCAAATAATAATAGTAGTGTATGTAATCGGAAAATGTCGGGTTGGCAACATTATCGGAATTCAAAAAAAGATTATTTTTTTAAATTATTTGATAAAAAAATCATTGCATTTCGACACTTACGATAAAATAATATGAATGTGTGTGTTTTTTTTTTAATTTACGCATGTTTTCATGGTTTTTTCGTAAAAAGAAAAATCACAAAAAATTCCGAAAATTTACGGCCCTTGCCTATATGTTGCTTTGGAATTTTTAGGCCCTCAACAAGTTAAAATACACATGAATTCTTATGATACATAATCCAATGTACCGATTCTTATTGACTATTGTCTGTGTGCTGAGTAATAATATGTAGAAGCAAATGAATTCCAATAATAATTTCATTGTCATTCTGTCTATAACTTTTTTTCATTGATTTTATTTTTGAATCATAATTTTTTTATTTTTTTATGCTCCCCTTGGTAGAAGTGCAAAGAATCAACTATGCACAGATATCACATTCTAAAAACCTAGTTTAACCCGTTCATTGACGATTCTGCGCAACGCACATTGACTGTAATATGATCGGAACGCGGCCGAACCGCGTTCCGATCATATTACAGTTAACGCGTTTAACCGAACATAAACACATGGAGACTGTGTTTTTCAATCGTTTCTTGACCCAACACAAGGTGATTTGTCACTCTCTATTAGTTCAAATTGATCTGCCAATTATATAGCTCATTTGACGCGTTTTGTCAGCAATGAACAGCAATGAACTTTCTTATCCCCATTCATCTCTTACTCGTCTCATTATCATGGAGATAATATCTCTATAACATTGTATACCGGAAATATGTTTCAATTGAATACTGAATCGTGTGGTTGATTGGAAAAAATTGCCGACTGCCAATAAACCTGCCATTTTATTAATATAAATAAAGTAAATAAAAATAAATAAAGTGGATTATACCTTCTGGAAAGCACATCCCACTTGTCCGCTGTTGTGATGATGATCTGGCCTTTTGTGAGCAGCTTATTGTCGGTCACTGTCTCTCCCGTCAACAGCACCACCTAAGAACAATACAATCAATATATACACACACACGTCATTACAGCACAGACGCGACTAAATTCAAATTACAGAACAGAACTTTCCAAATGATATTGACCTTGATACCCATGGTTTGCTGGAACTTATGGTGCCAATCCTGGAACAGCAACTCCGCCAGTTGCTCCTTGGCAACAATATAGACGCAGCGGCCGGCCGGCTCCGCGCTCAGCAGCCGCAGGATGGCCAACTCGGCCACTGTGGTCTTGCCCGAGCCAGCTGGCGCGCACAGCAGTAGATTGTCATCCGAGTTGTATACGGCATTGAAAACCTGATGAAAATATGGTTTATTAAAATGAGTTTATTTTTATATTTCATAAGACCTAGTTTGACATTGTTGATATTTTAATCAGTGACACACTAAGCGTCATTTGAGATTTGTATCTGATTGTATTGATGATTGCTAACTGATTTTTCGTGATTTGAAGGGCAACCATTATTATTCAACAGGCAACCAGTACTAGACAACATTTATCTCAGTTATCAATCATCGATACAATCAAATACAAATCTCAAATAACTGTATCACGTGTTACAGGTTAAAATAACAGTTTGACAGTCACTAATTAAAACGCGATGTAAAAATTACACCAGCTGACTTTTAATTGAATAAAATATAAAGTAAAAAATTACATATGTAATTATTATGTATTAGAGAAGAACCAGTATATCAAAATATATCATTTTCAATGTGACACTGTCCTAACTAACACTATCAAATGGCGCTAATAGGTATAAAAAAGCAAAATATTGATTATTCTCATTAAGTCTTTAATAATGTAATAAAGTCCGTCACTAATGCTACCAAATAATGAGGTATAATAGAAGTGTTTGGATATTTTGGTGTATTTATTTTTATGTTTGTAATATGTAATAATATTCTGTATGTAATAATATTTGTCGGTAGCGCTACCATTCATTTACACCCTAACACAAACGTACCACGATTCCGCCTAAATTTTAATCGGTATTTTATGAAAAACTAAAGCAAATTATGTTGAGTTACAAAATACGTAAATCTTATTAAATACGCAAAATTTATATAAAAATACATAAAATTTATTAAATACACAAAAAAAATATTTAATACAAAAATGGCTTTATAGAAGACAATCAAAGTCTGTCATTTTTGACTAGTTACAACAGAACGTTCTAATTAACAAACCATTTAATATTGCTAGTCCACATATACACCATACCTGCGTCTGTATGGGGTTGAACTGCTGGAAGGGTAGCAGCTGATGCTGAGCCCGCAGCGCCGTAGTGGGCAGCGGCTGCAGGTCCAGCAGCTCGGTGGGCGGCGGAGCCTTCTCCGGCAGTAGCAGGTGCCGGAAGCTGACAGCCAGGCGCGCCTCCGCTCCGAGCCATCGGTCCGAAACCACCCGCAGGAAATATTGCGGCGGGAGTGGCTCAAACACGGGCACAAAGAACTTGACAGTGTGCTCGTCCGTGGCGTACTTGGACTTGAGTAAAAAGTACTCATGATGAAGGATAACCTACAAATAGTTTCAATATATTTTTACACATCCAAAATTTAAACACTCATTATTGTAAATTATTCACTCGATTTATTTAAATCACTATATTTTTGCAACACCAACCGGTTTCGTAACCAACAATCTTTTTTTGGATTTTTTGGTCCTATGGACAATTAATTATATTTGACAATTTGCTTTAGTGTGTAACTGCCGGATGACATTCAATATTCTTTTATTGAGTATTTTTTAATTATTTTTCTAATGTGCATTTCTTTTGAATATGTAAGTACAAGCTGTAAGGAAAATTGGATAGATGACATAACCATTTTTTTTTGCTTATATTAAATCGTCCCCTTAAAGATAAAACTCACTAAGAGCCGGTTGTTTCAAGTTGGATTAAAATAAGTATTCGTTTAAAGCATCAATTTTTGCGTTCTTCACCAATCAGATTATACGTTTTCGTAAATATCTATGCTTTGAACGAACGCTTACTTTGATCCAACTTGAAACAACCGGGCCTAAGTGACATTGGAGTAGTATTCTGAACTAGGCAATATTGCTATTTCTGTATCTTTAAAGTTATGTAGAGCATTGTAATGCCGCCAATTTTGATGTTTTAAGTTCGACAGGTTTGAAATGAATGAATTCAATCAATCAGAAACCTATAAAACAAACATTTATGAATAAAGAGCTTTCTAATTGATTGAATTATTAATTCATTACAAACATTAATTCACTCAATTAGAAATCATTCAAATCAGATAATGAACAGTTTGGAAACCATTGAAATCCTAAGGAATTTGAATTCTAAAAACACACTTCTAAATAATATCACATTTCAGTCCACTTCAGCAATCCTAGGCACCCCCCCTGACCTACCCGATTAGATTGATAAATTTTGTATTTAAGTTAGTTATTATCTATACCTGATGATGAGAGGGACTGCTCCTCTCAAAACTATAGTAGTAATTAATAACTCATATTGTGTGTGTATTACAAAGTTAAAATAAAACATATTTTAAATTATAATGTTGCACCATGAAGTAACTGCCAAATTTTTCAATGATATTAACAAAGTTAAATTCACCTCAGAATCCACATCTTCTACTAGGATCCAGAACGCTTCAGATTTTCCGTGCACTTTCTCATCCCACTGAAAATCGGGTGTGATCGTCAGCTCAACACCGAGGGTAGCTCTCGTCACGGGCTGCACGTGCGTGGCGAGCTCCAGTCTGGGAAACTGGTGCACGTACCGATGAAGCGTACGGCCGAGCTTGGGGGCACGCACGAGTTCGCCCAGCTCACCGGGGCCGAGCTCGCGCAGCCTCTCCCACGGGAAGGCCTTTTTCTCGAGTTTGCGGACAATTTCATCGGGTAACTTGCGGAACTGGCGCAGGGGAGACATGCTCTGCCACATGCGGCGGTCCACCATCTTGCACAGTGAGAGGGTTTTGTCGACTAACTGCGCCCAACCCCTGAGAAATTAAACATTCATTCAATTTATAAGGAAATAAATTTTACAAACAAATCTATTATTACTATTATTTGGTATTGAAAGACCAGGTTGCCGTTCACGGCACACTGGAAGCCAGGAACCAGCAAATAAATTTTGGTGTAAGAGAAGGGAGAGTACTAAACTGCATTAGCAGAGGGGTGTCAAACAGATGTCACTAACTAAAGGAAACTAAATAGCAAGCAGCCATATTTGTGAAGAATTTTGCTGGCAGTCTACCCTGGGTTGTTAGGCTTGTGATAATAATATGAGTCGTAGAGTTACAAAATTCTCTCTGGACAAATGTTGAAAAAATTAGATGGAGTTTCTAAAAATCTATTGAATAAGACTACATTGAATCAAAAATCCTGCTACATTGCATTGAAATATCCAAACAAATATTTGGATGAGTTGCAAAACTCGCTTTGTATCACAGTTGCTAAATCCTCTCTGGAAGAACTGAAGTGCGCAGTTAAGAAACTAGAAGTTCCTCCTAGAAGTGCGTCATATAACCCGCTCTGTTTCAAGGTGGGCAGCAAATCTGCTCTATGAATTTCTTACAACATGTGGAAGAGAGTGCGCCTCTCGAATAGGGCTATTTTCCCATCGCAAAGCTCGTGAGAGGCGCAGCAACAACTAAGTCACAATGGCGAGGGGATCCTCGATCATGAGGCCCGGCTACAACAACAACGGTACGTTTCATAGATGTCATATAAATAAAAAATTTAACCATTTTTTAAACAGGGTGTGGAACAAAAATAGATTTTTATGATTTACTCATAAGCAGTTAAGGTCTCCAGAGTGGGTTTTATAACTCTACGACTCATATTATGTCTGTTGACATTTTAGGATTTAACCTTATCCCCCAAAGAATTGTACGCAGTAAAATGTTATAATACGAAAGAAAAGAGTAATGTTTTACAGTTTCTTTAAATCAAACTGTACACTCACTTGTGTAGCACAATCTCAAAAATGGCTCTCAGCAACCGGCTTGCAGACTGGGTGACGTACACCATGTCGGCCTGCAGAGCGAAGCCCTCCAGCTTCAGCTGGGACACGTATGCCTGCAGCAGCACGTTCACCTTGGCTGACGGCTCCTCGGGACCTTCTTTAACGGGGACCGGGACACGTTCCAGCAATCTAAAGAAAGTTTAATTAAATCACCAACTGGTTGCAATGTACATACACACATTTTGTAATTTGCGATATAAATATTGTATTGACATTTTATGAGCCACCACAGCACAACATTGAACGGAATTTATGAGAAATGATCTAAGCGATAGAGACAGTATTAATTAGTGTTAATTAAGGAACAGTTCAATAAAAAGTGTGTGAAATATTCCGGAGACATATAGAAACTAAAATTACGAACGGTACTACAATTTAACTCATGTATAATGACTTTCTTTGGTGATAAATTAAACTAAATTAATTTCCAATGTTTTCATTTGCCTCCGGTCCTCTTGTCCCGTGATAATATAATAAATATGTTTATACTTTGGGTCTCTTAATAAAATTTGTTAAGAAAACTACATTAAAAACATACATTTTTAAACATTCTATATATACTTGTGTATTCTCATCTCCCTTGCCTTTTTTCACTTTTACCGGAAACGGGATCGATACCACACCTAAATCATTTACAAATCAAAAAGGTTGTGAAGGTGAGCTTCGAACTCGATACCTCTCACATGACCAGCATGTAATGTGTTTATTTTTATGTTAAATAGGTCAACTAACCTCTGCAGTTCAGGGCGTTCCTCCTCCCTGACGCACAGGTTTCTAAACTCGCCGGAAAGACTGAAGACTCGCAGCAGCTCAATCTCCCCGAGCGTTGGCCTCAGCAGTTGTGAATACGTCAGCATGGTCTCGTGACCGACGTAAAAGTGAGACGAAATGCGTCCGTTCTCTGTCCACTGGAAGTGGCCCGACTTGCGATCGTACTTTATCAAGCCAGACCTAAAATAAAATAATTACTTGAAAAACGTGATGAGTAAACACCAATACATTTATATAGTAAAACCTTGTTAATTTGGACAGTGATAATTCAAAATTCTTCATAATTGGAAATTTTTAAAACACACATGCAATTAATTGCATTAACAGGGTTTTGCATAATTCGAATTTTTATTTTTTGTTGCTTTGAATTTTCAATAACAAAGTTAAACTGAATGTACTAAGAATGCCTGATGACCAAATTCCTAGGAAAATACTGAGTGCAATTCCTGAGGGAAGACATCCATTGGGCTGCCCCAGAAACAGTTGGGCGAGGCAACTCCAGAAACTGTTTGAGGAAAAGATGGGAGTACAGTGGACGGAGGCCGCACAATCAGTGCATGACAGGGACGAATGGAGACACCTTGTTAATGCAGCGGGTCCCCGACTCGAATAAGACAAGAGGAAGGAGATTACGATGATGATGAAAGTTAAACTACATATATTACAATATGAATCACATTTGGTACAACGAAGTCAGGAACCAAACAATCGGGCATCAACTCAAGTTAAATAATAAGTATGTATAGGTTGTTTTTAGAAGTAACTTTAAAATGAACTATGTAAAACACATAAAAATCATAGTAATGACCATGATAATAGCTTTATTGGGAAGATAATTATATGCCATTAACATTTAAATATAGGCTGTTTTTTTGGAGGTTTGTTTTTCGAGCTGGCAATGACAGCTGACAGCTGATTTGTGCTGAGTTTGATTTACCATTTCACCATGAATAGATTTACGACAGAACAACGCTTGTAAATTGCGCAAATTTATTTCGAAAATCCTAGTATTATAATCATATTTAAACACTAATGGCTTAAAATTATCTTTCCCATAAATCCAATACCGTGGTCGTTACCACGATTTGTATATGTTTTGTTTAATTTTAAATTTCTACACCTCTAAAATAAATATCGCCATATATTAATTAACCTTCCATACCTCCGCGGAGAGGCCTTTAAAGTATACCCCTCGTAAGTCCTTTATTGAGGCCGTAGAGTCTATCATTACACAATAAATTTAAGAATTTGCATTAGAAAAAATTGGCAGCCTAATGTTATTTTATATCATCCCAAAATAAAAATATTTTTTGTGAAAGATACAAATGCTCTATATACATACCGGTCCAGCTGCATGGCTGCCGTGTGCACAAGATCGGCGCGGTGCATCTCCAGCAGTGGATCGCTAGCCAGCCGTTCCGCAGAGACTCCATAAAGAGCGGGCTGACGCAGCATGCGCACATACAGGTAAGTGTAGCCGAGCCAGGTCACAGCCTCGCGCACATTCCTACAAATTATTAACAGATCAGAAAATAATGTGTGCTTGCAGGTCAAATAAGAGAAAATGTTTGTAATAAAATTAGGATAATAATAATAATTACCTGACAGTACCGAGAACGATTTCGGCATTCAGGGTGTCGGCCAGTTTGGAGATCATCTGCGACTCTATGGGAAGCTGCTGGTTCAGCAGAGAAAGGTAATACTGCAGCTCAGAGTGATTTGTTATCAGGATACCTGATGAGAAATGCGATTTATTAAAAATGATATATTGATAAAATAAGTGAAGAATTATACATACACCCTGTACTTAATATACTTCCTATTTATTTTCTGCGGTGTACTTCCACAATGAATGTTAGTGATATACAAAAAACAAATATATATGGTGGACAGTTAAAGTTTTCTCTATTGCTCTAAGCGCCCTTGAAGTAAGTACTCACGAAAATGGCGCTATATAAATCATCCAATTATTATTATTATTATTATTACTTAGTAGTGGTGCTCTTGTTTCTACACTTAATCTACTAAATTTTGTATTATTTAGATATTATACACTATTTGTTATCCTTGTATACAGACTACTTTATTTATTTCCCTCATACTTCATACTTTACTCCTTCTAGGCAAAATATTACTTTTTTCTTGGCGTAACGTTTAAATACTTTATTTTTATAAAATGCTACATTGTTTGCCTATTTTAAAAATATAACTACAGGTTGTCTCGAAGCTAGTAGTCGAAACTTCGGGAAATCTTCTTCATTCAATTTTGAATAAAAAACATTATTTCCACAAAGCGGGTGAAATATCGACAGTTACGGAGATGAGTGATATTAAAGTTAGCATTTTTTTCTCGATATTCCTGACTAAGCACCAAAAAGTCCAGATAATTCTAAGCCTGGAATCATGACGACCAGTATAACAGCAACTATTAAGATTGGCAGAATTTTTGAAAGAAGAAAGAGAAATATGGATTCTCACCTTCTCCTTTAGTGTCGTACTGCGGGCGTCCAGCTCTTCCCAGCATCTGCAGCACGTCCAGTGCACCCAGCTCCGCCCAACGCCCTTTCTCCGGACTGTACACCTGCGTGCCCTTGATGATGACAGTATGGGCGGGTAGATTCACACCCCAGGCCAACGTAGCTGTGGAAACCAGAACCTAATTTGGAAAAATAAGTAATATGATATTAACTTCTTCAATAATAGCAAAATAAGTTTGTGGTAACATAAATACTAATAAATAAAATATATCTATACTAATATATAAAGAGGTAAAATTTGTAATTTGAATGTAAGAGGTAATATCCAAAACTACTCATTCGATTTCAAAAATTCTTTCACCAATATTTAGAATGGACTTTCAGGGTGGACAATGGCTATACATATATTATCCCGTTAAAATAAAAGGGCTTTTCATGGTGACCTATTTTACAACTAAAGTCGATGAAAAAATGGTCGAGCGATGGGTTTTTTACGAACGCTACCTAAACGGTAAGAGATATTTAAATACTTTAGCGAAGTTGTAGAACTCGAAAGGTTATATAAAAAATCTGCGATGACATATATCTATATGTTAAGGTTAATAATACACAAATTGATAAAATATGACTAAAATTTACTAAAAATCTACACGTGCAAAGCCGCACGAGTAAGCTAGTAATATATAAAGCAAAAACAAACAAATAAATAAGTGTCCTTAGGTTTTCACGGCCGTTTAGAATCTTCTGTGTATAGTTTTCTGGGATATTATGCCATGTATATGTGACCTCTTTGGCCAACGTTTCGGATCCCATTGCAGGGTCCATCATCAGGGCTGATGATGGACCCTGCAATGGGATCCGAAACATTGGCCAGAGAGGTCACATATACACAACAGAATATCCCAGAAAACTATACACAGAAAATAAATAAGTAGTGGTTTTATACAAAGTGTTTTACTTTTATTAATATGTACATATTATATTATGTACATAGTGAAACACATGTAAAACAAATTAGTGATCTTTACTTCACCTAGGCTGCAATTACTCAAATGTTTTTGTGGTTAATGGGGTAACATTAAGATGACAGCTATTTGAAAACTGAATAATAGATGTATCATTTATGAGATACCAATCATTGCAGTCTGAAATTTTTCAAAATCTTAAGGCAAAATTGAATGAAAGTAGGTAGACTGAATGCGGTGGAAATGCGGTCACCAAGGTGCTTGTGTGGAAGATTTTTGGTTGATAGAGTGAGGTGTGGTAGACAGAATAAAGAAAGTGCTGAGCTGGTTTGGTCATATAGAACGTATGAGCGAGGAAAGGATGGTTAAGAAAACATATGGGGCGAGTTTTGAAGGCAATAGGAATAGAGGGCATCCGCGAAAGACCTGGCATGATCAAATACTAAAAATATTAGAGGATGGCCCTATTACAAGCCTCAACAACCGTAGAGCTTGCGTGAGAAGATGTGTGAATGTTGCCAAAGCAAAAATGGTGTGCCAAGATAGAAGAATATGGCGTTCCATCCTCTCTGCCTACCCCTGCAGTGAAACGGCGTGATGGTTAGTTAGTTGAATACTATACAATTTTCTAGTGTTTACATATTATTGATTAAGGGGTCATCACACACCCTGGGAGCCTGAAATTTAGATAAATTGGGTGATTTTTTACAAGAAGGTGATTAATTATTTATATGTACATATTTCTTTAATGATACTTATTATGAAGGTACATATTAAACAATTACATGTTATATGTATGGAAAAAAATTTGAAAAAAAAAATGCACACATCATTCCCGGATGCACATTTGTCTGATACAAAAAAGAAGGTCATGTGAATTATTACTTATTTAGAAATGAAATATCTAAAATTTGAAATATCAAAATTTCAAGCTCCCAGGGGATGCAACTCTTGAGCATGTTCAGGACAGAAATATATTATGGTAATAATAAGATGTACATTTTGTATTTATACCATCATACCTGAATATGCCTATCAGCAAACAGATCCTCGACCAGTGTCCTGTCTACCCTTGTCATGCCGGCGTGATGGATAGCGAACCCGTACGGCAGAAGATCCTTTAGTTCCGTGTTCTTCACCTGCTCAGCCTCAGACCTGAGCACCTCCATGCTTGCCGAGCCCTCCCTAGAGTAGAACAAAATAATATAATAAAAAAGAATGTTGCTCCATACTGCAGTTAAAAAATAGAAGTCTCATTACCAGCGGCGACACCTATATACTGTTTCATAGGAATGACAAATAATTCAACCATAGATGGCGATAGTGTAAATTTGTATTGAATAAGGCGAAGCGAGGTACATAAATAATATATATGTATACGACTTTTCAAATTTGATAGATGTGGTGGTCGATCAAATTTGTCCAGATTTGGGGATCTGGTCCCTTTCCGGTGAGACCGTGGAGGCTGAGTTTCACAAATTCATTTTTATTTTTTATATACGGAGTTTAGAATATCAAGAATATTTAAAAAAAGATTTTCATAAAAATATTAACAGTAAAAATATTTTTAAAAGTAGATGGATTTACGATACATTGTTTTAGGGAACTATGAAACTGCACCAATACCTGGTTTACCCATCTCTCTAATCCAAATTTAATCTACACATCTTATATTATCAGAATTCTTCATTTTGTACGGTATCTAACATTTTGTTAAAGAGTTTAGGATTAAAACATCTGAAAGTTTTTTGCCCATAAGTTTGCATATTTTTAATTTTGTGTGTGATAATAATTTATATAAGTACCTTAAAAATTGTCCGAGGGTGTCTTTCTCCAGGCACATGTCCCTCACCGCCCGAGCCGTCTTCCCAGTTTCCTTGCGAGAGTGGACAAAGATCAGAACCTAAAAAAAAATTGCCACATACATAAGATTAACCATCAAATAAAACTACAAATCTCTCATCTTTCTAGTACGTAAATGGAATGTAAACAACTTAAATGGCAACATTCATACCTGATTAAAAACAGGTTAACCACACTGGGAAACGTGAGAATCATAAGCAATATGTAGTATAAGTTCCTGGCCCTGAGATAATATCCATAAAGTTATTGAAATTTAGAATACGAATTCTTCAAGAAATACGTAAAATAAATTACAACAATCATGTGGAAAATTATGTTAGGAAAACTCTTCAATTTGGTGCCAACTAAATTAAATTATACTATAATTAAATAACCGTACCTGATTTCTTCCAGCATGCTCCATTGTCTTCTCATAAACTATCTCATTCATAACCTGGAATCTCTTCAGCGCTTTCTTCTCCGTGATTCCGATGTACTGCTGCTCAAGCGCTACTGGTCTGCAATGACAAAATAAAATTTAACATCTCTCTATAACAATTTGTACTAATAAAGCAATCATATGTTTCACCACAAGCAAATTCAAGCAAGGTAAGGGGGACAGAAAAAAGATAGTCCACCTGAAGCTGTTGTCGAAGTAGAAGAGTCCGGTGTCGGGCCTGACACGGAGGAAGGTAGCTACGTCCCTGTAGTTGGGCAGCGTGGCACTCAACCCTACGAGCCGCACCTCTTCCTGGGCGGTCTCCGCAGCCCGCACAGCGCGCGCTACCAGGGCCTCGAGGACTGGACCCCGCTCCTCGTGTAGCAAGTGCACCTCATCCAAAATCACCAGTCGCACCAGGTTTGTGAAAGTTCTTTCACCACCTGAAAACAATCATTTTTACTCAATTTTAATCCATGCAATATGTTGCCTAATTTCAAATGCTTTCAAATCATCACAGATTTTGTGGATGCATCAAAAAATTATAAAAAACGCAATCTTTGATGTCGCTTCTCTTCTTGTTGACACATAACCCAAAGTGTAAAGAATATTTTCATAATTTATATAGTGTGGAAAAAATGAATAAAAATGATTTTGATGACGCATGTCGATTCAATCGCACGCAAGCTGGCCTAAACGAGATCCACAGTTTAAACTGTCGTCGTCAACTATAATCTGAGTTGATATAACTGGCCCTTGGTCATTTTATTTGACTTATATTAACGCGAATGAATTTAAAATATTCAATATAAGTTACTTTAGTGATGCAAACTTTGAAGTCGTTTGTCTCAATAACTATTGATTTTAGACTTGAATATTTTCTGTTCATAATTTGGACTGAAATGTACCTGCAAAGTATTGTGGACTAGCTCTGTTAAACCCTCTTTATGTGTATCCCCAAAACATTAATCAAAGCTACTTCTCAAAAATATACCACTGGAAACATACCTTTCCTGGTGATGATGTCCCACTTCTCGGGGGTGCACACAATGACCTGAGTGGCAGCAATCTGCTCACGCGTCAGCTGATGATCTCCCGTCAACTCTGAAACGGTGATGTTGTACGGAGCCAGACGCTTGCTGAAGCTGCCCACCTATAGCCAGATTAACCAGATGTAAAAACAACTCAATGATTTTATGTGATATGAATCATTAAGAGTGACGTTTCTGCTTTCCTGTATAGAAATGGAAGGCAACCTACAATTGGCTATTTTCGACTACTTTATTTATTTATTTCACTATTTATTTAGTTCTGTATATATGTTATGTGGGCTAATAGGTAAATGATTTACATTGAAAATACATAATGATTTACATAATCTTTAGTCATTTAAAAGTTTTTCATAATAAACTTTGTTGTAGGTTATCAAATATTTTAGGGCCTTTGTACATCAGACAATTTTGTAAAGTATTTTTTTACTGAAGTCTTATACTTAGGCAAGACAGTGGAGGCTTCTCGGCTTCAACATTTTCAATAAGGGAAATGATTTAAATATATAATGTACTCGTCTAATGGTGACGCATCAGACAACTGCGATTATATTTGGGATTTCGCTGGTAGTCATAGATAAATTGGTTTGTTAAAAATGTTCTTTGGTTTTCACAGCCATTCAGAATCTTCTGGATTGTGTTTTCTGGGGTTATGGCATGTGTTTACGACCTTTCTAGCCGATGCAGGGTCCATCATCAGCCCTGCAATGGGATCCTAAATATTGTTTGCCAGAAAAGTCGTAAAAACATGGAAACTCCAGAAAACACAAACCAGAAAATTGGTTTGTGTTAACAGTTCAAATAGTTTATGAGTTGACTAAAGATGAAAATAAAGTTAATAATTCTAGCGAACATCTAAGAACTACATATTATAAGACCAAGCAGTATGTACATGTTTTGTGGCTAAATTATTAGTGAAAATAAAATTGATCTGACTGGTATTTGAACCTGCACTCCTGAAAAGAAAGTCAGATACCTTAACCCACTCAAGGTGCGACAATATTACTGAGTGAATGATGATAAAAAATAAATTGCTTCTCACCATCTCCTGTACGAGAGACCTCATCGGCGCCACGTACACCAGCTTGAACTGGTCGGCGGCGATGGTGCCATCCTGGTTGATGTGCTTGCCGATCTCACGCATCATGCAAAGTAACGCCACATTGGTCTTTCCGGCGCCAGTGGGAGCACACACCAGCAAGTTTTCATCAGAATTGAGAGCTGCGGGCTCCAGGCGACTCTGCCAAGTTCAAAAATTTAAAGTTGATTTTCGTTGCGCTCGGCTGAGATGTGAATGCATTAAGTACAAGATACGAGACACTTGAATACAATATTCAATTCAGTTTAGGGCTGAAAAATCAAAATTTATTTGTTTCATGACATTTTTATAGCTAACAATATTTTTTTCAAGAAAGTATGCAAAAAGTAAAACTTATTATGTTAGAAAGCCACATTTATAAATGGGAAATTTCACTACATCCATAGAATAAAAATGTGCGAGTAACACAAGCAATAACTATCTCACCTGAATCCTGTTAAGAGTTTTGAATCCCTCAAACGCAGGCTGCACATACTTGGGCAGCTTATCTACAGAGACCAGCACCTCATCTTCGTCAAAGGGCTTGGGCTTCAACGCAGGCACATGGACTTCTTCATAGCCTTTACGCTGCTTGCGGAAAGAGCCATCTGGCAGCTGGCAACGCTTGTTAGCCATCAGGTGAGAACCCTGGGCGAACATCTATCAGAAAAAATAATAAAGACAGTATTATAAAAATTCTAATGTACTTAATAGGGATGAGAATTAGCACTGCAAAACGATCAGAACCAGAGCAGTCCACTATCAGAATCCGCGGGGTGCATTCTCAAAAGTCAAGAAATATAAATACCTAGGGGTGGAATTAATTATCTGGTGATGAGAGGTAGAAAAATAGATCTAAGAATCGGAGCTGCTAGCAGAATTTTCTGTTTCCTTTATAGTGCGGTGCTAAAGAAATTCAAATTAAGTTTCAAGACCACACTAACTGGTTTTTAAATCTATGTGTAAGAGAGCTTGGATCTTGATTGGATAACTAGTATAGGTCTTTTCATTTAACCCCCCCTGGGCCGCGTCGGATATATCCGTCAGGTACAAAATAATTTATTTATCGACGGCCGCGTATCGAATTTGAAAAATGTAATTTTTTCCCAATAGAGAAATCCTGTTGTGACCTGTCGTTCCATTTTAAACTCAAAAACATCACGGATTATATTTTAAATCAACAATCAAAACAGAAGTTTTTCTGCCGTCAAAATCGTATAGAATTGTCATAGATGGCGCTCCGATCGCGTGTTGTGCAATCGAAATTCAAATATTCCATCGTCAAGGTCACGCGCAATGTGCGCGGGAAATACGATTTATTTTTTTCGATTTTCGATTTATTTGTACACGTATATACAAATATATACGATATGTTTTGCGATATTTGTCAGTTTTTGTTGGTTTATGATTCAATTGAATACTAATAGTGATTTATTAACAAAAATACACGCAATTTTGTTGCGTTTATTTGAAATATGTGTGTGTGTGAAAGTGTATCATATTTATGTGTTATGAGTGCGATGTCCCGTCGTGTGCCGTGCCGTGCAACAAAATATATCACACAGAAGAAGATTATTATTATTAATAGTAGTGTTGTCTCTAATAAACAAATAAAAAAATTATTATTATTTTTCAGAAAATGTTGCGCTGGCAACATTATGGAAATTCAAAAAAAGATTATTTTTTTTACTTAAATGATAAAAAAATCATTGCGTTTCGACGCTTACGATAAAATAATATGAATGTGTGTGTGTTTTTTTTTTAATATATGCATGTTTTCATGGTTTTTTCGTAAAAAGAAAAATCACAAAAAATTCCGAAAATTTACGGCCCACAACAAGTTAAGAAAGATTATCAAAGTAGTGTGTGTAAGCCATGCGTACGACATACATTGTTTCGTTGTGTTGATGTTCACGGGTATAAACACCAACACAACTAAACAATATGCCTCATAAACATGGCTTACACATACTAATTCGATTGTCTTTCTTAAATGAAAAGATGTTTACTAAAGTGGAGGAAGGGACAAAGGAAGATGAGATCGCCTTTTCGAGTTTTTGGGCCTTGACCCTAGGATAAGGAGCCAATAATGACGAGTATTATTATACAATGAAAAAAAGAACGCCTCTTGTGAGCTTAGTGAGTGAATTCCAAAACTTTGGTTGTAAAAGATTTTAACAATAATCTATGGTTATAAATAATCTACGATTAAAGACAAGTCGATTGTGTATACCCAGAACAGGCACTCACCATTTCCTCGAGGTCCAGCTGCCTCCTGGTACCTCCCACCTGTCCCCCTCCAGGCCCCACCAGCCCTTCCTCCTCAGTCCTGCGCCCCTTCTCTGGAGCGCCGCTCCTCTGTGCTGCCTCCGACCTGGGACCCTGAAACGCGGAATAATAAATTATTTGACTTAAGAAACTGTATTTGTTGCTGTAACTGTAATTACATTTGTATTTTTCTAAAGGTTTTGACACTGATTTTTTCAGACACCTTATATTAAAGTGTATTTAAAGTTTTTTAATTTTATGAGAACAAATATTTTAATATGAAAACATGTATAAAAGTAGCCAATTTAAAATTGCAAGCAATTATTATTTCAAAGCTGTGCCATTTGGAAGTTGACAGTTGATAGCTATTAAGTACAGTATGCCATTATAAAATGGAGAACTACACAGTTCAGCCAGAATTACTTATCGTAAAAGCATATTTAGAATGTAATTGATGTATACTAGGTCCTGAAAGTAGATTGCGTACAATTTTTGGTAACCATTCGGCTCTTGCTACGCCTGAGAATGCTGGACAGTTTGACTTTTAATGTTAAAATTGGAAGAAATATTGCTCTGTGTGTGATATACGAACACAGTCATGCAGAAAAACCCCAGTCATTATCTCAATCACTGTTTGGTACTTTCTATTGGTTAAAGAAGTCATTGCATCTTTTTTTCTTTGAAAATTAAATCAGCCATATCTTGCTGAAAACTCGTCAGAAAAAAATTTATCGAGTAAAAATATTTTATCAATAAATTTCAATACATAATTAAATATTTCATTACATGATGTATTAACTCTCAGGCTTGGTTTATAGTCATACCATCATGTCATTGATATCTGTTAAATCAATAATCATTCTTACGAGGATAAAACTAAAAATACCTCATCATCGGTTTTCCCCGTCTCCAGCTGCGCAAGGATCTTCTTGAGTCCCGGTTCACGGCCCATCTGATCACGAATGGTCTGCTTCTCCGTGTCTGACTGCGAAGAAGCCAGCATAGTGCAGTAGAGCACTAGAGCAAAACATGACAAAAAAGTGAGATTAAAAATTAAGCAGCGAGTGAAGACAATAAATTGATGGTTAAGTGCATGCACGCCCTCCAGATTTCACTGTGTAGAATGCTAAAAAATGTTTATACAGTAGAACCTCGTTATAACGAACCCCGTTATATCAAAAAACGTCCTATATCGAAATTTTTTTCAAAATTAATCCCCCACAATAAATTTTTCATACAAAAATGTATTTATATCGCGAAATTTCGTTAATATGTATAACGAAATAATTTTAGTTCCGTACGAAGACACATCCACACATTTACGTAAATATGTAACGAATTTTTTTGTCAAGATGTCATCGAGTGATAAGCAGGCGGGATAGTTTTACGGCCTGCACACCGCCGCCGGCCCGTCCTAAAAGGCAATAAATCTCTGGGCGGTGATTTTTGTATTTTTGGGGTTTTTAAATTCTTTAAAATTTTTCCTTGGGATTTTAATGGGCCCCTATAAAGCATTTTGCCATAATCCCCGTGAACTCTAGTTGGGACAATAGTTTTATTGCCCATTGTCAAAAAAGGTTAGAATGAGGCAGTGTATATTGTCTTCTAGAATCACGTAAAAATATTGCATCACATTTTTCCTACAGATTGTATCTACTTAAATCGAAATATTCCAATATGTACAACGAAAAAAAACATTTGTTCAAACAAAATAATAATATTGCGCAGATTGTTTTTCGCGCAAACACGCGGTGGAGAATAACCCCGCAAGCCGCCTCGTCGCGCATGAGTACGGCCGCTTTTCTATGAACGCCTCTAGAATCATTTATTACGCACAATATTATCAGAATTTTTCATTTTCTCTATTACCATCAACTTTTATCACCTTTCATATTATACTTGAATATTTACATTGATTGTATTGTGTACGGCATTTTAGAAAGCCATAACTAACGGTGCGGCGCGGCGTCCGTGACATTTTCTGTCACCAATATTATCATCCGAGATTCTTATTTTGAGTCAAATAACTGAGTTAAGTAAATACAAACTACTAACAACTAAACAACAGAAAATAAATTATATAATTTTAAGAGATCGATGTTTTACGGCATACGTACCTATGTAATTTATTTGACTATTAATTTTAGAAAAAAAGTCAGATTTCTCAGGGACATTAGTTTTAAATACTCCTAACTTCCTTTATTTGCTGAATGTCTTATTACGTAACATCCATATAAACCGACAATGGGGACGTATTCAAAACCATTTGCGATCTCTTTTAAGGCCGCGGTACTTTTTTTGCCATGGCGCACAATATTCATATTAGGAAAAAAAAATTGTTATATGTGGGAATGAAATTGATATTTTTCGGTCCCTTGGATTTCGCAAAAACGAGGTTTTACTGTATATTTTTTTCAGACTATGGTTAGTTTTACAATGCAACACAATTTTACAAGTCCTCAACATTTGAAATAATCTTCAATGACCATTAAAAATTACCAACCCATTTGTCTGTGCTTCTTCAGCATCTTGATGAGATCGAAGCAGTCATATCCGAGAAGCAATACGAGCCTGTTCTCGCAGTCCCGATCGTCCGCGCTCTCCCTGAGCGCCTGGAGAACGTCAGCCGCACGCTGCTGTGACAGGACCGCATCCGAGTACACGCGTGACAAGCGGCGCTGCAGCCAGTAGGCGTCTATGTCGAGTGGGTGAAGCGGGCGCTCGCGACGAGAATCCTCTACGCCCGTGCCTCCGAGCTGTAAAAGATAGAGAACATAATTTAAAAAGAACCATAAATAATAATTTATCACTTCTAGAAATTAGGAAAAGCACAAACTATTTTGGTAAAAAATCAAGATGTTTTTTAATAAAGATAAATCAACCTGAATTTAAAAAAAAATTTAATCTCTTAGCTGTTCTATTTATGATCATTTTACAAAGTTAACAAAAGTTGATTCAATAGTTTTATGAAAGGAAATTATTTTCATTAAACCTTTGAAAATTACATCACTTAACCTACACTTTGCATATATTCACTGCAAGAAATTACAAAAGTCGCTCTCGCTGATTAGTAAAATCGATAAATGTTAATAGCTGAAGAAGGATGAAAACAGCTTGAATCAATAGGCATCATATTTCAATAAATAGGTTGAATATATGAAAGACAAACCATTGAAAAGGAGAAAAACTGGAATAAATCTTGAAAAAGGAATCTCAGGGGACTTAAAAATTAATATTCACAGCAATATCTTGTGTTTGTATGTGTAGATGTTTGTATTTGTAAATGCAAACAGCGAAAAATAAACATGAAACAAAGTTTTTCTTACATTGGCGGCGTGAATCCCAGGCTTCTTCCCGTCCTTGTCTTCACTCTCCTCTTCCACCTCCATTGTTTCTTCCTGACCCTCCTCTTCCCCCTCACCCTCCCGGTCATCCTCCTCTCGTACCTGAAATATAACAAAACATAGTTTGTATATTTCGCACTACCTATGCGCCTCAATTTTTAGCATACATTAGCACCATCTGAGAAAATAATTTTCAATCAGCATAGACATACTGTTTACTTACTACGCACAATAGAAAATTGACTGCAATAGGCAGGGCAACGAATTACTACCAAAACCCTCAGCAACAATGGTATTTACCACATTCCTTGCAGACTACAAGAGATTGCGATTGGCATTCAATGGCAAATGCACGCCGCAATCATTCACATGAAGATTTCCTTAGCCTCCAATCCAATTTAATTCAACAGCTTTCAGACCAACTGATTCCTCCATATTTGATATAAAACTCCATGCCGTTAGTTCAATGACTGTATTGATGGTCAGAGCAACCACTAGATAACGCTGTGCTTATTACTGTGGGTGACATTTGGGAATGAGCCTGTGAAATCGAAAGTGTTAAAGCGGTACATTCACTGCGAATGCAAATTTTGGCGTTTTTTACAAAAATGTGGGTTTTTATTATTCATTTATATGATAGATTGCAATTTTTTTAGGGCGATAACTTAGATAGAACCTTTGTTCTTATATAAAAGTAATAAACTGAACATTATTTACAATAAATAAGAAAAATATAGGCATTAATCCACAGGCCGCGGCAAAAAAACGTTTTTAATGTTCCCGGGCGGAGATTCGTTTGTTGAAAATTTGTATGTAAGCATAATATGTTTTTTTTTATACGTATAAAGTTTACTTAATTATCTAGAATCCGTACCTAGGATATTAAGAAATATTCAATATTAATAAAAATTATAATGTTTCAAAAATGCTAGAAATTTTTACGATTTTGATGCTTTTCAAATATTGTTTATTCATATGAAAAGATGATTTTAAACAATATATTGTATCTATATTCGCACTTTGAGTCTTCATTCACTATTAAAAAGCTACATTTTTTATTAAAAATACGTTAATTATTATTTTTAAATAAAAATTCTAAAGTGCGAAATGTGTCAAGATATAGCGCAGATTTGAATCAGATGCCGCGTGCCGTGCGGAAGAGGCGGACGTTCCTCTGTAGTCCATACACTATTTCATAAAAAAATCACTTTAAAATGTGTTTTTATGCCAAATTTGACATTAGTTCAAAATAATACCATGTTATATATTCGAAAGCAATCTATTTGTCGCAGATAATAAGGTTTTTTTTAACTAATTTAATATTATTTTGCTTTTCTACTGATAAACTCACATGGAACGCTCGTCAGAATGTCTGTCATACACGTGCTTTGGTGACCTTGTAGGCGGCGGTATATTCGCGAAGATGTCATTGTAATTTATAAAGTCAAGTAAGATAATTAATTTACGACATAATTTTTAAAATATAGATAAATGGTTGTTAATTTTCTTTTTAATTCAATACATATTGTTGGAGTAGTTTTTTGTTTATTTTAGATAAAAAAATATTTGAATTGAATTAAATTCACAGGTGTTTTGACATTTCAGTCGGAAGTCAAAATAATATCTAAATCTGTTTATGCGACATAAGTTTTAAAATAAAAAACAGTGATATAAGAAAAATTGTTGTTTACTATTTTTTTACAACACAAAAATTATTGGAGAAATATAAATACGCTTTTGTAAATTCTAGACTTAAAACATTTAAAATTCTAATAATAGTATGCGAGCATGACTTGCGTTCCCACATTTTAAATGTCGGTACTCCATATGGTTGTCTCGTTTCCTCTCAACCTTTCTGTCTTGCAATGACATGTAAATATATGCTCTTGCAAAGTTTATCTGATATGACGTTTGTTCATGTCTCGATCTCGTATTGAAGTAGCATGATCTATCGACGCATATTGCCTCTTTTGGCAGCTTGAAAATTGTATGAACCGCCTTAACACTTTCCCCACTAAACTATGAGTGACTTGTTGGTGTGAGGTCACGATGCTCGCCTAATGAACTGGTGGTCAGTGGTTCGAGCCCCATTTGAGGACACTAGCGGGTTGTCCTATTTTCATAGCACAAGCGTTTAGCTCAGTTTGAAAATAGTAAGAATATTGATGCGGCATGTATTCCATGTTTACATCTCTACTTATTTAAAAAAATGATGTTAACACTACATGTAAATACAATAATAAGATCAATCGTTAAAAGTGAGTTTCGAATCCAACAACGCTACGAACCTTTGGTGCTGATAGTAAATAGCAATATTGGTTAACAAGGTGTCAAATTTAAAATTTTGGCTTATCCATGACAAATCTAATAGATGCCATGCGTAAAAGCAATACCTATACACACTAACAAAAAATATCTAAGGAAGCATTCATAATTTAGAATATAGTATGTATGAGAGAGTTATACGAGTCTCATGATTAGAAACAAACTAAAATACCTCTCCGTAAGCATCTTCATCATCTTCAGAGCTGGACTCCTCAAACTGCACGTTGATGCCGTACTGTTCATCTATCTGCTCCTGTTGAGCATCCCCAACGGGAGGAGCCGTTCCGATGCCTGTGAAGTCTGTTATCTTCTTACCTGTAATCATCAAATTCAGGTTAAATCAACAACAGCGGACATTAAATATTTATTGATTTCTTGACAAGCGCAAAGACAATTTATAAAGCTTTAAAATTTCAATTCCACAGGGAAAGGTTGTATCAAATGAAATGTCAATGAAAGCAGCTATATATTTATAACTAAAATTCCTAAGAAAAAAATTACATACATATATTTAATATTTAATTGATATATTGATGTCAATGCGTAATTAATTTATTTTTGTTGATTTAGTGTAAATTAAAACCATAGAGCAAAAGAATTTAGAAATGAAAAAAGTACTGCAGTTTCATGGAAAGTTACCTTAGTAATTTAGATATTTGACTTACATCTATCCCTATAAAACTCAATGTCTGTATGTTTTCTATACAAATGTACACCATTTGTCGGATTCGACTTGCAAACTTATTCTATAGGACCCGGCGGATAACATAGGTGACATTTGCTCCCTCCCCGTTTGCCAATCTGATCCAAATTTTGCATTCTTTGCATTTGTGGCCCCTCATAAACTTATTTTTAACTAAATCCTTAAGCCGAGCAACGCCGGGTTCAAACAGCTGGTACTTACATAAAATTCAAATCATTTAAAAGTTTATTCCACGCAATACTTACATAACTCTGGATGTTACAGAATAGTAAGTAGATGTGTAATTACCTAGATTTACGAGGAGAGCAAATCTTTCATCGGGGATGGGTCCTAAGAGGGATTCTATTTCTGTCTTCCTGTCGTGATCCTTCATTCTATCGTTCTTCAGGACGGCCAATACCTAAAACACAAATCAAAATTAGTATCAACAAATCTTAAAGAGGCACGAGAAAGGACTCATTACTTTAACATTTTATTGTATCAATAATATTACCAATGCAGAACATAACTCGCCACTCTGCAGAACTCGGAGATTTGAAAATATATAAAGTAATCTTTATCTTTCATCTTAAACATTGTATTCGAAGACACACACGTTATTGCTTATATTATAGTTTAGTAGAATCAATTGTAAACTATGGCCTAAACAGCTACGGGTTGACATATCCATCATACTTAGAAAAAGTAAAACAACTACAATTAAGAATTATTAAAACTATAGCAAATAAAAAACAAAAAGAAGCATGTAAGGACCAACCGGAAAACCTATTCAAAATGTGTAAAATCTTACCGATCCAAAAACAACTTTACTATAAAATAACACTGGAAGAATACAAGGACAGTTTCAAAACACCATTACATCAGGAATATACAACAAGACAAATAATGAATAAAAAAAACAAATAATTGAATTGACAGAAACAAACAGTGCTTAATTCCAAAATTATTCAACAAGCTACCGGATAAAATAAGAAATGTAACGGGACAAAAAAATATAAAAAAGACATTAAAGAAATACTACAGTGAATTGTGAAGAGGATAGGAAAAGCAAAAAATGTTTAATATAATAGCTTATTATATAATAACTTATTATATAATAACTTTGTTTAAACCACTTATTTATTGAAAAAAATCAACATGTTTCGAAGCCAATGGTTTCTTCATCAGGAAAACAAAAATAATAATATTTAAAAATCGAGTATAGATCAAAATATTAAAAAGTTATATATGGAAAATGATAATATAAAGTACCTAATTAACATGAAAATAAATTTAAAAGATAACTATTTGCAAAAAGGACCCGATTATTTATAATATTCAATTTACTATTTACACTCTTTCTTATTTCCAAAATTTCTAATTTATCAAATTATATAATATATCATAAATTAAATACAATTAGAAATGTACATACACTTATTATAATTAAATCCTTGCGTTTAAACTGTAATTACAGTTTTGCAAGAGGTAATTAATAAATAAATAAAAAAATAAAAAATAATAATAATAAATAATAAATATGTAAAAATTTTGATTGTAAGTCTTCAATCACATAAATCTTACGTTATTAATGCTTTACGCATGATTCAGTATATTTGCGACTTGCTATTTATTTAAATAAAGTTTTTTTTCTTTTTATTCTATCAAGGAGATAGTTGGTTTTTTTATGTGGTTGCTAATGTTCTTTATCACTAATATATTGTGATGAGATAGGTAGTAATCGGAAAGAATTATACGTAATCAACGATTTTACACTACTTTACATCTTTTACACTAAAATCAGAAGATACTAGAAAGTTCTAGAATGAACCACATGAATCTCGTAATGACTAGGCAGTTATCGTAAAATCTTGAAAAATCGAGAAAGACGTTTATTCACCTATAAGAGCAAGGGGCGTCGCACTAAGCGTCAGTCTTCGATTAACATTTAACCAATGCGATATTAGAAATGGAGCGAGCGCAGTGTGACCAGCACGTATATTCCAGCAATAGTAAATAAAGAAAGTATAAGAAAAAGAATCAAACGGCGAGAATTTTTTCCACATGTGAATATTCAGCGGAATTTTCTAGAAAATGACCGAAGCAATAAAAACAGTGTGAAATAGTGCGAATTAAGAAACAGTGTAATAATAAGTGTGTGGAATATTCTAGAAACATTTAGTAACAACAAATTTATGAACAGTGTTCCGATTTAATTTGTGTCCAGTAACTTTCGGCATAGTAAATAAAAGTTTTAATTATTTTAGTGTTTTCATTTGACAATATGTATTACATTTTTTATTGTAAAAGGTATTGTACTGTGTATATGTATAAATAAACATTTAGTGAAAGTAAAAATTCTTCAAAGCCATCATCATTGCTTCACCTCATCAGCCGCCCCGCACAACACATCCCTGGGCTGGTCCCCGAGGGCGCCCTGCATGAAAGCGAGGAGCAGGTCATGAGCGCGCCTCGTCTCTTGCGTGCGAGGCCGGTATACAGAGACAGACACGGGCTCATCCGCACCCTCGGATGTGAGTGTGGCACCCTTCATGCGTTCAAAATCGTACTGTGCTTCATCACGTTTCTGGCGTCTACAAAAAAGAAAAATACATAATGAAGTATAATTTACCAATATTAGTCGTATACCAAAGACCCTTCAATGAAATAACATGAGGTTCAATAAAATTTAATATTTTTACACACCAAATCATGTTTAAACAATTCTCACCATAAGAATTCAGCAAGGAGCTCTTCAAATAAAGCTCTCTTTTAAAACCTGTATTGGTGGTCAGGTTAGAACAATTAGAATGAGCGGTCACAATACATTGTCAAATTCTCATAATACAAAAACCAATGCATAAACACTCCATATACTTGTATGTTCTATATATTTTTTAATCCAGTGATGTAAAGAATTTGAGTTTTTGTTTAAGAATCTGAGTAAATGTATTATTGATGGATTTGGCATTAACATTGTAGATACATAGTAGGTATTCATTATTATTAATATCAAGAGGAGATAACATTTAGGTCAACCGCTGAGAAGTTTTGTATGACTCATGCGAAAAAATATATTTCCCTCTCATTTGCATTATCATTGGCTCCATATTAAAGAAGAAGACAGATGATACCAATATGAATTGATCGTACCAAAGTTAATTTCGGTTATATTATAGTTTAAGTTTTCTTCTATTTTAATAATCATCTGAGTAATTGTATTTTTTTCAATTTTGAGGATTAGCACATTATTGGAAAATACCATATTCGCATTAATTCTTTATATTAGATTGTACTGTGTCAGAACACTTTCCTTTTTAGGTAATTAATTACATTGCAGTAAAGCTGATTGCTTTCTCCTAGTAATTAATTTATTGTCGTTATAATTATTATATTGTTATTCTTTTATCACTTATCACGTATAGTCAAAATATGCAATGGCTTACTTGACTTTTCTCTCCTCAGCCCTATCTGGCTTGGTCCTTTGGTGCCGGTCGCCCATGCGGGTTCCGGTTAGCTTCCCCACCAGCGACATGACCTCCCCGGTGGCTTCATCACGCCCACGCCGCTCAATGAAGCGGACATCGGCCTGTAGGACGAGATTAGAATTCTGGAAAAAGATGAAAAGCAATATTAACATATTGTTTTATGTTACTGCTAATAGGTAAGAATTAGATATAAATCACATGATAATATTTAAATTAAGTAGAGTAAAACCCCGATGATTCTAAATTTGCCATAACTTACACAAGTTCCAAAATGTTTTTTTTATAGTGGATCAACCCTGATAATTCAAAAACCCAGGTAATTCGAAATAAATTTTAGACCCTCGCGCCATAAAAGAATACATTTTGGCCGGGGCCACACTATCATTGGTTAATCCGCTGGCGGA
The DNA here is from genome assembly GCA_016648135.1 of Agrypnia vestita. NCBI lineage: Eukaryota > Metazoa > Arthropoda > Insecta > Trichoptera > Phryganeidae > Agrypnia > Agrypnia vestita. The sequence continues at coordinate 128,320 of JADDOH010001524.1, forward strand.
AAACTCGCCTTGGTGTCTGTTCGGTTCTCCGTCCGTGGAACTTACGTCAACGTAAAATCGGTGGAGTCTCATCTCATTTTTTTAAATGCAAAGTGCCACACTCGATGGATCATCCGCACTGTGCACGCACATGTGCTTGTTGAAGACTGAATCTGCCGCGGAATATTGTATGTGTCTGCGAGTGTGGATTTGACGTAAAATCGGTGGAGTCTCATCTCATTTTTTTAAATGCAAAGTGCCACATTCGATGGATCATCCGCACTGTGCACGCACGTGTGCTTGTTGAAGACTGAATCTGCCGCGGAATATTGTATGTGTCTGCGAGTGCGGATTTGACACGACATCTTATTAGATGTCGTGTCTGTGACGTCGTGTCGTAGATGTCGTGTCTGCCACACTGAGCGTGACGGAAGATACGCTCAGTGTGGCGCTGGCCTTATTGAAAGTTATTAAAAACTAATAATGCACGTGACTTTTTGATAGCGCGCACCTGTTTAGGGTGTCCTTTATATATTTTGCGGCTCTTTATTTCTTTGTGACTTATCTTATTATTTCACATATTTATTGACGATTATATTTCTAATAGCTAGAGCAAGAAAAAAGGCAGAATCAAAAGTTTGAATCGAGTGATGGTTAATGATGTTATCTATAAATTAAGAGATAATTAAACAATTCCAATTACGACCATCCAAACGTGACGAAATGGAAAAAATTATTTCATTTTTTCTTGAGTGAGAACGGAAAATATAATAAATATTGTGTTTTCGAAATTATATCTCGAAATGTATACAAAAAAACATATGTTTTTCACAAAATGAACAGTTTTCTTCATGAGTTATGGTTTTAATTTTTTAATGTAATTCGAAATGTGTTTTTCAGCCCCTTGAATTTCGAAATAACTAGGATATTTGAGAATTTCGAATTACTGTACTTAATTGTGTTTCATAACTTCCACGTTTCATAATTAAATAAAATGTTGCCCTCATAGCCCAGAGGCCTGACACTGGTTTCTAACACCGAGGGTTAAGGGTGAGATTCCCGGTGGGGTCACAATAGTTCTACGTGATTTACTCAAGCTAGAATGATTTTGCAATGTAACATCTTTAGTGGGCCTCTTGGCCTGTTGAAGTGATAAAAAATAAAATAACAATAACTCATTAACAAATAAACAAACATAGAGGAGAAGATTTTAAAATGTGCATTAGATATTAATGTTTGTCAATACAAAAGAATTGAGTGTACCCTCTTTACCTAAATATGTTTTCAAACATTTTTTCCAGCGATTATAATAAACTTTTTTCCATCCGAAAATTATTCCCCAGAAATAAAGAGTTTCTTTGACACATTAATGGAAAATAATACATGAGCGAATTACTTTTTTCTAATATATAAAATTTAAGGAAATTACTTTAATTTCACATTCAAATAGTGACTACTGAAAATCAATGATGCTCTGTTAAAAATCTACAAATAAAATTATTAAAACTTTATTTAAATTTAAAAAATCAAATAGCAATGCTCCATTCTAAGACAGACACAATCCTCCAAACTAACGCGCTCGCCTTCCATCTCACAATCATTTCATTTATAAAGGAAAAAATTATATTACAACAGAATTCCTTAATAAATAAAAATCACCTAAAATAGAACTACTTTAAATTCCCTGCACAACACTATTACAATGTTCTAACATATCCACAAACATCTTTAATTTATATTCTTCAAAAACACATAACGTGACTATAAAATAATGTAGCATTTCAAGTAAACACATTCTAAGTAACGTCAAACATGACAAACGCACTAGCTGTCAAATTTCCGATGGACGAAATATACTATTAGATGGATTCAAATATTAAAATTGAGTTGCTTCGAGGAATATTACATATGTAAATTATGCGTATTTAAATTGCTTTGGAAAATCAACACATTTTCGGAAGTAAAACAAAACTTTATTTAAAATAATATCAACATAACCTAAAATCGAATTTTAAAAACGCTAATAACTGACGAATTATTCACAGAATACTCACTGCTTTGTACTCATACTGCAGCTGCCTCGCCGCAGCATCCGCCATTATTACTGAATTTTATTTTACTACTTCAATTATATTATTTTCATTCGGTTTCCAACAAACGCACAGAATATAGACCAAAAAACAAACGTATCACGAACGTTCATAGAAAACACTGAAAAACACTGAACACTAGGGATGGGCGTTGAATGGACGGACTAGTTGAAATCAACCGTTGACGTTGCATCGACGCGTCGACCGTTTACGTTTATCGCATGGACTAGTTGAATTCGTAGACGGTGGACAGCGGACGCCGTGGTCGGTGGACGATTCGAGATTAAAACGCAATGCAAAGCAACGAGCGAGAGCAAGACAAAACGTCTCCGTTTATTTCTCTCTCATCTCTCGCTGTCGGCTCGACGGGTAATTTCATTTCAACTCTAAAGTACACTACCATAGAGTGCAGATCTGTGTACACGAACTATAACTAGAGATTTGAAATTTGAATACATGCGTAGCGCGAGATAGGCTTAATAAGCTATTATCTATTATTTTTTACTTGATTTTTTGTGATGTCACGTGCGACGATTCGGTGAATTCCCAATTTTACGCTGTATAAAATAAAACAATTCTGTTTAATTATTTTATTTTTTATTGAACTATTATTAATTAACAGGCCGGCTAGATATTTTTCTAAAATCAATATTTTATTCGATCGATCTCGACTTCTTATATATCTACCTGAAAAGGGATGCTAAAATTTAATTATTGTGTTATTTCCTTACTTTTCAACTTTAGCATATAAATGATAAACAAACTTGTAGGGAATAAAATTTTCTATACCTAACTATGGTCCTTATTCAGGAGTCCAACATTAATTGTTGTATATGTAATACAATCTTGAATTTAGGTTTAATTAATTTTTATTATAAATTCCCTATTTTCAACTTTATAGATAAAAAAATAAATCTATTATAATTTTGTTTACACCACTTTTTATTGGTTTTTTACATGTTTCGGGAACAATGTTCCTTTTCTTAAATTGAGTCATAAACTAAAGTTGACAAATAATACAGATATATTTATTTATTAATAATGTCACCACAAAGTGAAAGTCTGACTTTGAAAGATGTATTCTTCAATAAATTTCTAGATAAAATCTCAAATGTAAAGTATTTTTAAATTATGTATTTATTTATAAATTTATAGATAATAAATAAATGTAAAGGTTTTTATCATTTTATTTAACTTGTATTGAAACGAATGAATTTTTCGTAATCGATTTGAGTTAGTGTAGTGATAGTCCAACGTTTTACAAAAAATAATACTCATAATCAAGGCAGGAATATAGTCCTGCTAGGTTATTATTGTTTTACAAATAACCCTGTACACATGTAATAATGTGTATCTAATATATTTTTTTATACACACATTGCTTTGTACTTTATATTTTTAATTTTTATACTCATATTTTAATGCTTATACCCGATACTTTCACTGCTTATATATGTAGTTTATATTTATATTTTACTGCTTACACCTGATATTGTTGTGTATACCTACTTCTTTCTTTATTATATATAGAAAGAAGTATATAAAACAATATGTAAAAGCCTATAAACAAATAAATAATAAAATATTTCTTTTTACATATAAGCACAAGTAGCGGTTTTACTTTCCCCGAAACTATATTCCTTCGAACTTCTTTAAATTTTAAAAATTAACGTAATAAAAATAACCAACGGTTGTGCCGTCGAGCAGCGTCGCGTCAAACCGTACAGTTGACTGTCGTCCCGATGTTTAGATAAACGTCCGCGACGTCCGCGTAACGAAGTTGACGCGTCAACTAGTTGACGAATTCAACTAGTTGATCGTCTCGTCGATGGATGGACGTGGACGGTCTCGTTTCGTCGACGGTAAATACGTCGACGACCCATCCCTACTGAACACGGCGAAGTCGGCGAAGTCACACAAAATTCTGTCATAGACAAAGCATAGACCAAGTCGTGAGTTGTAGAAAGACGGTATAGTCCGTCTAACTTATCTGAAGAATGGCCAAATTTGGAACTAACGACGCCATATTGGATTATCTACAGTTGACAGACCTTTGACAGACTTTGTTTACAGAAAGGTTCACGACTGTTTCGATAGTTTTTTAAGAAAATTTTAGATTGTCACCATGCCAAAAACCATTAAAAGCGGTGTTCGGGAAATAATCTTGAAAATGCACACGTTTTTTGAAGAGGAACAACGTCTAAAAGCCCCAATTATACCGTTTGATTTTGTTCATAGACTTATTGCCGCCACTTCAGGTTAGTGCTGCCATGCAGTTATAATGATTTTCCCATACTTAGTTTTTTATTTTACTATTATACAATTTTTTCTGAATCGGCAATTTACAAAATAGTTAAAGAAGGTAAAGTGGCCGTGGAAATGGGCATTAAAATATCTACACCCGGAAAAAAAAGAACAAGGATAAGTGGAAAAATTGATTTAGAAGCCGTAAGATGAGAAAAGTTTTAGAACATATTTTATTCGATAATTTTTTACATAGAATTTTTATTATTTATACTTTTTATTACATAATTCATTAACGAGTTCATTTGTATAAACATCTTTTTTCAAAAATAAACTTTTTTATTTATGCACATTAAAGACTGGTTGCATCAACTTACTTTATAGCAATAGTTCATTTAAAGCATAGATTTTTACGAGAGCGAGTTGTTTGATCGGTGGAAAATGCAAAATATCTATGCTTTGAACGAAAGATTACTATAAACCAAGTTGATACAACGGCCCTAAACCGATTGATATCCTTAGGTGTTACTGAGTTAAACATGGTGGTCATGATCATTAGGTATGAGACACCGAATAAAACCGGCGCCACACTGCGCGGATCTTCCGCCGCGTCTCTTCTGTCGTGGAACATCGCTACATTTCTTTCCATACAATATGCGCTTATTAAACACACTACGCGGATGATCGGTCGATCTATTTGCTTTGCCGATTTGGCGCAACGGAAAAAACGCGGCGGAAGATCTGCGTAATGTGGCGCCGGCCTTAAAGAATTATTATTGTTTTTTTTTTTTCCTGAAAATTGTATTTTTCTTTGATTTTGAAAAAACGACATTTTGTGACGTTGTGTATTTTACGAATGTATATTTTGATAAATTTATTTGTACGTTAGTTTACATTTTTTGTTTTTTATCGTGTCGTATACTGCTTAATAACTTGTTTAAGAAAAAGCGAATTTGCAAAAAATTCCCTACAAATGAGATAATTTTTAGACTATGGGCAATACCACAACGATTGGGACGCCCTCCTTTATTCTCCAGATAAGTTGGACGGACTATAAACTGGTAAACCCATACAGTGAAGCATAGACTGGCATAGACACTATTATTATGTTATCTATGATAGACACATAAATATATTTTGTAATACCGAAACACTACATTAATTTGGTACCTATCGATGATTATTTTGCTAATATCGTTAATTCTTTCAGTGCTAAGGGGTCATCCATAAAGTACGTCACACAAATTTAGTGATTTTTTTGACCCCTCCCCCGTCCTTGTCACAGTTGGTCACATTTGTGAGACCCCCCCCCCCCCCGCCCTAGTGTGACGTCACGTATTTAGCAATTTTACATTTAGAAATTGACGTATAGAATAATCTTCGTAAAAGTCTATACTTTTTGCTTAACTGTTACACTTAACCCTTGATCAAACAATCGGCCCAGAGAGTATTGTGGCGTATACTTATGTATATCGTTTGAGTTTGTATATACGATGTTCCAGTACAATAGTAAACATAACTCGATTTGTCACACCAAAAGACTAAGATCATCGTTAGTGAATGAAAAAACTAAAAATCTATTTGTTATGGTATATAGATTTATGCTAGTAAAAATGAATTAATGAAAGAAATTATAAATAGATTTTTTTCTGTACCTATGTCTATCTTGATTCAATTATTTTATTTAAAGACTGTTTTTACCACAGGCAACAAAAATATATAGACATGAACTATTCTAAATTCTTGGTACAGTAGCCGGCAAAAATCTTGAAATTTTTCGGCGTAGTGGGGGAAAGTTTGCGCATGTACCATTCCACCAACGAGACCCAAATTTTGTCTTCTGCGCATTCCCCCACTACACCAAAAAAATCAAGAAGTTTGACGGCAACTGTACATACATGATCTGGTTCCATGGCTGGTTACAGCGTGTATGACTTGTTAACATAAAATACTACGCGCTTGTTAATATCGAAACAATTATGTAAAAGTCAAATTAAATACTCTTAAAAAGTATAATGTCTTGGTAAATAAGTCGCGCTTTATTACAAAAATGTGGTTTTACTTGAAGACACTTGGTCAGAAACGAAATTTGAAAAATACGTTATATATTAAAATTAAAATTATTACGTCTATATTCAAAAGTACGTTTTGTTTACTAGGGGATTTAATTATGCAGGAATAGAAAGTACATTGTAAATATACATAGGTACCTACCTACAAACAGGAGAGACAAACAAAACCCCTCGCATAAAGGAGATAAGTTCAAGTCTATACAATTTTAAACTCTGTCGTTTCCTACATATTTGTTGATTTCTCTTCACTTAGCATTCGATGGATTCACCGTGCGGGTGCCGAGTCCAACACATTGCAGAGAGGGGAGCCGAGAACAGTGCCTGGGACTTGTGACCCAGGTGTAGGTTTAAGGGTTGTAGGCTTATGCTGCATCAGCACTCACCTCGTTTCGGTCTCTCTCCCTGCCTAACCAAATCTGATAAGACTCCCTTAGTGCCGTTTTCGATACGCATTATAATATGGAACTAACGGAAGATCTGGATAAGCCAAGATCTTTCAGTAAGACATATCGACGGCTCCTACGTATAATATCGTAACCCACAAAGCGACGATTTTGAGTTTGTTGTGTATTTCATATGTTTTTAATTATATATTAAATTCCTAAAACGAAAAAAAAAAATTTTATAATAATAAAACGTTATTTATTGCAAAATATTTATTTTTCTTTCTTGGAATTAAAGATATAATTAAATACACATGTGTTTACATAAGAATCTCAAAATCGTCGACTTGTGGGTTACGATATTATACGTAGGAGCCGCCGATATAGAGATTTTGCCGATGAACCTCTCTCGCCTACCTCTATCGCGTACAATTGAACTTTATAACCGTTTTTATTAAATTGTATTAACATATATATGGGAAAATTGGAAATTGAAAAAAATCGTTTCTGACTATTTTTGAGTTCGTTGTGCTGCACAGTTGGCAAAAAATATCTTAAAGTGGCTAAAGCTGGCCTCAACCCTACAAGACATTTGAAAATGGACGAATTTAAATGAAATTAAAAATGGACGTACAATACAAACGTAACAAATATATTTCTTATGTTATTTAACTGTAATTTAGTTTTAAAAATTCATGTTTTAAAAATAGTGTAAATGTAATTTTCATTGGTCTCCCAGGTCATTACTCTTTTGAAAATGTAGAAAAAAATAATAATAAACGTGAAATGTGTCCAAATGTGCCAGTTCTGGACACTTTTTATCTAGTTCTGGCCATGTCATTGTGCCAGTTCTGGCCACTTAAGTTTTTATAAGGTTTCTTAATATTTAGAATAAAAATAAAACAATATAGGTAAGTAACTATAGGAAAATTATGAATTTTATTATAATTATGATCTTGTCGTGCGTATAGATAAAGAATGAGGTAACTTTTAATGCCACACAATACCCGGAAAGATCAATTTGAAAAGATAAGAAAGAATTTTCTGTAGTTTTCTGCCATGTGTATCTGACCTCTCTAGCCGACATTACGGATCTCGTTGCAGGGTCCATCATCAGGGCTGATGTGATCAGCCATATCAGCCCTGATGATAGACCCTGCAATGGGATCCGCCTAGGAATCTTTTTCGTGGTGAGACGTTCTATAATTTTAATCCATTGCAAATGAGTTGCGATTGTTCTTTTTTTTGTTCGGGCTGGATTGATTTGGTAGTTTCGAAATGTTCTTGTATAGTGCTGATGGTTTTCATGTGTTTTGTGTTATTAAATATCCCTGTTTTTTTTCACAATTAGCAAGCGAACTATGTAAACATTTTAGAGTTTCAATATAATTTATATGAACATTGAATTTCTGTGCTATTTGGTAAACTATTTAAAATAATAAAAATCGTTTATTATGAATATTTTGAGTTACAGATGACGTGCAATCATAAAATATTTTTAATTAATAAGATAAATGTCCTCCTTTTGCTATTATAACAGACTGAAAACGTTTCGGCGTGGAATCAATTAAATTTTGACAATTTTCTCTTATTTTGCTATCCCGAAACCACACCTGAATTACAGCTTTTGGGGCTGCTTTTCGAATATGGTAAAATGGTACCGGATCTTTGATTCCAATGGAATGAATGATGAATAGTCTAAAGAATAAAGCTCTATTGGAGCAGCACTCGAGTATAGAACTGAATAAATTTTGTCCTAATAGTGAAGGTGTATTTCAACAGGACGCAGCTCCGTGTCACGTATTGAAGTAGGTATATATATGCCTAAATATTTCAGTGAAAACATGATAACTCTGTTGGACCGGCCTGGAAATATTTCTGATCTTAACCCAATAGAAAATCTGTGAGCGGTTTGTAAATCTAGGATACGAAAATTGGATTGCATCACCAAAACAAAGATAATAGTAATTCAGGTGTGGTTTCGGGTAACAAAATAAAATAAATTTGTCGAAATTTAATTGATTCCATGACGAAACGTCTTCAATCTGTTATATGTAGGTTCAAGCAAAAGAAGGACGTAAACCCTATTAATTAAAAAATATTTCACGATTACATGTCATCCGTAACTAAAAATATTCATAATAAACCTTTTTTTATGATTCTAATTTATTTCTATAATAGTTTTATTCGTGTATTATTTAATAGTGAATTCGTACAATAGGTACTATATCTAGCTCGAGCTGTAAACCGTAAGTTTATTCACGCCAAAAAATATTTTGAAAATTCAAAGCCCGACCCTGTCAACCTAATTCACGGGTCAAAAGTCTCGTAAAATAATATGTTAATGCGTTAGTGATGATTAACGAATAGATTTTAAATTATCGAGTAAACAAATTGACAGTGTAAACTGCGAATTATGGCGCGAGCAGGATGTGTGAATCTACCAATTAAGATAACCTTTGTTTTTATCTGTGTAGGAAACGACTTGTACCTACTAAAATTTAACATTTTTAACAAGACAGACTGGCTCGCTCCAGTGATAGTATTTTAATGTCATTCATAACATTAAAATACTATCGAAAATCGATACTTTCTACATTTATCGATTGGAGAAATTATTCAATTATTCTCGGATTCATTTAACAAAGCTGTTCGGCCGTACCTATTCTTTTTTCATTACCTACCCATAAATCTGCGTTTTTTTGGACAAAAGACAATTAATTGCTTAATGCATACACAAATACAGTATAAAATATTCTGGATAGAATATTTTGAAAATAACAAGATTGTTTTTAGGTGATCTTTGTCGTTTTTGGTTGGTTGGCTATTTTTTTGGTGATTTTTATTGATGTTTTGATTAGGGATGGGTCGTCGACGTATTTACTGTCGACGAAACGAGACCGTCCACGTCCGTTCATCGACGAGACGATCAACTAGTTGAATTCGTCAACTAGTTGACGCGTCAACTTCGTTACGCGGACGTCGCGGACGTTCTATCTAAACATCGGGACGATGGTCTACTGTCTACGGTTCGACGCGACGATGCTCGACGGCTCAACCGTTGGCTATTTTTATTACGTTAATTTTTAAAATTTAAAGAAGTTCGAAGGAATATAGTTTCGGGGAAAGTAAAACCGCTACTTGTGCTTATATGTAAAAAGAAATATTGTATTATTTATTTGTTTACGCACATTATAGGCTTTTACATATTGTTTTATATACTTCTTTCTATATTGAATAAAGAAAGAAGTAGGTATACACAACAATATCGGGCGTAAGCAGTAAAATATTAGTTCAATAAAAAATAAAATAATTAAACAGAATTGTTTTATTTTATACAGCGTAAAATTGGGAATTCACCGAAACGTCGCACGTGCACATCGCAAAAAATCCAGTAAAAATTAATAGATAATAGCTTATTAAGCCTATCTCGCCCTACGCATGCATTCTAATTTCAAGTCTCTGTCATAGTTCGTGTACACGGATCTGCACTCTATGATCGTGTACTTTAGAGTTGAAATGAAATTACCCGTCGAGCCGTCTATGGCGTCGACAGCGAGAGATAAGAGAGAAATAAACGGAGACGTTTTGTCTTGCTCTCGCTCGTTGCTTTGCATTACGTTGAATCTCGAATCGTCCACCGACCACGGCGTCCGCCGTCCACCGTCTACGAATTCAACTACATAGTCCATGCGACAAACGTAAACCGTCGACGCGTCGATGCAACGTCAACGGTTGATTTCAACTAGTCCGTCCATTCAACGCCCATCCCTAGTTTTGATTGATAGGTTGTTTTTTGGTAATTTTTGGTGGTGGTGTCACTCAAAAATAGACAAGACGTAGATTTACGACGTAGATATTCGAGGATTACTACTCCAACACTAAAAAATACACGGGATGTATTTATTTATGCTCATGTAATTGCTTAATTAATTCACATTTGCGACTTTTGCAATTTTTGATGCGACCTTTGAAAAATAGTTGTAAATCTACATAGTGTGATATTTTGATTAAGGGAAACGCGGGATTCAAACAAGGAATTCATAAATAAGTGTAAAAAATTCCTTTGGCGTTGCGTTGACTTGAAAAAATCCATTTTATCTATTTTCAAACCACAGATCAATCAATTTGAGATGTTTACCTATAAGCCATATAGGAATATAACGCAACACTTTTTAGACATCTTATCGATATTTATACATCAGGTCGTGAATTTTTCAAATTATACTAGTAGCAATGATGACTTTCAACCTCCATAGGGTCGGTTATATCTATTTATATAACAACCGTAGATTTTTACGAAAACAGTTATTTTAGACGGGAGTTGCAATCATTTTTGGCCCTGTTTACCTACTTTGTACAAGGTTTATAAAATATCTCAATGGGAGTTTAGGTATTCTACTCTAGCAACTACCATATTTGTTGGAACGGGAAGGATTTGTCTGTGGAACTTGGAACTCTTTCGCATTTGTCTTTGTGAAGAGGGAAACGGAAAACCTCCCTCAGAAGGAGTCAGGAGCTGTGAGGACCTTCCTATAGGTTCTCACAGCACAGGTTTGTTTTATTCATTATTTATTACTTTCAACGTTCTGACTACATTCTCTAAGAAAAATACCGGTTGCGATGTTGCTACATTACACTCAAACTCCAGCTTATGTCTTTGTGTGCTAAAAATGGGACAAAACATCAACAGGTGGCAAACATCTTGTGTGGCAGTTCTGTCACAAGGGCAAGTTTCGCAATCAATTATTTTGAAATGGTGAGGGGTAGGTACTCTTGAATAGGCCATGTCCTGTCAGCATTTGTGAAAGTACAAAGGTACAAAGGTCGAGGCTCTGAACTTTTGAGCGTCCAGGACAGATGGGAAGAAAATTTTTGTCACTTTCCCCGTCGGTTCGGACAAATAGGTACCTTTGGTTCCATGTACCTCGTGTTCTTTCAAGTATTTATTTATTTATCAACGCCCTAGTGGACTTTTACAACATATATAATGTTACATCATTTTTACGTAAACATAAAACACGTTTTAAAATATACTAAATACAATAAACCAAAAATGAATAGAAATGAAACATATTCAAGAGAAATTAACAATCATTGAAACTAGGGGTGCATCCGTTACCGAAACCGATACCGATATATCGGCGATATCGTGGGTTTTCCGATATATCGGAATCGGCGATATTAATTTGTCGATACACCGATACATTTTGAATTTCGCGATAATCCTCGTGTAAACGCGCCATCGCCATCGCGCCATGTACGCTCGGGGAATCCCCGCGTTTCATAATTTCATTCCGAACACGGAATACGTGTCGCATCAATATTCTTACTATTCTCAAACTAAGCCAAAAGCCTGTGCTACAAAAATAGGACTAAATTGCTGGTGTCTTGGAGCACTAGGCGAGCGTCATGACCACTACACCAACAAGCTACTCATATAATAATCTGAACGTAATGTTCTGTTAAATTACAGTTTTTAAAATTTCATTATAAAGTAAACATTCTAAATAAATATTATCAAGTAATTTGGTCTATTTTCTAACCTAAACCTACAACTTTTTACACCTTTTGAAATATTTTTCTACTCATATTTCTGAGCTACACTATTAGCGGTACCTATGTGTATAATATTAATCTTATCTATGATGGTACCTGCGAGATCAAAAGTTCGAGGTATTCTTTCAAGTTCCCGATATTAATTATTTTGGAGAAAGTCTCGTTATAGCCACATTATTGAGTTTTTTTTAAATAATTATTATTTACCTCAGGTACAACAGCTAGCGGTGGTGATTATTAGTTGATAACGCTGGCAATACCTTCTGAGAGTAAAGCAGTCGCAATCATAGATAACATCGGTCGCAATTGGTCGCAATTTTTGGAAATCGTTATTCAATACCAGCTATATATAACTCGGCAAAAATGACAGAAATTTGTATGTTTGAATTTCAGCTGTGCATTATTTAATTGTTCTTAATTTCACAAATTGCAAGCAAAATATTTTTTTCATTGATCTCTCGTTGCTGAAGTTTTGCTTCAGTTTTTCGCAAAACGCAAAACGTCAATTTAATTTAACTTTCAAACAAATAGAATCGTAGTATATTTGTTAGCGAGTGAACAGCGCAATCTTGTAGCATTAGCGACATACATTGTTACATATAGAATTATGTATTTTGATATGTACACGTTACCAGCTCGATACCCAGTGATGCAAACGTTTCAGATTTAGTTAATAGATCATTTGTGGGGTATAAAAGCAAAAGCAGGAATATCCAAAAAAATTAATTCGAGGTCATCGAGTCATCGAGGTATAATTTATAATGTAGGTACTGAATTCGAGATTTTATAGGAAACATGATTTTCGAAGAGATGACACAAAATCTACAACTCAGCACGTTATAAACTAGTAATTCTCGGTGACAATATTCGAAACTTTTAAATTTTTTTTTAGATATTGCTGCCTTTGCTTTTATACCCCACATCTAAAGGTTAACAGAGGGAGGTGTATTTTTTGCGCAAGCCCTTATTAGGTTGATACATAATATTAGTGATGGTATTTTGACTAGTGACACACTAACCGTTATTTGAAATTTGTATCTGACTGCGTCGATGATTGGCAATTGATTTTTTTTGCAATTCTACGGACAACCATCGGTGCAGTAGCCGGCAAACATCTTGAAATTCTACGGCGTAGTGGGGGCATGTTTGCGCATCTACCTTTCCACCAACGAGACCCAAATTTCGTCTTCTGCGCATTCCCCCACCACGCCAAAGAATTTCAAGAAGTTTCCCGGCAACTGTACTAGACAACAATCATATCTAAATTATCAATCATTGATGTAATCAGATGCAAATCCCAAATAACTGTACCGAAAATAACCGGTTAAAATAACGGTTTAACTATCACCAATAATTATCCGCCGGTTTTTTTGCTATGTTTTTTTTTTTAAATATGACGTTTAATTTACATTTGTCATAATATGACCACAGGGGTAGGAAATGAAAGTCGAAAGCCATACAAATAGACACCACATTATGCTGTAGGACCATTTTGAGAAAGGTTGAAAAGCTGCTACGACCATTCTAAACTGGGGTATTATTTTTTTACCATCGCATCAGATTTTTGACAACTGCAGTATAAATATATTTTTATATAGAACATCGAACGTTAAAGATCTGAGTGTTAGATTTGTGAGCAACCTAACATTTCACGATCACATAGAGACGATCAGTGATTATGCTTTAGGAATTGTTCTTTGTTCTGCCAGGGTTTTCAAGAATACCCGCGTACTGAGAATTCTTTACAACTTCTTGGTGCGAAGTAGACTCGAGAGTGGCTCGATGATTTGGGGGCCACAGGTACTCTCTTATGGTGGAGAATAAAGTTTAGGTTTAGGTTTGTTTGATTTGATAATTAAGAAAACATATTCTTCATCTTGGATTGCACGATTTAGTGCCGTGCAAACGGGTTTCCCACAGAACATCGGACCTTCCCAAGTCCAAAAGAAGTTTCCGAGATATCTCTACGTGAGAGAGTACGGGCATTACCCTTGGCTTTATCCAACTGAATTCCTCCAGGGTTTGCTTGGCTACAATAGTTTAGAGACTAGAAGGAATGTTTATTTGATTACACATTTTTATCGATTGTTGCGCGGTATGATCGATAATCCTGAAATTATGCGGAGCATTGGTTTTTATGTTCCTTAGACATCGTCAGCATAGATTGTTTCACATTCCAATATACAGGATCAACCTGCAGATGGTTATGTTTGTTGGAAGAGCTACCGCTATGTCTGAAGGGGTTTTCCGAAGCAGGATTCTCCTACATTCACATCTTTGACCAGATTTAATGTTATTTTTATTTAATAAAATATTGTTATTTTATTATATATACTTTCATGATATGTATGCCTTGAACACTTAGTTTGTAATGTACATATTATTAAATAAATAAATTGAAATTGAAATTAAGATATGCGAGGGAAAGCATTCTTCCGCTGTGACCCATTCCCCTGTCCTAAGGTACCAGTTTAATTCATCTCTATACATACTTTATACTCTATGCCTGTAGATACTCGTAAGATAAAGATAAAATCTTACCTTTAAAAGAAGCCTAAAAGATATATCCTTGAAGGGTTTTTATAGAAGTGGATGATTTTCCATGTTCTCAGGCTTTCAAATTTTAAATCATCTCACGCTTTTGAATTTATTGATATGAGCATTTTTAGGAACTTAACTTGCGAAGGAATTGATTAAAAATAATATTGATTTATAATATTATTTAAAGAACAATTTACTTTTAAATAACTCAAAATATTGAGAACTCTTGAGCCTACTGAAGCCATATCCAAATAGTTTATAACTATAGGGGTTAAATGTACACATTTTATGCTTATTGAATTTCAATTGCATCGCTAAAGGCAATGTTACCAGCATAAAATGTAGGAGTACTGTAAAATATATTAAGAATAATATATATTCACGTAAAAACGTACCACGATAATTTTCGTGTTTACTCACTAAAAATATTATAATATGGAAGCATGGAGGTTTACTAACTAACTAACTAACTAACTAATTAGCTCACACCGTTTCACCGCAGGGGTAGGCAGAGAGGACTGAACGCCATACTCTTCTATCCTGGCACACCACTTTTACTTCGGCCACATTCATACATCTTCTCATACAAGTTCTACGGTTGTTGCGGCTTTTAATAGAGCCATCCTCAAATACTTGCAGTATCTGATCGTACCAGGTCTTTCGCGGACGCCCTTTATTCCTGTTGCTCTGAACGCTCGCCTCATATATTTTCTTAACCATCCTTTCCTCCTTCATACGTTCCACATGACCAAACCATCTCCGGTTCTCAAACCTGTTCATTCCTCACTCTATCGACACAAGCGTCTTAGTGACCGCATTTCCACCGCATTCAGTCTACTTTCATTCCTCTTTTGCCAATTCCAGGCTTCACTTCCATACATCAGGGTCGGCACTAGAACGCCATTATGTACCGCTAGTCTTGCTTCCATTGACAGATTCTTATTGGCCATAATTGCATTTAGAGCACCATTAACTTTGTTTCCCGCAGTCACTCTCCTTTCGATATCATATTAGCCTTGCCGTCTCTACTAAACATACTTCCCAAATACACAAACTCGTTCACTTGTTCTAAGCATTCGTTGTTTACAATTACACCACACTTAGTCACTCTTTCGTCTCTCTCGAATACCATCACTTTCGATTTGCTGACATTCATCAGAAGTTCACTCTGCATGCGTACACCGGACATCCTGGATACCAGGCACTGCAGATCAGACGCTTACCGAATAATTGAAAAGGCGACTTGGTTACCACGCTTTTTGTGTGTTTCATTCAATTTTAAGGTTCTATACCTCTTAAAAAACAGCCTATATTTCTATTTTTCTTCTGTAATGTGACGTCTACATTCCTTCTTGAGCACGTTGATTTTTCTCTGTTTTTTCATTCTCTGGTAGGTATATTATTGTATTCCTTTGGTCCTATGTAACATAAACAGTTAGTGTATTTGTCTTCTTTCTATTTTAATTTCTTATTTCGTTTGCATTTCTTATATTATGTCTATGAATATCTGAGTTATATGTAATCTGATTTTTATAGCATTTTGGCATTCTGTCACTTAACATTTTATATATGATTTCTCGGCTGCTCATATAAAGAATCATCAACACCTCCATGCTTTGTTGGTTCTGCTATTAGCAAATAACCGCTCGCGATGACGCAACGACGTAATGTGCGCCCGTAGACGGACGCACTTTTCTAAAACTCTCGATACGCCCCTGTCTCTAGTTTCTACTCATCCTCGCCGCGGATGGGCATCCGAGACAGCCCTGTATATTTACAATGAAATAAACAAAATAAAACCGGTGACGTACGGTCGGAAAAAGCAGTTTATCGTTCGTTAGCGCTTGCACAAGACGCCTTCGCCCAAGTCGTCGCCGCTCCGCTTAAATTGAATTCAATCAAGTATGTAAATCACTGTCTGTCCAAATTATTTATTATTATATGCACGTTATTGAAGTCCATGTCATTAATTTGCGTGTGTACTTCTCAAAGAAAACGCGCAGCGTCGCCAGAAATAAAATAAATTGAGGAACGAATTCACGAGAGGCATGACATCTCTTGCTGGGTGACGTTCCTAAAACATGATTTTCCTATACGTACACTAACTGCTGGGATCAAACTGATGATATATTTAATACTAGTTATAACCAGTTAAAAATGACACACTTTTATTATACATTTCGGCCGCCAGTTAGGGCTGTGAATTTTTAATATTAAAGTACAATTTTCATTTTACTGAAATATTAAAAAAAAAAAAACTAAACTAACTCAGTGTTATCTTAAAAAGCATAAAAGTCAATGTTAATTTTGAAATCATACGAATTTTGAAAACGGAATGAGATCAGCTATTGGATAGGAAGTTAAGGCGGCACATTCACTGCAAATGCATATTTCGGCGTTTTTTAAGTACCTAAATGTGGGTTTTTATTATTAATTTATATCAGAATATATACTCTCGACTGCATTTTTAGGGAAATAACTTAAATAGAACCTTTGTTATTATATAAAAGTGATCAACTGAACATTATTTACAATAATTAATAAAATATAAACATTAATCGACAGGCCGCGGCCAAAAAATCGTTTTTAGTGTCCTAGGCGGCGCTAAATTTTTAATCAATATTTATATGCACGCATAATATATTTTTAATATATAAAGTATACTTCATTATCTAGAATCCTTACTAAGGAAATTAAGAAATATTCAATATTAATAAAGTTATAATGTTTTAAATTTGCAATAAATTTTTTGTTGATTTTAAAACGCTTTTTATTTATACATATAAAGAGATGATTTAAAACAGTATACTCTATTTATTCCTGTATTTTGAGTCTTTACTCACTTAATAAAAGTTAGATTTTTTATAAAAACACCTTAATTATTATTTAAAAATAAAAATTCCAAAGTATGAAATGGGCCAATAAATGACGCAGTTGCAGACGGCATTCTGTTTTATTGACATAATTATAAAACTTTATATAGCAGTTAAAGTATTTATTCTTGCGTAATTAAATTCACTAGTTAACAATGCGTATTTTTTACTTTGTACTATTTTTGATTACTTACTTACTTATTTACTTTTCTTTATTTTGTTTTATATTGTCATTTCTGCTTTGCTTTTGATAAATTATATAATGTTCTAGTAGCAGAATTGTACAGTTGCCGGCAAACTTCTTGAAATTTTTTGGCGTAGTGGGGGAATGCGCAGAAGACAAAATTTGGGTCTCGTTGGTGGAATGGTACATGCGCAAACTTCCCCCCACTACACCGTAAAATTTCAAGATGTTTGTCGGCTACTGTAACATGATATGTACGTAGGTAAGGTAGAAGCCTTAGATGCACTTACCCCTTGTATGCACCTTACTATGTTTTATTTAGTACTTTTATAAATAAATAGATATGCAAACACGGAATACGTGTCACATCAATATTCTTACTATTTTCAAACTAAGCTAAGCGCTTGTGCTATGACAATAGGACTTTGCTGGTCTGCAGTGAGATTCTAACCAGCGACCTTTGGATCACGAGGCGAGAGTCCTAACCACAAGACCAACAAGCTACTCTTATTTTTTCATTTCTATTTAGCTTTTGATAAATAATTTCATGTTCTGCGTTCCGTTTTGTGTCGTGGATCTCTGTTATTTTTTACCAACTGTCCATTACTTTTTGTTACTTTCAACCATTGTACTGTTTTGATTCCATAAGTAAATAAATTAAATTAAAAATATATCTAGGAACACTGGTGCATCGCGGGGTAATTTCCTTTAAATACGCCAAAAGTGAAGATTTTTACCCTCGCGGCGAATTTATCCACAGAAAGCAAATTCACTTACTTACTTACTTACTTACCATCACGCCGTTTCCCCGAGGGGGTAGGCAGAGAGGATAGAGCGCCATACTCTTCTGTCCTGACATACAAATTTCGCTTCGTCTACATTCATACATCTTCGCATGCAAGCTCGACGGTTGTTCAGACTTCTAACAGGACCATCTTCCAGTATCTGGTTAATCTGGTCATGCCACGTCTTCCGTGGTCGCCCTCTTTTTCTGGCGCCGTCAACACTTGCATCATATATCTTTCTTACCATTCTTTCCTCATTCATTCGCTCAACATGCCCAAACCACCTGAGCGACCCTATTTTTATTCTCTGTATTATGCTACGATCAGCTTTACATTCATTCCTAATATCTTCATTCTTTACTCTATCATACATGGATTTACTACACATACGTCTAAGCAAATTCACGCGCATATTAATTGATCCGCAGTAGCGACTCAATTTTGATACAACTGTGTCAAGTATTCGGGAGACTTTGTCCTGAAGGGGTCTATTGAACGAAGAGAATATTTATCCTGGAATGGGGGGAGTTGAATGACGAAAATTCATTATGTGGTTGTAAATACGTATCTACAAAATAAAATTAAGCTTTCTTTTCGTTTTACAAAGCTTTCAATTACTTCGGCGATGATTACATCAATCCCTCTATATACAGGTGTCTCATACGTAGTGGCAAAAACTTTACAAGTGGATTCCTGCCTTGATAATGAGTCGAAAATGTTCAAGCAACCATTACCTAATATTAGTAATTCAAATTTTGCCTTTTTTCAATATTTCTAACTTATTTTTTACAAAAAGTTAAACTATCATTACAGTAACTATATCGGTTATGAAAAATTCGTTCACTATAATACAAGTCGAATAAAATGATAAAAACCTCGCGGATATTGAAAAAATATTTTTTTACAAGGTTTTTATCATTTTATTTAGATCCAGGTCTACTATAATTGATACAGTACACTCCCTATTATTCCGACGGGTCGCGTAATAAAAACTTTTTTTAGTATACATATTTCAAAATTCTTTATAAAATTAAAATATTTTTTCTATCAACTAAATACGTAAACAAAATATAAAACTCATGAAGTTGAGAACACGCAGAATTGCGAAATTATTAATCACAAAATTTCGGGAATCCCTGTCAATAGCGAATGTTTTTTCGACATAATTTATTTATTTTGACATAAACGTGAGTGCGCGGCGATGCACCTAAGAGGATTTATTTAATTGTTTATTATATTATTTTATATGCTCCATATTTTATTTCGTGCTATGTAACTGTGTGTGATTATGTATATAATTTTTCACCATTTAAATAATTTGCAGTCGTGTGTGAATTTTGCATCAGTGTTATCGCGCAAAAAATTAACGCCCTCTTTTTTTTTTTTTTTTGGGTTTGTAATTATTTTCTTTCTTTATTCCTTTATCTTATACGTTCGGTGCCATACAGCTATGTGCAAGTATAGGTATGTATGTTTTTCGAATTTGAAGTCGTGCGTTGTAAATATTTTTGCGGAAATTATCCAGGATTTTACAGTCGAGTTATTACCGCTCAGGATAATCGGGAGTTTACTGAATTTTAATAAAAACATAATCTATATATTCCAACTTGATTCCATCTCAAAGTATCCAACACAAATTGTTACTTCCATCAGTGAATATTCCAAAATGAAACAAAAAGCTCATAATTCAATAACCATATAATAACACATTAAGAATTAAATCACAAGTATATTATGAAGCCATGTATTCACTAGGGGACAAATCGCGAAACATTCCGCTCGACATGTCGCATCAACATCTACGCTCATGTTTCGGGGACAATGACGCGGCCATTTGACGTGTACACACCGGGACTCGCATATCTTGTCGCGGAAATGTCATCTAATGAGGTTATGGATGACAGCTGCGGTATCTCATTTGGCGAAAACGGGGTTCCGCGCAATTCGAAATGTTTTTTTGGGTCGCAATTTCAAATTAACGAGGTTTTACTGTAGTAAATTGAATATTATTAAAAACAAGGTCCTTTTTGCAAATAATTATTGTTTTCCAGACGTCGCGGAAATATATCGCCTTATGAGGTTATGATGATAGCCGCGTATCTGTTTATGTTAATGAGTTTATCGAAAAGTAAGAGGAGAATGCGAAATTATTTACTGCAAAGAGAAAGAAGGACGGACATTCTATGCGATCTTCGATCGATATACCTCGATGAGTTCGAGAACGATTTCGTTTCCCCGCATTGTCATCTTGACAGATACAGCGCATGCGTATTCACTTGTAAACATACCACGTGGTACTGACGCTCCGCGGAATGTTGCAGTGAGTACGCTCGGATACCGTGCGCATGGCAACGTTGCCACGGCACGTAGAAATGCCGCGCTATGTTGTGCGCGAGGTTGCGGAACAGTGCACGACGTTGCAACGTCACGTAGACTCTATGCCGCGCGTGCTGTTGAGGGACAATTTGTCCCCTAGTGAATACATGGCTTGAAACTACATCAAGTAGAAAATAAACAAAAAAGACAGCGCCCGGAACAAGTGCAATTTTCATAGCAGAATTTTGTTTATGACAGCGCCCGGAGCATAAGCAATATACATAGCAGAATCCAGGAGGTAATTTTCAAGTGGTCAAATCCAAAATTTGAAATTTTTGACTATGAATTAGAAGTTATTCTCCTTAAAATTATTTATCTATAGCTATTTTCAAATCTATTTTAATCGTAATAAAAATCATCAAAATCTTATTTGAAATCTCCCTTTATTTTCAAAATTAGCGTAATCTGAGCTAATTTTTATTCTAATCGAATCAGATCTAGGATCTAGGAACCAATAGGATTGCAGGAATCACCGACACCATCTTGAATCTTTTCATACAAAGTTGCTTTCGTTTGACAAGCACGTACTGTCAAAACGATCAAAACAAGCCAAATTCAATATCGCAATTTTCAAAGATAATCAAACCCACGTAGTACAAACAAACTCAGTCAAATCCAAAATAAAAAGCGATTTTTCTCGATTCTTTCGAGTGTTTTAGATATCTTACTGAAGTTGATGTTTTATTTTCTTAATTTACAGCTACTCTTACAAATATATGTTTTCTAGATTTCATTGTACAAAAAATCGTGTTTTTTCTCATAACTGAATTTTGCCTGGAGCATATGCAATTTACGTAGCAGAATTTGTTAATAACAGCACCCGGAGTATATGCAATTTTCATAACACAATTTCAAACGGCTGGATGTTGTCACTTATTTTTATTTTATTTTATTTTTTTATTATTTTTTTTCATTTATTGGTTTTTTTACAGCCATATAATTAATAAATCTTGAAAAAAAAAACAATTATTGATGTACAGAGCCTTGGGCCAATTACAAGAAAACACATATATACAAGAATATTATACCAGGATCAATAAAAAAATTAGAAAAAACAATATGTCAAATAGTGAATTTGTGTGAGTGTGTGTATTTGTGTGTTTTTATGCGTCCGTGTGTGTATGCGTTTTTATGTGTTCATGTGTGTGTCCACATGTGTGGGAAGAAAAATGTCATCGCGCAAGTTTATACGTAAGGGATTTTGTAAACTGCTCAAAACTTAAATATAAAATATCGAGATCTGCAAAAGCCATGTCATAGGTATCTAGAACTCTGTTAATAATACAGTTTTTACCATAGTTTGTTCTCCAATGATTTAAGTGGAAAAGGCGTGGTGCTCTTGTTCATCTCTGCGGGACATTAAAGTGTATCGAATTTAAAATTTCAGGTGAATCTATGCGATTATTAAGTATATTATAGGAAATGCTACTGGTAAATATTATTGCAAAAATCGCTATTTTAGCTTTTGATTGGTGAGTCATGACTTCACGGTGTGAAAATATTCCGTTGTATGATGCGTGCGCATTTCGTAGCACCCTAAAACATTCAACATGCCATAAAAAGAATAACTTCAAAAAACAAATACCTATTTGTATTTACCTGTAATGAGTAACATTTTCTCCTACCCTGGTTGAAATCCCAGCTCTATTCCATGCTCTACTCTAAGTACTTAAATATGTTTTCAGACACAATGAAATCTGCAAAATATCTGCTTCTGTTGGCGCTCATAGTTTTCGAAGTCTGCTCTGAAGAGATTAAGGAGGAGAAACCAGGCCACAAGAAGGCCTACAGCGAGAAACCTACAAAGATATTATTTGGATCAGG
The DNA here is from genome assembly GCA_016648135.1 of Agrypnia vestita. Classification (NCBI taxonomy): domain Eukaryota; kingdom Metazoa; phylum Arthropoda; class Insecta; order Trichoptera; family Phryganeidae; genus Agrypnia; species Agrypnia vestita. The sequence continues at coordinate 151,230 of JADDOH010001524.1, forward strand.
TGAGACACACTGTTTTGATTTTCAATCTCAGCAACGGGTAGCGGAAGTATGTCAAATGAAGACAACTTTGCGTAATAACTCAATATAAAACGTAGGTTATTATGATATTTACAGAGTTAATAGAAGTTGCCAGCTCATATTTAGAGTCGTACAAGGACGTCCCGTAGGCAAGTAAGGCGGTGTTGTTATATTGGATTTAAAACATATAAGTATGTATTAGAATTATCGAAAAGCGGAAAATAATCATTAAAGGCCACTTTTAGAGTCTGTTTCTTAAAATTTCCAAATGTGCTGTAAAAAAAATATGTTGGGAAAATGAAGAAGAAGGAACAATGAGCAAAGCCCATAAAAGTATGCTGTAAAAATTTGGCAAAGGACAGCAGCATTGCTCAGAAATGGACAAGGATCATAAAATAACACAATTTCAAAGGACAGCATGATTTAAATGCTAAATCGACGATAATAGTGATTCTACATTGAGACATCCTAAGAATTTTCCCGGGAATCCCCCACTTTTTTGCAGTCTTGAGTCCCGGGAGTTTCAGTAAATTAACGTGTTGGCTTTTTTAAACACTCATATGCCTTTATAGATTACATACAAATGTTGATCAAAAAAAAAAAAAAGATTTTATTGATAAGCAAACAAGTCTCATTTCCCAGGAGGTCCCGGGACCATAACATTATCACGTCTCGAGTCCCTTGAAAAAGCTGAGACTTCAGAATCCTTAGTTGTCAATGATGCTGCCAAATCCACCAAAATTATCAAGATGTTTATGATTATGATTGTGTGTGGATTAATTTGAAATACTTTTGGGCTTTTTTCTCATTTAAATTACAAAATTTGAATCATAAAGAAATATTAGGGGAATGATAAAAATAGTATTTTACACCTCAACAGGCCAAGTGGCCCATTATTAAGCATAATTAAGACACATCACATAACATCAGGCTTGAGTAAATCACATAGATTAATTGTGACCTCACCGGGAATTAAACCCGGAGCCCTCGGTGTGAGAAGCCAGTGTCATACCTACTGGGCTAAGAAGGTCATTCTAAAATATGCTATATAAAAGGTCGATATTTTAACTGGTTACTCATGGTACAATTATTTGAGATTTGTATCAGATTGTATCGATGATTGGTAACTGATTTTTCACAATTTAATGGACAACTATCAGCACTAGATAAGAGTTATATTTCAGTTACCCATCATTGATACAATCCTCAAATAACTATACCATGGCCATCACTATGTAGTGGTGTCCAAGGACTTAAATTCTAAGGGGACGCCAAATTGGCATTTAAAAAAAAATACAAAAATAAGCAAAAAGCGCATTTTGACAGTATATTATGCCAAACTGCTTCTTTAAGAATTCTATTTTTTTAAATGCATCCATTTTGATCCCTGTTCTAACCACGAGTGTGATGTCATCAGTATAATCTTTCATTGAAATCTTAAAATTGGAAAACTAATTTTACGTAAAACATTTTTTATCAATTTTAGGTAATAAATGCAAGGATGCACAGTCAAAAGAAAAGGATCACAAGGGGATATTTTCCTGGCTAATCAAGGATTGCCCAAACAAGCCAGCTCAAACAGAAAAACCGCTGTTTAACAACGGAGTCGGGACATTACCAATACCAATGGAGCCACCGATGATCCCTGAAGACTTCCCCAGAAACCTCAAGCCATTGTTACCAGTAGAATAAAAATATTCATTGAATGTTTAAAGATAAATTATAGCACACATTGAAAAGTTTCCAGCCCTAAGAATAAAAAAAAAATTAACATTTTGAATAATTTTTAGAATAATTATTTTTTTACTGTGAAATTTCAACATTGAAAATTTCAAAGTTGGAACATAGGTAGTTCTGTGAAATTTAAAACAAATCGGATGAATCAATTAGAAAGATATAAAGACATAAAAAAATCTAATCGGGATCTTAAATGTTTATCATGGCAAAATCGCTAATTATAGTTCCCTGGAGCGTAAAAGTTCCCTGTTCATATACATCCCAGTGGTAAACAAATATTTTTAATAGATATTTTTTTCTGTTTTATAACAGATATCGTTATCGATAGTAGCAAAATAATCTCATAGATACAACTGAAAAATATCAGAGGTTCTGATCTAGGTATATACATTTTACACTTATTATTATCACTTATTTGTCACTTTGTGTACTACTCGAATTCCTTTTCAGTGAAGATAGATTTAATTTTATATTTTTCTTTCTAAAGTTTTGGTAGCCATCTTCATTCATTCATTCTTCATTGGCACTACAGCCCACTGTGAGCCTGAGCCTCCAACCGTCTTCATCATACACTTAGAACATGCTATGGTTTAAATTTGAAAGATCAATTGACTTTCAATATACATATACCTAATCAATAATATTTTTATAATATAATTAATTTAAGAAACCCCATGTGTTGCTGATACTTCTTGCATTAATGCAACTATTTCTGGAAAGCTTTTTTGCCTAGTGTTACATTATCATTTTAAATATAATGAAACAACATTAAATATGTGAAAATACAAATGTAAAGTTTGTGCTTGATCTTATTAGTAGCAAAGTGAAAATTTTATTTATTGAAATCCGAATAATCCACACCTGATGTATGATATAAATAATTTAACTTGTTTCACAGTCAAACTTGGGTTATCGATGAGAATGTTTGACGTAAATTATCATTTATGCTTACATTTAATATTGTTTTTAAATTGAACTTGATAGCTTAACCAGAAAGGTTTTACATGAAGTGTTGCAAATGTTAGCTAATATCATCAGTAGGCAGGTACCTACTTTGTTAGCGATCTTAAATGAACAAATTAATATGTACACAGTTAAATAAAGTTTTTCTAATACATATACATACTGATAAAATAATTTGTTGTTTTTTTTTTGTCAAATTTATTTATATTGATTTCAAGTGTTTATAATAAAAATTCAATTATCTTTCAACATCCTTTGTGAATCTTTATACATACATTTTTAGAATGCCTGTATATCTGTCAACCATCATCATGTTGCCTCGACAACTCCTGCAAGGTCTTGGTCTCCTCAAGGATATTCCTTCATCAATCCCTACTATGAGCCATTTCTCAGCTAGCTATGAATAGCTAGCCTCTAGAGGTTACGTCTGCGCCGACTGGGGGTGGATATAACTAACCGCCATATTTGAATCGATTCCTTTCTTGACAAGTGTGTGTATAGGTCAAACGCTGAGAGCTTTAATATGATCGTCTCATTCTGTTATCATCTTGTGGCAGACAGGTCAAACTGAACCGCAGCGACACCTGTCAGACCAGCGGCAAAACGGACCGGCGCATGCAGGATACCTTGCACCAGAGTCGCTTGGGGAACAAGCCCGGAGCGAGGCGAACGAGAACCAGACAGTCTTGCTGCACCCAAGGGCACATCTTATATTCACGCACTGTGTCAGTTTTAACACCAATTACCTCGTGCATAACATTAGTTTTGAACTTACCATTTCACTTAATTGTAACAGTTTTACAATACATATGTACGAACTTAAGCTTGAGTTTTGTATCCACTGCAAATACCATTCGCCAGCAGCCGCGCTAGGAAAATAATTGAAAGTACGAATATAATATAATGGACTGTGGGCTCACCAGGCGAACCGGGCGCTCGTAGAAACACCGCACATAGCCGGGAACCCCAAGCAAACCATTCATATTTGGTTTACCCGACAGCCAACGGTAGTGCAAATGAGAGAAATATATATTTTTGCATTAGCCATACGAAACCTCATTGGTTGATCTACATATTTATCTTGTAACATAGGAAACTAAGCTTCAGACAAATCGAAGTTTAGCATAATGGAAAGAATATTGTGCATTAAAGTAAAAAGTAAATTAATTTTGAAACATGTTTATTTTAAAAATATAATTTACTTAACACATATTTATACAATATTTTAACATATAGAAATCACTCGAGTACAATAAAAACAGTGTGGTTGATATTTTACCCATAGACTCAATACCGATATCAGAACCAGATTAATGTATTGATTATACGTCTCTAGGCATTTTTTCTTTGATATTGAATCAGTACATAAATAGATAAGGTTCGTAAATTAATATACATTTATGTAAATATATTTTATAGTGGTATTCATTTTGAGCACGGAAGGCGGAATGGAAATTATACTTGAAATTGATTAATTTCATTAAAATATAATCTTTACAGTTGAAATGTGGATTTTTTAAAATGAATTCATAAGCCGTGCCTTTACTTCTTTTTATGCATTCTTGTTAATGTATCTGACGGTTGCAAAGTGACAATACAGAAATGAAGTGCAGTAAAGCTTGGTGCTATTTTATCATATAAATAAATATCTTCTAGATTTAACAAATCAGGCGTAGCTAAATTAAACTCATTTTGTTTTAAACAGCTCTGGATCTCTTTGACACACTCCAAACATTGAAAGACATGTTTGAATGTACATATAGAAAATGTGACGACACTTTTTTGGCTTACGACCATATCTGAAAAACGTTTGTAGTTTCCCTTGTCCCGGCGCGCAAATGCTTTATTTTTACACCTGTTAGCAAACAAAATATCAAACACAATTATTAGTCGAGTTAGCGATTGCCGAGTTTAAAAGACTGCTCATATTTGAGGACTGTACAATAAATACTCATCCAAGCACGCCGCCTGCACCCAAGCTGCTATGTGTGGAACGTGAATCAAAAATACAATTTTTCTTGCAAGAAGTACATATCATTATTTACATTTTGGTGCGATTTAACCGGTTGACCGCCCAGGAAACAAATATACATCATATTAATTTATATTTCCCGAACCTGCTGTCTTTCTTACATTTTAGAAAAATGTTTAATAATTATCTAATTGAGATGAATTATAGAAGTCTCACAGAGACAAAACTATTTATATGAGAAACATGTATTATACAATGACCCAGGGCTTGCAACCTGTATGAGCTGGCTTAAGTAATCACTCACTACACAATGCAAGGTTCACCAATTCATCGTAAGAAATCAAATTTTTTAATGTTGCATGTTCCAATTCTGGGAACCTTCTGTACATTTGATTGGACCACGCTAGAGACATCTGTAGTCCTTTCTCATGAAACAGAATATGTAGATATCACAGCTAATAATGATACCTCTATATTTTCAAATAATAATCTCGCAGCGGACAAATCCAGTAATTGTGTTCTCAGAACATACGTATAAAAATGTTGTTTGACAATCAATAAAGAAAGTCATAACCAGGCAGGCAACCGATTAATATAAAAAATATACATAAATTGTAATTTAAACATGATACAAATGAGTATTCTGTTGAAGTATTTACAGAAATTTGTTTACTACTAACAGGGGAAGGCTGTTTTTCAACAAGGTGGGTATAAAATACATCTGATTTTGGATATATTATAAGATATTTGGAATATTAATGCATAAATTTTATTTGCAATTTTAAGGGATTATTTTAAAAAATAATTTATATTTATTTTGTGATACCCGAGAGGAATTATTGAACTTATAAAAACCAAAATAAATTTGTCAATGGTAACAAGATTGAATTTACAGTGCAGATTTTGCATTGTATCGATCCAATCATCAAGGTTGGGTGCGTGCAGTCAATACGCTAAACATATTTAAAAATAAAAATATATTATTTAAAAGAAGCAAAATTAACCATCTATCTGAAAGAGTATTATTACATACGGGGAGTATAAAAGCAATCTCGGCAACATTGAGGTGTTTCTAAGATAAATACAAAAATTCTGTCATTACTAAAGGAAATTTTTTTGAAATCTACGAAGCCTACATCTTATTGGAAATAAGTTTTTAAAAATAATTGTCACCTAGTTATCTTTTTATATACATGTAAAAATAAATGCGTAACATTTAAATATGGATATTGGTGTTTCCCACCGAATAGAGGATATTGCTCTCTTTGGTATTGTCTCACTTTAGCACGAAGTAGCCATTTTGTCACGTGACACAGCCTTGGGAGTTGATTGGTTAAAGTGAATATTGCTGCCTTTGCTTTTATGTGATTTGGAAACTTATTTTTGGAACATGTTTCCAAGGTATAATTTATATAAAATCTCGAATTCAGTACATTCTTAATTATTAATCCTCGGTGACTGCATTCAAAACATTATTTTTTTGGATATTGCTGCCCTTGCTTTTATACCTCTCGTATATGAAAATCTGGAGAATTGTGAAAGGAATACATATTATGAGATACGAATCGAGATAGGAGTTTTATTTCATATAAATTTTAATTAAGTACAAACTGTTTCAAAGTACTGACTGCATGCCACTTTCAAGGGTTCAATCTCTTTATTGCAGACAGGCAATGCGACGCAAAATCCGTAGACCTTCACAATAGTCACAAGAGAATTCCAACCAGAAATTTACATGTTTATTACAGGTTTTGTACATCACAATGAATCAATTTGAGAGAATAACATAACGCGAATGAGCAAGTGTCTAAATCAGTGATGGCGGACCTTTTCAGCTCGGCGTGTAAAAATATGGAAAATACCTAATCTAACTCGGCTGGCACGTCATACCTATAGTCGGCCAACGAACTGAAGGCGAGCATAAGGTATGCGGGTGCGTAAGGAATGTGCGTGGTGAGTGACTTATAGATAGTGGTATGAATCACTACACCCGCTAGAATTCGTGGAATTGATGTAGGCATGTACAGCACTAAACAGGGGTGGCAAGCAGGTAGAGAGATGCGCGGGGGGATGAGACCCCCTATCACCGCTTTTTTGCTCACTGGCCCACTATAAGTATTACTATCGAGTTCCAGAATGGGGTACGTGTGTTTAAACTTGTATACAGCCGTTTGGCAATTGTGTGGCAAGGGTTCGTAAATATGAATGCATGCGTACAAGGCATCAGCCACAATCACGTTTCTTTGGTAACTTGAGTTTGGTGAAGGCTGACGCGCCACCTTCGATACGCGTGTTGTAGGTTCACCATCGCTAATCTAGATAATATTTGAGATCTTTCATTGTTAGTTGCGTCAACATTCACCAGTATAGATAAGGGGGTTTTGAATGGTGCTACTGTGAGAGGAATAGGAATAGCTAATGTCAGGTCAAGGTTTCATGGTCCCAGGCACTATGACACAAAACAAAGTATAGTTTTGGCACTTAAGAAAACTCCACCTGTTCACTTGTTGTAGGCTGATTCACTAATCTTTTAAAACACTTTGCGAAGCATCGGATTCTAGCAATAACAATAGCTGTATGTCATCCCGAACTAATATTTAATATGGCTTGCCTAAGGACTTTTTGAGCTGTTGCAAATTCAATTTCCGAGAGGTCAAATTTGAAAATATGAAATATGACTAGTAATGGTTATTTTAACCGGTTAATCGTGGTACAGTTATTTGTATCGATGATTGACTGTTTGATTGCGAAAAATCAGTTACCAATCATCAATACAAATCTCAAATTATGTTTATTGTGAAACTGGTTAAAATACCATCACTAAATATGACAGATTATTCAAGGCTGGACATTCGCCGCAAATGTATATTTCAGCTTTTTTTTGAAAAAGGGGGTTTTTATTATAAATTTATATCAGAATGTATATGCTAGACTGCAATTTCAACTACTTTTCACTCTCGCCATTATCACCACATACATGACAAACTCTCATTGCTCGCTTGATAATACATTCAGATTACCTGTTACACTCATCTTGAAAGAGCACGATCAAATCATAGAATACCTCAAATTTCCAACTTATAAAGTGAATGTCCAGCCTTAATGTTATCGAGAATAGCAAAACAACAGGTTTCAAGTCATACAAAGCGAGATGTTTTTTAACTCTCGATTGTGTGAGCGCCATTGTGCCTAGGCGGACTGTGAAGGGGGTGGGACGAGGGAGCGGACAGGAGGGTGTGTGTATGAGAGAGACGGAGGGAGGGGTCTCTATTAGGGGGGCGTCATGCTGCTGCCACCATATTCGGGGGACGTTCCACGACCTATGAACAACAATAGACAGGATTAACAATAGTTTAGATTAACACCTTAGATTCTACAATATCTCATAAATAGTACAGAACAGAGTTTCTATTTGTCACTATTCAAAATATAGAAATTCTTTACCAAATGACTAACATTTTTTAAATCTATATACATACTCATATCGACATTGGATTCATACTGCGAATATGGTATCACAAGGGATAAGCAACTAGCAACTAATACATACATAGATAACATGATATTGCTCAATGTTTGTATGTTCGTAACTCATACGCTAGACACAGGTTACACATCGCTTTGAAAATTGACCCCCAGTACTTATCCAATGGGCTTGCATTTTGCTTTACGAAGTGTGACAATTTAATTGCTACATATCATACATGTACTTGAAGCTGCTGTCATCTTCAAAATACTCCTTTTGTGCTTTTTTGTACACTGACTTAGACGGCGTTCCCATTTCTAAAACAAGGCAACTGCTGGCGACGACTTGGCACGACTCTGGACTTCGACAAAATTCACTACATTGTGAATTTTTGAGCTAACACTGTCAGCTGGCATTTGTACGTTCGGGACGCTCGGTGAGCCTAGTACAGGAGAACCGCGTATTTTTTATTTTGTGTGTTCTATACAAACAAACGTCTTCTTGTAATAAAGCGCGACTTATCCTTTTTCTACTTAGACTAAGACTTTGGATCTCCGCAACTACTTTTGTACCCTCTGTGTACCGGAGCTGAGATATGTGCTCCCTAGACATATATGCGAATTTGTGTGTTTATGGGTTTTTAAAGCTTATTATTGGTTGTATCTCAAGTTTATGAATGAATGAACGAGTTCTATTCGTCGAGTAACCTCATTGGTTGTGTAAACCAGACAAAAAATCATTCAAATTATCGTCTTCAAACCGCGCAGTGATTGTGTTATTTATGTATTAGGTGTTTTTTTTTTAATTAAAAAAGTATTAAAATTGAGTATTTTTATATTCTTCGATTGGAATTTTTATATTTAGAATGGAAATATTGAAATACAATATCTTTAATGTTGTTGCTTTCATGGTTTTATTCGATAAACATGTGCGTACATTTCTCACAATAAATTTCGTTACTTATTTTCATAATTATTGAATAAGTAATTATTATTGAAGTAGGTATAAGTAATTATTGAAGTCTGTATATTGAGAAACCAGAAACCGCAACTTCTTAGTGATTATTGTTGATTTTTACATGAATATAAACATCATAAAAAAGTGTCTAAAAATGACTATCGTGAGCAAGATTGCGCGGCAGACAGTGTACATTCCGCGTTGAGTACGGGCAACATACGACCGGCTAAAGAGTATTTAGTTTGACTTTTTCATAATCATTTCAAAGCTTGTATTTTTTTTAAACAAGTCAAACATACTGGAATTAACTGCGGAACGAGACCATGAACCAAGAAATCACGTTAGTTCATGTCTATATATTTTGGTGGCCTACGCCTGGAACTCATTTTTTGAAATACTACTCAGTATCTTAAAAATGTTCTCAATTTTTCACGGCTGTTCAGAATCTTCTGTGTGTAGTTTTCTGGGATATTCTGCCGTGTATATCTGATCTCTGTGGTTGTCAATTCGGATCCCATTGCAGGGTCCATCATCAGGGCTGATGTGATGAGTATGTGTCGATGTTAAGGTAAAGTATTGGATTGCTGTACCGAAATCAGGGTGTGACCTAGTTCGTTTTAGGTTAAGTACTGGCTTGCAATACCATGACATATCCCAGAAAACTACACACAGTAGTCAGTACTTGTCACACATACTATTGAATGTCAGTTATATTAGAATACATCAGAAGTATCTTTGAAATTCGTTGATCGCTTTTTTGGACAGAAAGTCTCTTTAAATTGGAATCGCCAAAGTGCCCACGCAGATATATATTACCTTTCCAATAGCTAACAACTAATTCAACTAACCTAGCAGGGGGATCTGTCACAACAAATTATATCAACCATTTAAATATATTGCAAAAGAGCATCATAAAAACCATTTTAAAACTTCCGATCAGAACACCCTCAAAAGAGATTTTCAAATGTCTCGACGTGCCGAACATAAAACAAATTATGCCAAGAGCATTCTCTTACATCAATTTAATGACACAAAACAAAAAAATAGAACTCCGGCATATAACACGAGAGGCAGTAAAATGGTAAATAGAAATATACCAACGTTCAACACAACTTTTTGCCAAACTCTACAACATCCTTTCTCCAACCTTCAGAAATATTAAAAAGATTGACGAGTTCAAAAAAAAGTATGGCTAAATCGAGATGATGCAGATAAATTAAAAGGAGTATTAAAAACGACATAGAAATTTAAAGATATAAAATAAATAGGTATAAACTAGTCCGTCTCAGCACAGGAACCCCTAGTGGGGAGGACTAACAGCACAAATATCAACAACAACATTGTATATACATACATACAATTACATTACATAATACGTTAAACTGTATCTGAATAGAACCTAATAAAAAAAATAACTAACTCGATCGACTTGAAATTTATGCACATAAATATATACATAACTTACCAATGAAACGTTATACCAGATTTCTTTTTAGTTTATTTTCTTGATTCATTTTCACACAATTCACCAAAATGCCGCTGCAATACTCTAAGGATATGTTATCCATGGGAAACACTTCAGGCTAACTGTGCTGATACAAACACATCTATACTGCTGCATGACAATAGATTGATAAATGTTTAAGAATGGTTTTCAGGGGATTACCTCTTCCCCTGCCTCGACCGCGGCCGCGCCCCCTACCCCTCCCCCTCCCCCGTCACCTTCTCCCATCCCCCATGCCCACCAGATCTGGAACAAAAACCAATACATACATAGATAATCAACCCTCCATAATTTTAATGGAAGTGTTTTTTTATATAGCAGGCTAATGTTTTTGAATAACTTTTTAAATCAATCGGTTTTAATAATTATGAATAAGAATCAAACATTGTTTTTTTCCACAATTTTATTTTTATGATACTTTAATTTTAAATTAAGTTATTAGTCTCAACTCACCTGAAGAAGGAAACAGAGGTTTCCGAAACATTAGTGTTATAAAAATAAAATAATGGAAAAAAACAGAGTTTATATCTTATTCATAATCATTAATAATGGATTTTCTCAAAGTAAACGCCAACTCATTTAACTACTTATCGATCAGTTTTAATAATTTTGTTACATTTCTTCAATAATTTCAAATTTACTTTGTGGCTTTATTTTAATAAGAGCTTTATGTTAATTGATAACTCAACATACTTTAGTGCCAATGGTCCCTTATTCCGGATACAATGTATACTAAAATTAAAATTGCAAATGTGGACGTAAACAATATATAAACATAAGTGGTGGAAGTGGATAATAGAGGGGGGGGGAACTAATTAGGAACTACTGTGAAAACAAATTTAAAAGGTGACTGTTTGCAAAAAAGGATTTGGTTACTAAAGGACATACCCTTAAGCTAGAAATAAGAAAATAAAAAAAAGAATAAATACTTCATTATATAAATTTAATATCAACTTTTTTACCAAAATGAAAGACATGTTGCATATTTATGCACTTTGATCATCAGAATCAGAAACATCAGCTTCAGTTTCCGATTTTTCTGAATCACTTATTTGTGAATTGTTGGTTGCATTTTCCCAAGCAGGGTCTGGAGGCGGATCTTATTATGTAAGTAGGTAGCTGATATTATTTTCCATTACAAATTGAAGCTATAAATAAATTATTGATGTACGAAAATGAATTAAAATTGTTAAATTTTAAAAGCTACTCAAAAATATTACTGCTGAATAAAAAACACACTATACTTTACTTACACGTAGTATTAAAACAGTAGAAGAAAAAATATTTGCCTGCCTGCCAGGACCTTAAACTCAAACATATTAATGATTTTGTAAAAATAAATTTTCAGATATCATTGAATTTGAGATTTTTGCAGAACAATAAATTATCATTTATTATAAGAATTGTCAAAGAAATATGTTTGTAGATATGTATATAAAAATTGATTTAGATATACATATAAAGAGTAAATGAACCAATCTGTGTTGTCATTTGTGTGTATATTATTTGAGCATATTATTTGAGGTGTTCAAAAGCAAAAATGCCACTATTTAACTTTCACAATCACAAGGGGCCAACCAACCATTGACAGCTTGAACAATTCAAGTACCACGCAGTCCTTCCTACCTATATTGGTGGTGGTCTTCTCGAGGTAAGCTAGGGGTCCCTGGAGGGCGCCGGGCTGCTGGAAGGGCCCGCCCTGCTGCATGAACATGCCCTGGTTTACCCCGGACATCTGCAATACATATATCAATAGCCAACATATATACACATAGAGTGTATCAGTAAAGGCAAATAGATGGACTTTGGCTATTTGTCAGATTAAGCAGTGAAATACATAAAGACAATAATATATTTCTGTAAAAATGAATGTGATTATTGACTATTTCATTTTTTTTTCCGAGAAACTAAATTATTCATACATTACAAACAAATTTAACAGATAAAAATTCATGTTAGTATTTAAATATTTAGTTTTTTTTTAATCACAAGATGCCGTTATTGTTTATACTATGTTTCACTCCACCACTCATATCAAAAGTAATCAAATTACCCTTAGCAATACTTCCTAACGCGCTCTTGATTATTTCCCCATAGCATTAATTAGCTGTAACCGGTCGAAAATGACGGAACATTGGTTCGCATCTTTGCTAAGTCCTAGTTTATATTTGTAGTATCTTTTTGGCAGTCCACGGAGAGGCAGCCGTAACAACGAGCATAGAGCGGCCAGTTCAGGTTTGCTGGCCTGGGTTTCAAGCCCCATCTCGACATTTGATTTTTTAGCCATGAATTCGAACAAAATAAGGGGTTGTTACACGTAGTTACGGACGGACAGACAGACAACGAAATTATTATGTTTGATAAATAGATATATTTATAGGCAGTACATAGCTGATTTTACTTGCCATTAATTTGTCACGAATAATAATAAGCTGCTACTGTACATCACTATCCAAAAACGGTTTTAATTTATACTATTTTGGATATTTGTAAAAAATGTAATAAAACTAAATATTAATAATACGCAATACATTATTCCATGTGTAAATAGACATTTTAATTAATTTCTAGATGTTTTGTACTATCTGTATGTTCATATACCCTTTGTGCCTAATGATTCTGAATATATGAAATAAACATGAAGAAATCGATACAGTAAAACCCCGTTAATTCGAACCCCGATAATTCAAAATCTTTCTAAATAATTTGAAAACCCTGGTAATTCGTAATTTGAAATAATGTTTAGCCTCTTGCACTGTAAATCAATACATTTTATTTCATATAATTCAATTTTTTTTTAAATTTGACAAAATTGAATAAAAACATTTTGAATTTTTGCAAGTGAGAAAAACAAATATATAAATGCCAATATCAGTTACTTTAGCAATAGAAATGTCATGATCTTTGTATTAGTATAATAAATATGGCATCTTCGAAATAATTTCTTGATATATGCAAAAATACAAGTTATAAAAACTAACAGTGGGTGGGGTGTCCTTTATGTATTTTGCGGAACCTTGTGGAATGCACTTTACCTCTACATATTATGTCTAGATCACTAAAATTGAAAAATCCTACGCATGGTTTTTTCAGTTAGCTGCCGTAATACTAGTATGTGCAGATAATTTTAGTTTGCGCTAATTTCTCATAGTTGACCGCGTTTAAAATTGTTTTTAACTTTTTAAATCCCGTTTTGGTGTGTGTTTGCATTGTTAAAATGTTTAATTTTCTTTGTATGAAGTTATTACCGACTTATCTTAATATTTCACGTAGTTGTGGACGATTGTATTTCTAATAATTGTAATAGGATTATGCAAAAATTTCTTCTGTGTATTTATTATATTAGACTTAATATTAACGTTTTTCCTAATTTCGAAAATTTTTACATAATCCTATTTTGAATATTTTTCCACTTAACATTCCACATTGTCCAAATGACCCATAATAATTAACACTTCGAACCCCCCCTCCCCTCACCTACTCCCTCACCGACCCCTTCACCGTAACACATTTGCTTGGTTTAACTTTTAAAGATCTTTAGTACACAATAATCCTGAAGAAGAGAACATTGTTCTCGAAACATGTAGATTTTTTAATCTAATAAAGTGGTGAAAACAAAGTAATTTGTGTTTTATTTTAATAATAATGTCACCACAAAGTTCAAGCCTTCATACAGAAGAAGAAAAAATATTCTTCGAACAGTTAATACATCCAAAGAAATGTCACGATCTTTGCATAAATGTGATAAATATGCCTTTTCGAAATAATTTCTTGAAATATACAAAACATACACATGTTTTTCACAAAATTAATGGCATTTTTCATGAGTTTCTTATAATTCGAAATGTTTTTTTGGGTCCCTTGTATTTAGAATTAACGAGGTTCTACTGTTTTTACATAAAATCAGGATAGGAAAATACATTAAAACAAATTTTTCCAAATAGTCACCAATCTCTCTAATATGTATACGGAATATTATCAAAAGTCATTTTGTATGTTACGGAAATCAAAACGCTTTCATGTTTAATTTAAAGGTAAAGTTATGACAGAAGAATCATGAATTTACAACTGATTAGGAATGTAAGAATTGTGTGGAAATGTACGCAACATTATATTCTCTCTATTTATAAGTTGTAATGTTACGAGTGTGTATTGTTCATTATATACATATATCTAATGACTTTTAACTAAATCCTTATAGAACTTGCCAGAATGTTTTGGAACAGAAAGAGAAGTGTCCATCCCATAGAAAAAGTGCAGTAAATACAAATGTTATTTTTACGATTTATTTCAGAATAGTGAAGCAAATATGATACTCTCCACCTCATGAAAACTGTAATAAGGTTAGTTTACCATTTTCTCTGCAAAAGGCCGCTAGTGTCTTGCCAACAGGGCCACTTATTTTATCTATTTCAATATACGGCACAGAAGTACCTTTTACATAATAATATATACAAGAAATCCAAAGAGTAGACAACAAAAAATTACAGAATTGATATAGTATAGATAGTTGTTTAAAGTTATAACAGTAATTTAGAAAAAGGAGGTGTGAAGTATGTATATAAGATAAAACATAATTTAGAAAAAGGAGATGTGAAGTATATACAAGGTTAAACAAATGGGTATAATAATTTGTTAGTGATTGCTTGCTAGTTATGAATTCAGGACGGCAGGGTGTAGAGCTTTTAGTAGCGAATCTTTATATTGTGCTAAACTGGAATTAAAAATATCAGAGATATGCGCGTAGGTGTTACCTAGCCTATGCAGTCTGGGTACAGGAGAGTTTAGTGAGAATAGTGTAGATATTTGTGTAGGTCTTTCAGGCGCATGAAACATAAACAAACACAAAATATCAGGGGTGTAAAATGCGAGTTAATAATTTGATAGAATAAAATCAAATAAGATAAAACTCTCCTGCTGGATAATGGCAATAATCCAGTAAAAATTTGTAATCTTGTGTAGTTGATTCTTTATCATTGTCAACAGTAAACAGTAGAATTTATAAAAGTGTGCCAATTCACTATTTATTAATTTTTAAAAATTAAGGTCCAATGACAAATAACGGTTCTGTTAGTAAACTTTAAAAATATGTAATTCATTTTTATTTTTGGTCTCCAATAAAATTCAACTATGTATTCGATCCACTATCGGGATGTGCAATATTATTAAGGAAAGTTCCGTAATAATGATTATATTCGAGGGAGCTATAAGAAGTCAGAAGCATTATAAGTTACAAGTTGAGGGGAATAAAGTTATTTTATTGATTGAGACAATCAATATCAAAACCCTAGTTTAATTAAGCCTTCAACTGGATGTGCTGGTAGATAAGACTTGAACATTCCTTGTAGATTACACGTTCAACAGATGCTAAACTGTTAAATGTGAATTTATTATGGTAATATCCACAATAAAGTCATCCTGCAGTGTAAGAATATGAAGGAACAAAATGAAAAGACAATGTGCCAGGATCGTATGTCTTTTCTCTTTGATTAACTCATCTTCAATAATCAAAAAAGCGCAAGACTAAAGACTAATTATGGACTCAACATCGGGCCAATATATGTTCCCAAGAGAACTGTGCGCTGCAGCACTGAGACCTGACATAGTATTATACTCAAGAACACTTAAGGAAGTCTTCTTGGTTGAGCTAACAGCGTCTTTGGAGGTAAACATCTCAAAAGACTACTCGTGCAAATTGAATAAATACAAGAGTATATTGAATGAGATCTCCAAAAATGGCTATACGACAAAACTATATGCAGTGGAGGTGGGAGGACTGGCAGCCAAGTCGGTTTACAGCTTTCTCAAGGATCTAGTACTGAATAGATGACAGGTGAATGGATTCTTGGAAAGAATGACAAAGGCAGCAGTTACCGGACAATATTTTATCTGGTTGCGCATGTAAGAAGAACAGAATAAACATTAAAAAATGACACTCTGAGGGAGGAGGGAGGGGATGAAGGAAATGGTAAACGTAGCCATGGCCTAAAGGATCCTAAAACCTGTCATAAGCCTTGTGGTTTCCATCACTTCCTTGCTCCGCGCGGCGTGCCCGGATTTGGGGACTCTCTGGTCCCTTTCTGGTTACCAATTTCTCACAAAAAAAATTTTGGGACTTCAATATCTTGCGTATGACTTAATACATTACAAATGTAGTGCCTAAATCCAAAACCCCCTAAAACGATCTTGTGTGTTTTGAGTTAAGGATGAAAAATTTATATTTGGAAAGCTTCTTTGCTGTATTTTGGAACAAACACTAATTTTTAACATGCAATGTCAATGCATTAAAGTGGCCTTTGCAGGAAACAATGTGTTCTGCATGCAGCTGACAAAAAATCTACTAAACCGCATATTTCATTGAAATTATCCGTAATCCGTTTCAGGTGGTTTCGGAATTAGGCGCTACATATAATTCAAGTACTAAAACCGTTGCTTTATGAATGATTGATATCAATACATAATAGGGACAGCATCCGTAACATAATAGGGACCTTTCAAATAGTGTGCCATCTCTAAGAGAAGGTAAATTGTATTATTTGAGTCAAATGTAAAATTATTAAATATATTTATAATTAAAACACAAGGGGCGGCAGCATCCGCTGGGACATTGTACCATTTAGAGTCAAGCAAGATCTAAAGACTTCTGACTTACGTGAAGGGGAAGTGTGGGCCAAAACCAATAATGAAATAAACAAGCAAAAGGATAAATATTAAAATAATAAGAAAACAAAAAAGCTTGGCTTAAAAAAATATATTTAAAAGAATTAATTACAAAAAAACAGCAAATATGCAATATGTATTTACTAAAACAATAATACAAAAAGCTGAGTAGACATATAATTAGCAATATTAAAAAAAATTAAGCATAAATATAATATAATAATAATTCTACATTGTTTTTCCTTCCA